>OX453253.1:20443884-21043884 GCA_949709985.1 Luffia ferchaultella | reverse complement strand
TTATTAGTATTTTATGTATCAAGCTGATAACGTTGATGTATTATTATATAGATGCAGCATCGCCATAGTTGCACATGGTCCGCTAATTTTTGTCACGAATCGTCATATAACTCCATAGACCCAACAGTCTCTTTTGGAACCTTTCTTTGTTTTTGTTTGAATTAAATCTGAAAAAAAATCTGAAAGATGCGGGGACCGCTCTGACCCTATGATAACTCATTTTTTTTACTGCGACGCTATTCGCTTCGACTTCACAGCGAACTAGTAGTTTGACGCAAGTCGCATCTAACTGTGGTGGCAACCGATCTATACGTAGTGACGTATATCTATGGCTGATAAAGATAATTATGAACAATAGTGGTTTGTATAGTACTTAATTATTTAAATAATATTTATATACTCGTGAAGAGTGTAATGTATAGAATATTATTATATTTTATAGATATATTAATAATTTTTGACTTGCCATATCTTTATAACTGTTGTGTATTCAAGAACGATTTAGTAAATGAAAACCTTTAGTCTCAAAACGTTCACTGTATCACAATGACCAAATAATTTATTATTGAAATCAAAATCGCTTTATATAACTGTCATATCCAACTAAGAATCACCAAATATATAAAACGAACAACAATAAACACTATAAGAATTTGAAAATTTTCTTCCCTTGGAGAATAAAACAGGTATAGGTAACTACATTGAGAAGATTTAACGAACCATGTTTCAGTTTTTTTAAACAATAGAAAAATTTGGAAAAACCATTACATAAAGATTTATGGTCACCTCCCATGAATAATTTTTTGGGGGATATTTTTTTATAGATTTTCGAAAAACTAACTGTGATTCCGTGATAGGTGTTCGTTCACTGTAGGTAAGTACGAAAGCCAATAATTCCAGTAATGCCATGAAAGACACGAAACACTTGATTTTACTTTTTGTACCAATTTGATTTTATATGATTCGAAGTTAATTAACATTCTTAATTAAAATAAAAATAAAGAAAAAAGTATTTGCCGTCTATTTTATATTATTATTTAGTCTGCGGAAATGAGTGATAGTGCCTATGAAATTCAGTAGGAATATTATGAAATATTATTACAAAAAAGAAAAAAAATGCCACACTAGCCAAAAACAAAATTATTGTCATTTATAGAGCTAATTTGGTATCCGAAAGGGTAGCCAAAGTTAGTTCAAGCGTTTTCGATCAGGAAGTTCGAATGTTAAAGATGCACTTCGGTCTGGTTGCCCTGCTACGGATAAAGTTGAGTCATTTATAAAAAAGTAGGGCAGGATCGGCCGTGTTTTGACTCATTTTAAAAAATCTGGGTACACAAAAAAGCTCGATGTTTGGCATTTGTAAATCTTTATTAAAACGTAATGAAAGCGAACCATTTTGAAATGTTTGATCACTTGTGATGAAAAGTGGATCACTTACGATAAGAACGTATGCAAAAAATCATGGTCAAAGTGCACCCAAGCTCTACAGTATGTGGAAAATTAAAAAAATATATAAGATGTTTACACACACTTATTGAAAGTCAAAATGAATTGATCAGGCATTACCCATAGTAACGCACAATGAAGTGATGTTGAATATATGGTATGTATGAACCACAGTACGCTATCGACAGGGCGATCATAGAAGTATCGAAACGCGCGAGTGGTCAAACACGTATTTTTAATCAAACGTGTATCTGGTCCAATCTATACTAATATTATAAAGCTGAAGAGTTTGTTTGTTTTTTGAACGCGCAAATCTCAGGAACTACTGGTTCGAATTGAAAAATTCTTTTTGTGTTGGATAGTCTATTTATTGAGGAAGGTTATGGGCTATATGTATAAAATAATACTATCTGTCTGTCTATTCGAGCAAATATTCAAAACGGCTAAACTGATTTTGATGAAACTTCACAGATGTGGAAAGGAAGTGGTCAAAAGTGACATACACTACTTTTTGTATGTCTGTATGTACGTCCATCTGTCTATTCGAGCTAATCTCCAAAACGGCTAAACCGACTTTAGTGAAATTTCACGGGTATGAAAAGGAGGTGGTCAAAAGTGACATACGCTACTTTTTGTCCGTCTGTCTGCCTCAAGTTTTTGTGTCTATTCGAGCTAATCTCCAAAACGGCTGAACAGATTTTGATGAAACTTTGCAGACGTGAAAGAAGGTTGTAAAGACTGACATCAGCTACTTTTTGTGGCTGTCTGTCGTTTGTCCTCACTGATCTATCAGCGTAGATAAAGCCGAAACTACTAAGTCTAGGAAGTCGAAATTTGGAACAGTGGTTTATTTTATAACGTATTATTTTTTTTAAGAAAGGAATATTTGGAAATTTCAAATTTAAGGAGGGAGGGATGGAGGGGCTTTGTATGAGAGTCTTTGTTCTTTAAATAAATAATAACGTGTTTCGGGGTTTTTGGATTTCTACACTTCAAGGGTGAGAAACGGAAGGTGATAAGTATGGGAGTATCGGTTTTCTTAAAGGAGTGGGGAAAATGAAGATTGAAAGGTTGAATAGGTATACCCAATATTAGTTTTAGCAAAAAGTACGTATAAACCATTTCGAATGTTAATACTACCTAAAACAGGAATGTGTAGTCTACGCAAGCGAAGCTGTGGGCGGTCGCTAGTGTTTTAAATAAACGGCAAATCGCAAATTAAGCTCGGCACAATATGTAATGTTGAAATAATAAAATGATGTAGATAGAATTTATATCGTAATTTTATCAACAATTTAGTCCCAAATCAGGCAGAGCCTGCGTCATGGGTACTAGACAACTGTTATAGGTACATACTCTGATATTTTTTTTGTAATAGGTACATGCATTTCTAGATATTTTATACCCAGACACGGTATAAATAAAATGTTGATTCACACAAATATTTATCCTGGCTGGAATCGAACTCGCAACCTCTGGTTCTACAATTAGGGTGTCTAACCACTCGATCAATCGGTCAGTAACATTATGATATAATTCTTTACGTCCAATCTGTTCCACCACAAGATTATCACATGCTTTGGCGCCATAGAAGTAGGAATAATATAATAGTAAGACTAGGACTTGATGTCGTGATAGCCCAGAGCGCAACGAACCTGTCTCAAATTTATAAGGCCCCATAGGGCCATGGTTCGAATCTGGGCGTGTACCAATGAGTTTATCTGACTTAAGTATACAATATCACTGACACCGTGCTTCGGAGGGCACGTTAAGCAGTCGGTCCCGGACGCTGTCAATAGATGGCGGTCGTTACAGTTCCCAACCCGCAGTGGAGCAGCGTGGTGGACTTAAGCTTCAAGCCCCCCTCCTCACCCTGGGGGTGGCCTAAGCCCCTGCAGTGGGGTAAAAAATGGGCTAATGATGATGATGATGATGAAGACTAGGACGAGCCCTATTCAACTGAACTAATAATAATGTCTTGGACTTGTCCCACAGCGCCATCTAGTCCCAAATTAAGCGAAGCTTGTATCATAGTACCAGACAACTGATATAAATACTTAAATATTATTATATACATATATAGATATTTTACACGCAGACACGTAGAATATAGTACGCCCAATAGAACCTAGTAAGCCGCAAATGCGGGGGAAGGTATGCGGCGGAGTGTGGAATGGTCAACACGCACAGCGACAGTAAGCCACGGAAAAGAGAAATAGCGTCCGATTTATCGACATCCTTTTCCTTCATTTTTCGTTATTAAAATTAATATTACTTGTACCGGACCTCTAGCAAGCGTTGTTGCCAAACGTACCTACACTAGTAAGCGGGGCGTCAAGTATACTTAATTAAGTGTAGTCGCGGTGAAACAGCGTAAGCGTGTGTTTTAGTGTTTACCATGATTCCTACTTCTATGTTTGACGGATATTTTATACATGCGGCGTACTTCCTATAATGATAGTATGATATCAGTAACCTATCCACTTGGACCAGAAGCTATATAAGAACGCTCCGTCCCTTTTAAAAGACACGGACCACGTCCTTATGAAAACGGAATAATTCCTCAATTAAATTATTCTATGTTTTGAGATTACCTATTTGTTTTATGACCTATTTTACATACCTAGTTTTAATTCAATGCCAGTTTTTTTTAATAAGTAGACTATGTAGTTCATTGTTATGTATAATTTTATACTTTTATTTTGACTGTTTTAATGTAACGGACAAATATTGTTTACATACTAATCAAATTATTTACAGACTGCAATATTTTAAAGTTCATTTAGAAAGTGTTTTATTAATATTGTAAAAGACTATAGTAACAAATTGTATATTTTGAAAATTGTTTGCCTAAAATTAAAGTGTTTGTATTAATTAATGTTTTATTATATAAGTTTTAATAATAAAATTTTCGTTTTTCTAAAGGGAATTTACAATGTTTAATTCGACTTATCAAGTAAATCGTAAAAACTGTCGTAAATGAAACAACGTACGGTCTGCAAAACAAAATCATGTGGTCTTAGCCCAATGCTATATCTTAAGATATAAGAACATTCCCCGTAGTGATATTATCTCATGTGATAATTGTGTGATTGGATATTACTAACTTAGCCATTTAAGTAAGATTATAAAACAATAACCAACTGTGATTTTATTAAATTAAACAAATAAAGCAGAATGATTATAATTTCGATCACGTTTTATTTATTACTTGGGTCTGGATGGGTAATACCTACAAAATATGCAACAAAACACAATATTATTATAAAAGTGTTTTTTATTAAAATTAATAATATTAGCCATATTTTAAATTAGTCATCTATCATAGCCACAACTTAAACTATACAATCAAAAAATATCAAATGTTTAAAATACTTATATAAATGTTTATTGAATATCATATTCGAGTTAATTTGAATGAGACAATAAATTATATTAAATAATCTTTGTTGATGCACTCACTAATCGCGTTTTTCACAGCCATATTGCTTTCATTTTTTAAACAGCACAATACTGACTTATTTTTATTTTAAACATACATAGTAAAAAAATATTTCATAATAATTAAAAATTTTATAAAAAGGAACATAATTAATAAGTACATTTATTTTACAAAATACTGTATATTAAATATATCACCAAGTGATACTTAGTAGAAGCTTTTATGAATGTATTTTAATTATGATTGAATCTATGAGTTGAGGTATTTTAGATTACATTTTATTTCTAACGTATAGAAATATATCCAGTAAAGCAATTTTTAAACTACAAATATTATAGAGCTCGTATTTAACAAGAGACCCCATGAATGTGAAAGGCAGTGGCCAATAAAAGATACTGCAACTATAATAGGTCATTATATTTTGGAACCCTTGTGTTTCAAATTTTCCAAATTTCGTACTCGAGCACTACGCAACACTACGCAAAGGGGAAAACGTCATTAGCTCCGCTTCTTCCCCATCACTCAAAAGTGGTAACTCCAATACGGTGTCTTTATTGTTTCATATCTCAACTAAAGCTAACATTTTCACGTTCAGTAGGTGGCGCTCCTGTAACGTGAGGGCTGTAACGTGGTCTAACAAAAAACATGTTTAAGGATTAGGTATAACGCGTCAATTCATATAAATACTGAATCGAATACTATAGTGTATTCATTATTTTCATCAAAATATATTAGATAATATCAACATGGAGCATCCCACCTTTTGCAATGATTGAAAACCCGAGCCAAAAGAGACTCAGATCAGACAAACCATATGGAATTATTCTTTAAAGCATTCTGTTAAATTACACATGAAAATGTAAAATAAGATTTGTTATATTTTTCCAGTAAGAGTTTTGCATATGCGTCACACTACATTCTATTTCACAATGTTATATGAAAATACCAAATGGTACATATTTTTGTACCCGCATTATTGTGCTCATGAAGAGGTATTTGTATCTATGATCTATATATATAATTTTATCGGAAAGTTAAATTTAGCACCTCACTTTTATGTCATTTTCTCTTAAAACTCCGTTTTTAATCCATGATTAACTCAAGAGCACAACAAAATTTAAATAAAACTTTCAAATAACACGGTATCAGTATGGAAATGACAGTTGCGTTAACCTATCGGTTCAGTGGCGCCGCGTAGTGGCAAAACAATACTTTCGCCTCTCATTCCGTTATAATTTTAATAATGCTCGGTAAAAATAAAATTTTCACAAGCACTGTAGAAAACGTGAAGGTACACAAATGTATAATCAATGTTTTTTTTTTTTGATGAATGATCAATGAATTAAGTTATTGATTGATTGATTAAACTATCGGTAGCTTATATATCAGAATTATCAAGATGCCGCATCTCATACTTTGAAGCGATCGAAAATTAAAAGTGACCGGATTATTGCAATATCATTTTCTCAAAGCAATTGCTTCGAGCGAAAGAGACAAAGATTGTGTGGACTGATGTAATGGTCCGGAAAAACGTAAAAGTCAAAGTAAGCACGGCTGTAATTTTTTCTCCCATTGTTATAGTTTATAGTTCAAAACACGGATTTTGGAGTTGCAAAGTTATCTGCGCATAAGTCTATTTTGGCGTTAGCACTGTTTGGTGATATGAAGTGGAAAGAACGGCCCGAGAAACGCTCGCGGTTTCCGGTTGGTATCAAACTCGTGCCGTTCACCGATAGGCCAGTTTAAATACGCATTGTCAATTTACATTGGCCAAAAGAGTATACATGCACGTATTATTCGCACCACTGTCGCTCAGATACCAAAATCCCTGTCTCGAACTGTACGAGGCGCGATATCTTGTAATTTCTGATATCTAAGATCAGATGCTAGATATATAAGCTATGGTCCCTTGTTGTCATCCCAGCACATGTGCAGCCGGCGGTAACAGAGCACTGCGACTATCGTTGTGGAGGTCAGACAGAGGAACGCCTTCTGAATCGGGCTCGCGACGTCTCTCCGCACTGTGCCATGCACCATAGCTCGCATATATTAATAAACCTGGCAAAATAATTAGCATTGGTTAATGACTTCAAGACACGTAATACCAACTATCGCCAAAATTCTTTTTGTTTGCAGAGCTAAAACCCGCCTTAATGCACTCGCATCAATCGACATATTTACTACAAAACCAGTTATAATAAGACAAATTATGACCAAATCATATTTTAATAACAATGTTAGATAGTAGTGGTGTCGTTGTCTGTTTTGTTTTTATTTATCCTTTATAATGTATTTATAATTTTTATTTTTCCTCAATTTCAACCATTGCCATCGTGGAACCTTAATAACTAAATGTAAAAACTGCTAAATGGCTAATATAGTCATACATTTTTGTTAATAAGTTTCAATATTTACCAGCTGTAAGTTTTCCAAGCAACAAATAAATAGAATACCCACGCCTTTTCTCCAACGGTCTTTATATATGTCTTTGGTTTCATCGCCTTTCATAGAAAGTTTAAAATGATATTTTTTTTTTCTAATATTTTTAAAGATATTTGTTACAAATCTATAAATAAACGTTATCTGTACCGCGATGCGATGCTACTGGCGACTACGAATGGCGATATCAAAATCATTTGTCGCGTCACACTTTCACTTCGTGACGTCGCGCATTCATGTGCAGCGTATAAAAGTTTAAGTACTTATATTAATTTATCTTATATAGGTATTATTCTATACTATAGGTAGTATTCTTGTATTATAGACATTACATTCCATACTCTTCTTGAACGCGGAATTTTCCCAGTTGACATTTTAAAAAAGAATGGATTTCCGATAATATATAATAATGATAATGACGACCGCTTAGCCTAGTGGGCAGCGACCCTGCCTGCGAAGCTGGAGGTCCCGGGTTCGAATTTCAGGTCGGGTCAGTATTTATATGATGAATACTAATACTGGCACCGGGTCTTGGTTGTTATATGTATGTGGTGTCTTAGCTTGGTACCCAAAATACAAGCAATGCTTAGTTTGGGACCTAGACGTTGTTGTGATTATGTGTGTTATTATTATTATTATTATACATGACAACAACGTCTAGGCCCCAAATGAAGCATTAGCTTTTGTTTGGTCGCTACCCACTAGGCTAAGCGGTCGTCTCTTAAGCGTCGATGGCTGTTATAGACGGCGCTGGTTTCATTTAAATGCGTCTTTTTATGAAATTTTACTTTCAATATAAATTCAATACAGGCCATATGCTATCAATAGAACACTTATTTTTATTCTTTTAAGTGTCATCTTAAAAAGCCCTTATTAAAAATAAATAACAAAAACCGCTTATATCAATAAATTTAAATAAACACAATAATTTATAATCTCACCAGCCAGTATCCAAATTCCAAAGCGCACCCAGGTCATATAATCAAGGTTCAGCATCAGATATACGTTGATAAGAATACTCAGCCCCGGCAGCCACGGCACTAGCGGCACCTACACACAGTTTTAATTGCATCAATTCTCCACAATACCAGCGTAATAACAATATAAGCGAAAACATGGGACTAAGTATTATGTATGGATATGTAAGATGACTAAAATCACATCTATTCTTATAAGGGGCAGACAAAGACTTCCACTTAGATCCAAGTTACAAAGCACCAAGGGAATCTCTCTCCAGTTTCACTCCCCCACTTCGGACGACTCGGCGTGACGTATAGCGAGCCTCGTAGCCGTAGTCGAAGCTACAGCTCCTTCGTTCCCGCGGTTATGTTTGCGATTTATTGTCGAAGCTTTCTTGCTCGAAGAATTTAAAAAGAATGACAAAGTAGGAATGTGAGAGGAATGAGATAGGAAGGACAGCAATAGTATCTCAAAAGAAGCGATGGTTGCGACAGGACTCGAGGGTTAACCTAACCTGAGTTAGGGCACTCGTAGGCCCCTTTTCAAAGCGAGCATAATAATAATACCTAGGACATCCCACACGGCGCCCTCTAGTTTCACGAAACAAATTGGCATGTTCATGCACAGAAATATTTGTTCCAGGCGGGAATTGAACCCGTGACCTTTTGTTCTGCAATTACCAATTGGTCAATCGGTCAGCCGTACTAGCATTTTATCAAAAAACGCGTTTTAAGTAATTGTGTGTTTAGGTAAACCAATATCTGAAATTCGTGAATTAATCAACCACTTACAGAGAAAGCAAGTTTCTTTTCAGAACGTGGCTGTCTTGATATTCCATATAAGGTTGCTAAGACCAGTGCAGCTGAAACGGCCAGTGCAGCGATCGGACCCGGAGCACCAGCCAAAACTTGGTCTCCGTGTTGATTAATGACACCCATCAAAATCAAACACCATATACCTGATGAAAAAGGTGCACATGGTCAGATCAAATGTAAAGTTCGATAAGATCACATCACCGAAGAGCTCTCGGGCGTTCTTGCCATTAGATACGATATGCTAAAATAACGAGCACGTCTTTGAATAACAAACAAAACGAAAAACTAATCATAGAAATCTCCCAGGGCCCAGATCCCACCACAGATGTTTCTTGGTTTATTGGGGCTGCTTTTCATTTTTCATTTATTTAATCGATTTTTTTTGTTTACTTTACTATTTCAACTAAACCATAAAATAGGATTTCTAACAAATACACATATTTGTAAGTAAGTACACATAGTAATTTAGTTTTGTTCTTGTCAGTGTTATTTCTTAACTATATGTGAAAAACACTGGCAAAAACTGCAGTAAAACTGTGGCGAAGAATAGATATAAAGGATGAAAAGGACACACCACAATGAAAATATTTACTTTCAAAGAAGGAGGCTACTTGCAGTGAGTTGCAAGTACACTACTCGGCAAAGTCGATAATTACTTAAAGAAACCATCAACCAATCACATGTATTGATTGAGAATTTTAAACACGAATACTGTCATATGAGTGGCTAATGATAAGTTGTTATGGTTTTTGTAGCTCGCCGCTATAAAACAAAAATATAAATTATAAATGAACTCGTATCAACTCACCATACAAACTGACCAATGTTGTGACCATAACAGAGCTGAGTCGCGTAGGTGACTTGTGCTCCTCGGAGTTCAAGAATTGCCGTGCAACTGACTTGAGGTTGAGATTCAATGGTTCGTCTTGCTTGTGGCTAGCATGAATTGTCCTTTCATATCTGAAACATAAAAAAAATATCGACACTTAATACATTATATCTCAAACAAATTTTTTAATCACAACCTACCTGAAACATGGAAACTCCTCTCCGCGGCTTTCTTATACTTGGTGTTTGGCTGAACGTAATCCATACTTATACAGCATGTAAAGCTTACCGAACAAAACAAAAAGTTTTAAGTCAGCAGATGTCGCAAACTAACGGTTACCGAGAAAAACATGTTTAAAGTTGAACTACGTTCAGCCGAAGATCCCTTATCATAATATACCGCGTGTTCGACTGAAAGTAGTCTAAACTTGTATAGCGTGTAGAGCTTACCGAACTAAAAAAGTTTTAAGTGAGCAGATGGCGCAAAATAACGGGTACCGAAAAAAAACATGTTTAAAAATTAAAATTATCATTTTATTTTTTGTTTAGTTCGGTAAGCTCTACACGCTCTATAAGTTTGGACTATGTTTAGCCGAATAGCCGGTATAACTAATAATTCCATTACAGTTGCTTTCCTAAGGTGATGCACGACTTGAGCGGTACCTCTGTAAATGAAGTAATGCAGTTTCCTGTATGCATTATGACGGTTTTTTAACATTGTCATGCATAATTAGATAAAAATTGATAAAAAAAATTATTAATCAAGAAGAATAACTGATATACCTACAGCATTGATTTTATTAAAGTTACTTTCATAGAAGAATGTCATATGGCATTCTGCTCTGACGAAAGGCCGCTGACATTCAAATATTTGTTATGCAACCATTGCTATAATAAAAAAATAAATAGATATGAACAATCTGAAGAAGGAATTAGTTCATTTTAATTAGTTTTAACAAACAAAACATTGAGGTGCTACCATTTCTCATTCAAATGACAATAACTAACTTAAACAAATACCTAAATTGCAAGCGGGCCCCCGACCGGGAGTAAATTTGGTATCCCTCATTTATGTATGCAGTCACGCCTAAACCGACCAAACAGAAAATCAGCTTGAGTGTAATTGCAATACTACATTTCTAATAAGTACAACAGTTCGAGAAAATTCAAATTTACCTCGTAAAATTATTTAATCGGTATGATCATCTCATAGCAGATAGGATTATAGATTTTAAGATATATACCATCAGTTGATGTTTTAAATAATGTCGGGTGTTTTCGTGAATTGCCGAATATTCCCGAGATGGCATATTAAGATCGTAAAACTGTATTTAGCCTTTCTTTTCATGAATAATTTCCTTTTTTTTTAAGTTTTAGGATATTCGTTTAGATTTTCTTGTATACTTTGTGTCAGGTCGGAATGCGGTAAATACGCAGCATACTGTGAGAGGGCTTTAGAGAGGGCCATCAAAAACGGCGGGAGGGAAGACAAGCCATTTCGTATGGAGGTGTAAACAACGGAGGCTCCACTCACCTCAGTAGCGTGACACAAGAAGCCACCATGGAGTAAGCGAGCAGCGTGCCAATTGACATCATGTGTATTAATTGCTCCAATTCAAATATCATCGCCAATGTGCCTGGAAACAAATTTACATATAATCATAAAAAACCGCACAAGGGCGAATCCCACTTACATCCATATTTCTATATAAAAAACATTTTAAAAAAACCGCTGCTCGCGTGGACTACATATTTTATTTTCTACTGACGACTTGCTGACTGCTGGAAACTGTCATAACATTATCAGAGTTTCAATAATGATATTAAGTATTAATGTTTCAAGTTCAAGCACTCATAATACGTCAACTTGCATTATTTATTACTTATCAATTTGTGGCTTTGTGTAATTGATAATCTAAAATGTTTCTTTAATACCACTAACCTGTGAAGAGTCCAGCCAACATGGTACCCACAAGAGGCGTCTGGAACCGCTGGTTTACACTGCCCATGAACTTAAACAGCAACCCGTCCGAAGACATCGCATAGATGATGCGAGGCAAAGGGAACACGGCACCCAACAGGCTATACATAAAGTACACAAATCAGAGTGATGATTCTTTGATGCTTTTGGGCATAAAATACTATAAAATTATGTGCTCATGCATAATTGTTTAGTTTTAACTTTTAATTGTATCTATTTATTGTAATGATTTGTTAATATTTTATTTTATTGTACTGTTTAATATGTAAATAACGTATAAAAGTGACTACGGGGCTAGCACCCGACAATAAATGATTATTATATTAGTAACCAAGCAATACAGCAATGATAAAATATTGTTTTTACTTTAGGTGATATTAAAAACAACTTATCCATAAAATTGCTAGGAAGTACTTGACAGTTCACCGATCGATTTGAAACATACTCATATGATTATAAGAACATAATTAAATAAATAATTCATTATAATAATATATATTTCTTATCAATAAATGCAGAAAGAAATATACACAAAGTACTATAAAAATAATTTAAAAATGCCTAAAACTTTAAACATGATTTTCCATATATATTCATGACAACTATTTATAGTTAAAAATATCTCTGTGCGATAGGCGGCCGATGGCGCAACAGTGACTGCCATAATGATCTAGGTTATCGACCTTTTATCATCCGTATTAATATGGTCTCTCAATAAAGATGATCTAGTTCTCACCTGGAGCATAGTGCACAAATCGCTCCCACGCTGACGGCGTATTTCGCCCACGGCCAACCCAGGCGTTCGTACACGTATGGAAAGGGCGCCTTTTCGTCCTGAACATAAGCACAAGTCATCCACCACACACACTTCAACCTAAACATTGTAACAAAATTGTATTCCAAACTAATAAATTCTGTTAACCACTGACTGTCATTCACAATAAAATACTCGCACGAATTATGAGACACATAAACCGGTCAGGTGCCTGTCATGTCAAACGTGAGGTAAGGTTCCATAACTATGTTAAAAACAAAAATGTATCATAAACCCAAATAATGGGTTTGTTCAGAGATGAAGTATGGGTCAAATTAATCAGCTATAACTAGTGAACTAGTTAATAAACCTTAGATAATCATGATAATTTCCTAGTAAGTTCCTAGTAAGTTTCCTAGTAAGTATGTCGTAATAATATACTTTTGTTCAGATTTCTTCTGATCAGTTGTTCAAGAGTTAGAAGGAGGGGACATTCAACTCACGTAAAAATGTCATTTGATAGCCGAATGTGTGGTATACGGAATCTAATACTGTAAAACCACCAATTAAACTATTGATGAATGATTGGCCGAGTGGTTAGAGACCTTAACTGCGGAACCAAGGGTCGCGGGTTCGATCCCGCCCGGAACAAATATTTGTGCGCATGAACATGTCTATTTGTTCCCTGCCTGGGTGTAAAAAGTATATGTATATATTACAAAAGAATATTTAAGTATGTATATCAATTGTTCAGTATCACTATACAACTTGATACAAGCCCCCAAAACTACATACTACAATCATAATACTTGTTTACTTTGGGACTAGATGGCGCTGTGTAGGATGTCACAGGTTATATTATTTAATTGTTGCTAATATACCCTTTGAATGATACCTTACGTAAAGAAGTGAATAAGAAAAAAATACCATCACTTTGCATGTATGGGAAGTTTGAAGACACCTTCAATAGACCTTCATAGCTGTTACAAATATAGATAATCATGCTCCAAATATCAGCATTACAGCACTTATTACAATACAAGTAAAGTAGCTGTGACATACAGACCAACAAACAGATGGACATGGGAAAACTATAAGGGTTCGATTTCGGGCTATGGAACTTTAAAAAAAACAAGTATATGGTAGAAGTGCTGGCAAAGATAAATACTAATATTATAAATACACAAGTTAGTTTGTCTGTACCTTGTAAAGGATTTTTAGTAGGAACATAGTTCTAGAAATGGTTCTAAGGTTTCTATCAAATACAAAACTAATCAAGGTTCTAAATAAATTACGAGAAAAGCGTAAAAATCAAGAAGTAACTAAAAAGAACGGATACAGGTGCGGTTACGGGAACCAAATATAAAACGAAAACTACGTACTTGCATGTAATACGGCAACATCAGAGTCAAGACCGACGACACTCCGAAATACGCCATAAACACTATGAGCAGTGACGTCACCACCGCAAAAGGTATGCTCTTTTGCGGCCTTCTTGCTTCCTCTCCGGCTGTCGCCACACAGTCGAAGCCGATGAAACCGTAAAAGCAGATTGCCGCTCCTTTGACGATGCCAGCTAATCCGTAAGGCGCAAAACCTCCGGTACCGAAATTCTTACCGACAGTTTTCGGTACCTCTGACTCGGCTATCCTCCAGTTTTTTGTGTCCACTGTAAGTTCATAAAGAAATGCATTTATCAAACCACAACTTACAGTAGGATTATTTAGAGTGGGGGAAGGGAGGGAAAGGGCGCGTGCAAACCGAGGCGGGACGCTATAGGATACACGTGTGAAATAGTAATGAGAGCGGGAAAGAATTATACATATTATAACAAAGAGAAAGAAGCAGAAGACTACTAGAAATTGGTACAACAGGCTAATTATTAATACTGTAAAAACACTTGACAACCGGGATTGTGTCCGGGAGAAGATCCAAAACGACAGTAAAATAACAAGACCAAAAAGAAAAATGAAGTTGTTCGAAAATTGTTTCACTGTAAATTATTAGATATGTTGTCCGAAATAAACTTAAAAACAGTGTCGCGGAGTTTTACTGTCCTATAAAGCATCCACTAGGTCGTACAAATGTTAATTCTTTCATTAATCAGAAAGATAAGTTATCTTTTGCATTTGCATCTTTTAAATAATGATGACGTAATGGTCGTCATTGTGCTCTGTTTTTTGATCGTTTCGAAGAACGAGCCGTGGCAACTAGATAATTTTGTATATCCAATAATATTAAGGTACTTCCGGTAAATAAATGATCGTTTTGTCATAATAAAAAGGGGTAGATGTCTTACCTTTGAACAAGCCCGATATGATTACAAACAGCACTACACACAAATTAACTCCAGTACAGAAATTGTTGAACTTGGTTGATTCCTTCACACCGAACGCCAAAGCCACTGTAAAAAATATTAATATCATATAAATTATATGGTTGCAAACATAAATCAATGGATGCATTTTAGAAAATTATCAATAGACTAGTTTCTTTCCTTAATCATATATTATTTTTTTTAATTGAAAGTAGGTAAATTCAAATTTACACTTTTTCACGTCAATAATCAATAATTGTATAATATTTTTATACCTAATAAATAAATTAAATCAAAAAATAATCAAATTCAAATAATAGTCATGTTCTATGGTGTTTACCTAACTACTACCCATTTTACTATGTTGGCCTGTACATATAACCTTAATAATATATTCCACTAGTGATACATATACACTTTAGCAAAAACGTGGCGTTCTAAAGAAGGGGCTTCCTGCATTATTAGCCCATACAAACCCTCGACGTTAATACGTATTTTAATCTTAAAATGTTTTGAATTATAGTCTCATTGGGTTAGACTTAACTTTGTATAAAACCAAAACTTCAAAATCTGTATAAACATCCTAGTTATGGATGTTTTTTAATAGTTACAAAATTATTCGAAATTTCTTTAACTAGAAATTTACTTACAAACCTATGCCCAAACCAATCCAAGATTAAAACGTGCACTAACGTCGTCGGAATCATTTAAGAGCGTTTGTATGGGCTATCACGCGGGAAGCTCCTTCTTAATATGCGTCACCCCAAATTGAAATCCCTGCCCCCATAAAGTAACAGTAACATACACGAGAAAACCATGATGACAGCGAAGGCTAGTAAGTCAGGATAGCTGGCCATGTGTGGCATGTCCAACGGCATCAGCTCTCGCAGCCATTCCGAGATCGCCTTGTCTAGTAAAGAGTCCAAATACTCGCTCAACGCTTTCACCACTGACGCTGCGCCTGTAGATGTAAAAGTTATTATAGATAAGTACCATACAAAAATCGTATCGTGAAAAGTACAGCGGCACGACAGTGGAAGGGCTATGTCTGCACATGTGTCGATTGACAAATGAATAGCGTGACAGCACAGACATACGTCGGGTTATTGGTACGTCAGCAGGACAAGAATGATAACAACCAATCAATCGCAACGGCGGCGAAATCCTCCCGTCGTGCCTTACCTCGCTCCACCAAATAGACCCTGGTCCTATTGGACTACGGGCGATTAATGGTATCAACATTTTTCTGTATTTTTATTAAGTAAATAGCTAAAATTCATATTTTATTCTCCATTTAAAATAAAATTCGCTTTGAAGCCGACACTTTCGAAATCATTTCATGGTCAGGTTTAGGTCCAGTATGACCACGGGTACATAGTGGTATGCCGTGGTCCTACCAGTAGGTCAAATAGGTGGAACCACGGCCCCGTAACCGATTTATCTCAGGGTCTGTTAGGCAGTCAGGAACGAGGTCATGATAATTTAAAAACGTGATCGCAATAATTCTTGTCCGTCACGCCTCACCGGCAAAGAGAAACTAAATAATCTATTGCTCGTGTGAAGGTCAGCATTCTTAACTCATGCCGCTTGCCGTATAAATTCAACAATGTACTAGTTCAGAATAATTCGTAGAAAATAGCCTTTTCAGAGTACACCTGAGCTACCAAATGAATTCTCAAGCACCTACCTATAATATATTCTAGTATGAGGTTCCAGCCAATGATGAACGCTATGAACTCGCCCACACATACGTAACTATACACATATGCCGAGCCAGCCTTCGGCACTCGTGCGCCGAATTCCGCGTAGCAGAGACCTGTATCATTCATACGAAATATAGTGGGACAAGAATACATCTCAAAGCAAATAAATTAAGCACCCAGACCTTTTTGAGATAGCTATTTGCTAAATGTATCAGTATACAGGTAGCAAAATAATTCAATATACAGGCAGGTAAACACAGTTAATAAAAAACCAATATTTTATGACACAAATGTAGCATCTCATATTTTAAAATTTATCGGATCTGCCATATGAACCAAACATTGATATAGATCAATACCCACATCATACCTATAAAACTATGAACACGAAAAGTACACCAAGGTACCTTGCCATTGCCATTACAATTACCTTGCCATTTTACGTTTTTCAGACCATTACGTCATCATCTTTCTCTCTCTTTTGGTCTTCTGTAGCTGTTTGGATTGAAAGAGAGTGAGAACGATAATGACATTGATCAGCAAGTAATAATGTTCCGGTTTTCTTTCGCTATATAGTATGAAATGCGGCATCTTGATAATTCTAATAACAAAGTAGCTAAAATGACACACCTGCAAACACAGAAGCGACCGCCGCCAACAAAAAGGACAGAATCACTGCAGGACCGGCATAGTTTTTCGCCACATCACCAGCCAGGACATACACTCCAACACCTAGGGTGCTACCAACTCCTAATGCTGTTAAATCTAGGGCAGAAAGCACCCTTGCCAACCTAGCTGCCCCTTCTTCTGCCGCCTTGCGTCTACTAAATGCCCGATATGCAAGACGAACGACCTTGGATGCACCAGCTCGAACACCATCTGCTGAAAAACAAAATATATATATCAATAATGAATTTCGTATTACACACGTGTATTACTCTTCTCATACTTAAAGTGTACTTGTCTATTTTAAATTTTATTTTCAGTACTATATCATTTACACACGCGCTCAACCGTAATGGAGCAGTTCGCCATAAATTCTATAGTACTGCTCCTCGGTTTCGTCACCATTTCGATCACCTCTATTCCATTCGGGCGACAACTCACATGGAGTGATCGAAATATTCTCTCGCATTCGCCAATGACGAATTGCTATGCTACACGCTACGTGATTTACGAGCTGATGAGGTGTACTCCACCTATGGAGTGATGTAACTTAAAAGGTCAAAAATATTAAATCAAAGCTCCAAAAATTTTGAAACAAAAAGTCCATGAAGCCAGTCATTACTGTATCACTATGGTTAATAATAAATGTGTTGAAACATGAGCTAGATATTTATTGAAAAATTAAATATTTAGATTCACCTGTTCAAATAAAATGAGCGACATTGGATAACACGTCACTGCTTTTTCTTTTTACAATAGGTATAGGTACTTTGTTTTATCATGATTAATTATTTCATTCAATCAAACTAATGCACAATAAAGTAGGTAGCTTATTAAAATATCAACATATTTATAATAATAATTACATGATTATTTTTATTACCAAATAGTTTAGGATGCTATACAGGATATACCAAGAAATAGAGTCAAACGGAAGTCCAAACATACCCGGATTATGTTCTGTCACCCAATGCATGTTCCCCGATTTTTCAAATTTAATTTACTTTATTGAACTTTACATTAGTTAAAATATTTTTTGTCGCATTTGTAGAGATTCTGCATTTAAATCTAGTGTTTGATAGACCATACATTCAGCTAAATTAAATGAGTAAACAAAGTATTTATTTCAATTACTCAAGTCATTATGACAAAATTAAATTAAAAATTTTCAAAAGCCTCGACACAAAAATAAACTAACCATTAAAAAGTGTGAAATAATACAAATTCGTTCATGGTCTAATGATTTTTGATCCTTAAAGACGTTTGGGACCGCCTAATCAATTTAAATATTTTTAAACTTAGTTATTTAGTTAAACCAATTCATACATGATCACACAAAAAAAATATTTTTAAGTTTTTAGTTTTCATTACGTCAGTTAATATTCCTCATTCCCTTTCAATATAGTGTACATTATTCTATTAGTCAAGCCCTTTCATTTGCTACCCATATTGAGGGATTTGTGAAAAAAAATGAAGCAATTCGCCATTTTGTGGTGACTGCGATCTTGGATTTCAAATTTGTCAGTGTATAGTATTCTACTAGTCAAGCCCTTTCATTTGATACCCATATTGGAGTAGTGAAAAAATATGATATCTGCCATTTTGTGGCAGCGGCCATCTTGGACTGATTTTCATCAAATATAGCTAAGAACACTCCCGACTAACTCACCATTCATATAAAAAATCTAATCAAATCGGTTTATCCGTTTGGGAGCTACGATGCCACAGACATACACACACGTCAAATTTATAACACCCCTCTTTTTGCGTCGAGGGTTAAAAAAGGTCTCTAGCTCGCTGATAGATGAAATCAGTAAAAAAAAATATAACACATAGAGTGTGTAAGGCTTACCGAACTAAATAAAGAAGTTTAAAAAAAAAGATAAAAAATCACATTTTAAACATGTTTTTTTCGGTAACCGTTAGTTTGCATCATTGCTTACTTAAAACTTTTTGTTTAGTTTGGTAAGCTCTACACGCTCTATAAGTTTGAACTACGTTCAGCCGAACACGTCGTATATTTTAAAGGGGTAGTTCGCTGAACAATTTTTCAGATATCACTTTGAAACATGTTTTTCTTGGTACTTGTTCCTTTGCGCCATCTGCTCGCTTGAAACTTTTGGTTTAGTTTGCTATATAAGTTTGGTCTACGTTCAGCCAAATATCCGGTATATGGGTGATTCAGGTACCCCTGGAGATCCACCTGTGGCCTTCTGCTTGACACTAGTTCTAGGAAGAACCTGTGTAATTACTTTTATTTTGACTGACCGGTTAGCTGAGTGGTTAGAGACCTTAACTGCGAAGCCGAGGGTGACGGTTTCCATTTCCGGTCGGGACAAATATTTGTGTGCATGAGCATATCTGTTTGTTCCGTATCTGGGTATAAAGGTATAGATATATATGTATATATTATATATAAAAAAAAGAATATAGATGTATATCAGTTGTCTAGTACCCCATAATACAAGCATATTTGCTTGGTTCGTGACTATACAAATACTATTATTTAAAAGTTTAAACTCACTGCTTATCTTATATTTAAAGCAATTGATATTAACTTAACCAAAGGTTTTGTCAAAAATAAAAAACAAATAAAGTTTGTGAAAATATTGACTCTACCTAACAAATATTTCAATACTTTATTGTGCACTGGGAATTGTGTTGAAGTTTCTTTTTGTTTGCTAATTGCCAACTGTTGCCAACAACCTATTCTAATATAGATTGCATTAGAAGAGAAACTAGATACTTATTTTTTTTTTATTATGATAGAATAGATTAAAAAGTTTAAAGATTCTAGTCTTATTATAGTAGTAGACTTTGTCAACATGCAGTACCTATGTGGGAAGAACATGAGAACAGACATCTTCTTGGTATTCTTAATGCATGAGTGAAACTGCCACATGCCAATTTGCTCTAGATTAAGAGAAATACATCAATAAAATTTGTTGGTTTTGAAATAGGTAGCTTATTTCTTTTCAACCATAAATTTAAACACTGTTTTGATATGAGAGCAAGATCTTAAATTTATATGTGCTTTATTTATATTTTTTCACATAAATTTAACACATCCTTTCACCAGTTAAATATTGAAAAATAATATCATTTGCATAAGGACATTTGCATTATAGCAGAAATCCCTGAACAAAATTTCAAGTTGTAAGCCTCACCTGTCTGGATTGCATGTTGATATTAGGTCTTAACCTATGAAATTGCTGTTCTTTAGTACTGGCCATTTCAAACAAAAAAAATTTTGTTTGGCTGTGAATTCTAAATTCAAATCAATTTTGTTTTACAAACACAACATTATTTTTACAAAGTCAGCCTTTTGTTTATTGATTAGCGTTGTGTTTTCATTGCATCAGAACGTTTTTCGTCATAATAGACACTTTAAAAATCCGTGTAATTGTGGAATATGAGTTCCGTCGTGGCACTAATGCGGCACACACGGCACGTAACATCAACAATGTTTACGAAGAGAACTTAACAAACGAACGCACAACCCGTTATTGATTTGCCCGCTTCCATTCTGGAAATTATGACTTGATCACTGAACTTTGGGGTCGTCCGGACACTTTGATCAACAATGATGAATTGAAAGCTATTTTGGAAGCTGATGATACTCAAACTACAGCTCAACTAGCAGTAGCTTTTGATGTTAGCATCAAAACAATATTGGACCAATTGCGACAAATTGGCAAAGTAAAAAAGCTTGATAGATGGGAACCCCACGAACTTAACGATCGCCAGCGCAACGTACGCGACGAGACCAGCCTCGCGTTGCTCAACAGGCACAGAAATGAAAGAATTTTGAACCGGATTGTTGCCTGTGATGAAAAATGGATTCTGTTCGACAATCGAAAGCGCTCAGCAACTTGGTTAAATCCTGGTTCAGCGCCAAAGCAATGTGATAAACGAAAAATAACCCCTAAAAATGTGATGATCACTGTTTGGTGGTCTAGTGCCGGTGTAATTCATCACAGCTTCTTACAAAATGGCATGAGCATTACTGCAGATGTGTACTGTGAAGAACTGAAACCAATGATGGAGAAGCTCGCATGTCTGCGACCAGCTTAGGTTCTCCCTCAACCGCCATTCAACAGACCTTGCACCTACCGACTATTACTTTTTTCAAAATTTGGACAGCTTTTTAACAGGAAAAAAATTCAATTCTCTGGAGACAGTACAAAATGCCTTTGAAGAGTTTGTTGCCTCCCATCTAGTTGATTTTTACAAGAAGGGCATTAAGAAACTGCCACTGCGTTGGCAAAGATGCACCGATTACATAGGTGATTACTTTTGAATTACAGAAATAAAAATGTTTGAAAAAAAAATACTTTAACTTTTTTCATACAAAACGGCAACTTCATAGGTTAAATTATTACAGACTGCCATAAAAATATATTTATGAAAACATTTTCTTAGTAGATATTTACATTATATAAGAAACCCCATGCAATGCCTGTGCATCAAATTTAAAGACTTACCTAGTGGTTGGTTTGCAAACATTAACACTCCTCTTCATCCCATAAAAACATTATTTTAAAATTGTAAAACAAGTGCTCAAATATTTATTTATACATTATCAATGCAAATTTAAGTTGTTATGTATTATTTGTGTTGTTTCATACAAGAAACCCCTTTCACCCCTTTGGGGCTGCAGTTTCTAGAAACCATCTGTAGTGGGTGCAAAGACCACTGAATAGATGAGAATAAATAACATGCACATGTTATGAATATATAGAGTACCAGAGGCTATAGTAAACGAACAAACTTAAGTATGTAGTAAAGTTAGTACTTTTTTATTATAAAATCACTATTACTTTCCCCACAATATATGAAACTATCACAAGGGAAACATGAAGAACAATTAATATAAAAATAAAATTATTATATATTACAACATGAATGTAATGACTAACAGTATATAGGTACTAAGTATATAATTTTCTAATCATCTAAGCACTAAAATAAAAATTTATTCAATTCTTACGATGCTGTTACTCTGTTACTACACGGAAATAGCAGTTATTTAATTTAAAATATTTAAAATATTTTGGCCCGAATGTAACAGTTATTAATTTTTTACTGTATGTTATATCACAGAAATAGTAGTATTACTTAGCAAAAAGATTTGCAAAAGTGTAAAATGAACAAATTAAAATACCTATGTTATTCATGATACTACAGACAGGTCGACAGAACAAACACAAGCTTTTAACAAGACTGAATCATATCAAATCAGCTACAGCCAGAGAATGACAATGACTGCTTTATTGAACACATTAGGTTTGTGAATAAGACTAACTGGTTATTAAAAATTGAAACAATCTGTTCTTTGATATGGAATGTCATACCAATTAGTTAAAGAAAAATAGTAAAAAGATGGAACATACCTTAGTTTTCAAAGTACTTAATACCTAAATTGCGTTTATTAAAAGGATTGTGCTAAATAATATTTTTCTATATTTGAATAAGTAATTAACAAAAAGTATATTACTTTTCTATTAATTCATAATTTATAAATAAATTGAATGTTAAATATTAATAGGGACATTAGTTACTGCTATTGTAATAATATTCCTGTGTTAATCTGTTAAAACTGATTTTATTATTCCTATTTTGTTACTATTGTATAATTTTTTATTAATTATAGTGATGCATCACAGAACAAATTAAATAGAGTAAAATACTATAATATATATACACTGATGTAATTGAGGTCACATGCCACAAGCACCAACTTATAGCTTTCAAGTACACAGATAAAAATGAATTTTCATTCAAGAAACATACATCTTAAAGTCAAGTTCTTAAATCTAATTTTCTATCTAAGTAGTTTACTTCACACAAATTACTCCTGTTTAGTGCTATAAGAATAATAAGAATAATAAATTTTCAAATTCTCCTATTGCAGCTAAGATTTAATTCTTTTTGTGAGAGCCCGACAAGTTCAATTTGAGAATGCATTACATTTTTGAACTTATGATCATAATTACTCACCTTAAAAGTTATGACTCGATCGAAGAGCATCGATTTCCAACAAAGATTGTTTTGGTTTTGTATCTAAGTAAGGCTATAAATAAAACTTAGAACAAAAAAGGGACGAATGCGCTTTCTTGTTCTGTGTAATAAGGAAGATTAGTTTTTAGAATAAGAGATGGCGTGTCGATCATTTTCCAACAGGAAAGTACCTTATCAGATGCTATAGTATAATGGATCTGTCGACGGAAATGTTGGAATACTAAAAGGCTTTGGCCAGGCAAGATGGGCTGATAAGACAACGACATCAGCATAGTATAGGTAGTGGTATATGTAAGTGGTGGTAGTGGTAGCATAGTAAGTAGGTAGTGGATACCTGTGGTGCCCTGTCCTGCTCGCTCTGGCGGAGCATCAGTCAGACAGATTACTGCGGTACAGGCCTATGGCCTCGGGTTTCTGATTATGATCATATTTTCCATTCCACAAATACTTTAAAGAATTTATGTATCTTATACTAAAGAGGTAATATTTCATATAGGAAAAAATTACTATTTCTCTGACTAAATGAGAAACTTACTTTGTATGAATTGTTCACGTGTCTTTATCTTGAGAAGTAACTTTTCTCTCATGGAGAAATTTGTTTTTCCCTATATAAGAACAGAAAATATCTTGAATGAAGTAAACTCATTCCGTTGAAGTAATTTTTTCCATCTGTCTAGTAAGTACTGAATGTAATTAAAATAAAATACTATCTACATTCTCGCCCAAACTAACCGAGAATTGCTAAATAGAAGTGTCTACTCTTGGCCTTTCTCGTAGCCTCGCTAGTACTTCCAGGTCTCAATACAGCAAATAATATTTGTCAATAGTTTCACCAAGTGTAAAGCAAGATGGATTTATACACATTTGCCAACAAGCATTAATTTGCAGTGTTGGTGGGGTGAGGGTATGATGTTTTGTTATACCAATTGTTTTATTTTTTTTTAAATCCTTGATGTTTTTATGTTGCCATAATTATAGTTTAAATAAATGAATACCAACCTTAACTACATTTCTGTTATGTTTCAGGAAATCAATGATTTCAGATTTGAAAAATGTTAAGTATCTGTACATTCGTTTAAATAATACATATTGAATTGACTAAAGTTTAGTACCTACTTTTCAAGTACTTTAACTCGCACCAACAAAAATTGAGTCTAATAAAAAATTAACTCGCCTGCTATGAAAATTTGACGCAGGTTCTCTTCTTTTTTCCTAGCTCTTGGTGCATATTCCTTGTAGTTGTCACCGTCCGGAAAAGACATTTTCCACGGGAAAAACTCGGCTCCCAACCAATTAGCTAACGTCTGAGACGCAACAATTGCCAACAATAAATAAATACTGAAAATAGTTTAGAATTATATTCTACGTATTTTCCGGCTTTTGTGTACAAGGAAAGGCATGCCCATGCCGACAATTCCGACAAACCATTAATGATTCAAACAAATGAAAACTACATATTGCACTATTTATTGCATGTGATTGCTTGCATTCACTGGCATTGGGCATTCACAAGGATGCACAAAAACAGAATTATCAGAGAATTACCAGATTATGCTACGACCTATGACATATCATATAGCATGTTATTGCAAATTACCACGTTTGTGACGTGAGGTAATTACTTAACACACAATGTCAATGCCACACAAACAACACCACACAAGATCTGGTGCACAAGATCAGTTAAATGACGAAATTTGGACGAAAATTACTTGTAACTTCGGTCACATGTGCACAGTGATAAATAGTGTTGCCAATTGAAAATGGTTGAATCCCCGATGACGAACCCACTATTCCCTGTATTTAAATGTTTTGCTTTAGACAATAGGTACGATACCTACCAAATGTTATCCACCAATTTATTCCATGAGATTTCTTTCTAGGAAAACATACTCCTAAGGTTCACAGTTAACATCCGTCCGTCCCGTAACCCGTAAAATCGCTGTTTTTAAATTTAGCCCTGTAAATTACAGAGTTGCTTTGGTCCCAGCAAACATTTATCTCACTTGTTCTCAGTTTGTCAAAAGGTGTATTAATTTATATATGAGATTGTCGTTCTATAGCTAATTAATTGATAATGCAGAATACTTTTTTTCTATATTCTTATAACCATCTTTCTTTATTTTAATGTTGACACTTCGGTGGAAATTATTAACATTTTATAACTTCAAGTGGTATAAGTACCTGCTTGTGCTGTGGCGTAAATACGTTTTTTTTACTTACAGTTTTGTGATAACGTCTTCGTACCTTGATTACAATACAGAACAGTAGAAAAAAATACGATAAGCTAAATTTGTAGTTATAGCACTTAAAAAAAGCTTCCCTTTGGTAGATCGCCGTTTTTGAAGATGGAATCAAATTTTTCTGTACCTATAATAAATTGTAAAAAACATGAAACTCGTCGGTCGTCGCTAAGCACGCATACTTAAACATCATTCAAAGTACCGTGGGCTTACCGTTTTCATTTACACTCAGAGCCCTTTGGACTGATTTTAGGGTTACGTACCAAAATGGTACCAATGAGAACCCTATTACTAAAGCTCTGCTGTCTGTGCGTCCGTCCGTCTATGAGCTACAAGACTGTATCGTTTGAACCGTAATAAATAGACAATTAAAATTTTCACAAAGTGTAGTTACTTAATAAGGCCGCTATAACAACAGATATTAAAATGAAATGAAGTTAAAATTTACAGGGTCCATATACAAGAAACGTGTTCAAACGTTCAAACGTTCATGAAGTATAAATATGTTCTAAGGCCATTATAACAACAAATAATAAAAATAAAATAAAGTTAAGAAACGTGTTTTTAGAGTTTTTGGTGATTGGTAATTTTACTGTGCGGTCAATGCTTACATTTGCAATTTTCACGGAATGCGTACTATTGTAGCCACTATAACAACAAATAATAAAAATAAAATAAAGTTAAACATTAAAAGAATTTCCTATAAAAGATATCTCCGCGGTCTGTCTGTCCGTCCGTCCTTCCATCTGTTTGTTACAGGGCTGAACCATCTGAACCGTAATAGTTAGGTAGATAATTTAAATTTTTACAGTATGTTTTACTATAGCCGCTATAACAACAGAAAATAAAAATACAGTAAAGTTTAAACTTAACAGAGGTGCACGTACAAGAAATTAATAGGTTTTTGTAGATGTTTTTGATAGATGGTGGTTGTTGGTTGTGAGATCATTGTTTACACTTGAAATTTTTATGACTTATGAGCTACTGGCCGCTATAATAACAAATAAAAAAAAAATATGGATTATTTTTTATTGTACTGTGGTACAAAACCCTTCGTATGTGAGCTTAGCATGCACTTGACCGGTTTTCATTTTGGATGTCGAACAATTTATTTGCACATCAACAAATAGGTAGTTTTATTATCTTTTTAGTGATGTGTTATTTAAGTTTAAGCATTTTCTAAGCTATTAAGCTTCAGAGTTTTTAACAATCATTTCTCTGACAGCCATGAAACCCTAGAAATTATCTTGATTTTGATGTCACAGCACCAATGACGTATCATTGCGAGTGAAATGTTTCCTTTGTGGCTGTTATTGAGCTTACTTGTTCGATCAACATACATACTACGTCTGAACACTCGATACGTAAAGGATGTTCCTCGCTTTCGTGGAACACGTTTTGGTAACTTTAAAACTCAACTTTCATTTCGCGTAATATGATTGCATATTAAAATTACAAAATGAAAACCGGATTTTTGACATATTTCACTATAAAGTTTACAGAAAGTTATTAATGTTTTGTTTCAAATTTTGATAAGTAATCCCAATTTCTTTTCACCGTAGCTCTTATTAGTCATTTCTTTTGTTAGTTCGAGAAATAAACTAATAGATCACTAAACTCCAGCTTTCGTATCCATTAAAGCAACAATTCGATACGATTTTTTTCTAACATACCTTTTTTATGTTTTCTATAAAAATAAAGTTCAAAATAAAAAAAATTGTTAATTATTCTCAATTTTAAAAATGTGGTTTTTTTCTAATTATTACATTTTCTAAATGGTGCTTGACATGATCGGATATGCTACATTTTTACTCTTCCGTGGAGAGAATAGAGTCTAAATAGATTCTATATATGTAAAAGCCGCATGGGATAGGACGTCAAATGACTTTGACGTACTTTTAATACTTCTATACTTTGTAAGACTGCAGTTTGTTTAAAATAAATATAGATTTTATGTCTGGTTGATAATCCTCAATTATTCCTCAATCCATAAGAATTAGGGTTCAATACCGATGTTTGCCCGCCAGCTTTTCATATTACCTGGATCCAGGGAATTTCCCACCAATAGTCAACATCGATTTTGAGTACCGGCGTTTAATGTTGCCATTGCAAGTCTTTTGTTTGTTTTAAGATAATTAAAATAATTTCCGAATTTATATTTTCTTTTCCATTCTACGGTATCTACGAATTGTACTCGTGGATAACAGATCTTACATGGATCTTACAAATTATTCTATAATACATATTCCAGAGAATATTTTAATACATTAACTGGCGTATATTTGGTTTCATTTTTGTTGTCACAACACGGTGTCTCTATGAATTATAAAATTATCTACAACATCAATAATATAGCTCTTACCATACCATACCATCAGCCCATTACTGCCCTACTACACAGGCTTAGACCTCCCCTCCTTCGGATGAGAGGGCTTGGAGCTTAATCCACTACACTTCAGTGCGAAAGGGTGAATTTTAAAGACTGCCATCTGTTGATGGCCACCGGCATCGACGGCGTAACGAGCTCTGCGAGGCACAATCAGTGATAGTTATTTAAGTACCTACATAATTAGGTACGTAAGGTAGAAATACATGCGTTCAGATTCAAACCACCGGCCTTCTAAACACTAAGCAGGCTCGCTTATTGTTTCGTGTGTTGATTTATAAAGCTCGATTTTTTACTGCTCCAAAGAACCGCGTAGCTACTAAGTATTTAATACTTGGGACCTCCATGCGTTCCTGAGAAAAAGGGTTTTGGAAGACAACGAACAACGGAAAACGGATTCCATTTTTTCTTGTGATGTATAGAACCCTAAAAAATAACACAGAACAAAACTGCAATTCATTACTACATATAAAATATAAAACGTATAATTCAAACAACTCACCTACATATAATATTATGCACATCACGAAATACTAATAGTTATAGATGTAAATACTTTTTATTCAACGCGTTCCCATTATTTCGTATTCGCTTCCATTTCCTAATCAATTACTAAAGGAAGGTCTTACAAACTGAATCGGAGAGAGATTCAATTAGACTGAATCGTTTTCTCAAATATTTGATGAAATTGCGAAACCTACTTTTTTTACGTTATGCTATTTCATGTTGCATTAGTCAGATTTAGACCTTAACGTTTTCTAGTACAAGGTCTACAGAGATACATCGGCTTTTTCTCTACATAATGAGAAATAAAATCATATGCGCCTATGCGGTACCATTAGGTAGGCATTTTAGGCTATGCACGTATGATTATATCTATACTATCTATTATCTTTATCTTTATTTATATTTATTATCTAGGTATATATCTATATAATATAATAATATTATAAAGCTGAAGAGTTTGTTTGTTTGTTTGTTTGAACGCGCAAATTTCAGGAACTACTGGTTTGAATTGGGAAATTCTTTTTGTGTTATATAGTCCATTTATTGAGGAAAGCTATAGGCTATATGTTTTTTGTCTGTTTGTTTTAACGCGCTAATCTCAGGAACTACCCATTCGAATTGAAAAATTATTTTTGTGTTAGATGGTCCATTTCTTAAGGAAGGCTATAGGCTATTATTACATCACAATACGACCAATGGGAACAGAGCATCAATGAAAAATGTCGCAAAAACGGGAAAAATTATTCCTTTTGAGAACTTCCGTTGCGCGCGCTGCGTAAACGGTTGATTTTAAGCAAAAATCATGCATTACAGAATTGTTCCCCTTTAAAAGTTCTAACCAAAAGTCCGCATCAGCATATGTGTATCTTTTAAGGTTGACTTTCTATAAACCTTTTTTATGGCAATCTTTGTTGCTAGACGCGCTATAGAATTTATTTGTTTGATGACGATGATACCATAGTGTAAAGATACTATATCATTGGACTAGTGACCCACCCCAACTTCGAACGGGTGCAATGTACTAATGCGTGGAACGGGAAGAAGAACATTTCCGTAGCCCACCCGGGCGAAGCCGGGTACGACAGCTATCTGTAATAAATTGAGCGCAATTCTCTGACACCAAATTTGCTTAATTTGCCGTTTGATATGGGGAAAAAATAGAAATTAAAAAATATAATAATTATCCATAATCGCTACGAGTATGTAATATTAACTAAGTTTAAGCGGTCTAAGCGTTTTTACTGCTTCTCGGGAACTTTCTTTTTTCATGCAAAAGTTGTCCGAATTTCTGAAAAAAGTCTATTGGGCCGAGCCACTATGGAGAGTGACGGAGGCTTTTTGAGTATAACATTCTGGAACGTTGAAGTGGTTTCTCGTCCTGTGCAGTACGAGATTTGCGTTGTCGTGAAGCAAGACTTGTGAAGATTGACTGCCCAGTCAAGACTGTTGTCAACCTTAAAACCCGGCCCAGTACAAGTCTGACTCGTACCTTGAGAGTTCTGCACAGTAATTCAACGAATTTATCTCTTCTCATCGTCAGATAATGGCATGTAAAAGCATATACCATCAGCCCATTAATGTTCCACTACAGGGGCTTAGGCCTCCCCTTGGGATGAAGGGGCTTGGAACTTAATCTACCACGTTGCTCCAGAGTGGATTGGTGGACTCTAACCGGGACCGACAGCTTAACGTGCTTTCCGAGGCACAGAATCAGTGATAATTTTGTACATAAGTTAGAAAAACTCATTGGTACATGCCCTGGGATTCGAACCACGGCTTTCTAAGCAAGAGTCGGGCTCGCTATCGTTCGGCTATCACGACGACGTCGTAATCGTAAACATCTACCAGATTTAAAAGTAATAAAATAAAATTTGTGTGCAATAACTATAAGTAAAAAATAAGATAAGATAATTAGATCATCATCATCATCATCATCAGCCCATTTTTTACCGCACTGCAGGGGCTTAGGCCTCCACCAGGATGAGGAGGGGAGCTTAGAGCTTAAGTCCACCACGCTGCTCCACTGCGGGTTGGGAACTGTAACGACCGCCATCTATTGACAGCGTCCGGAACCGACTGCTTAACGCGCCCTCCGAAGCACGGCGTCAGTGATATTGTGTACTTAAGTCAGAAAAACTCATTGGTACACGCCCGGATTCGAACCATGGCCCTATGGGACCTTTATAAATTTGAGACAGGTTCGTTGCACTCTGGGCTATCACAAATAAAATAATATAAAAATAAGCTATCATTAGATGCTTAATTAGAATTAGAAGCTTAATTTTTTTATGCCCTTAATTACGTAGAGGACAAGGGACCGTAAGTTAAATATTTAATAATAATTTCAATTTTATATCGCCACGCTTCTCTGAAAAAAGGGTCTTATAAAGATAGATAAGCCAGACTGATAGCCAGATCGGATAGATGGACAGACAAATTTACAACGAAATTTTCCTATAGGTAATTATTAAATTACACACTTTTTTTCGTTTTGAAGCAAAGGAACCCGGTAGGTATTATTATTATTTATTTTTATAACATTACTCGTTTTTATATGTTTGTATTTTTATACCTTCATGGTTGAACCACAGTAAAACTTACCTATTTCAAGTTTTTAATGGGGTTAGAAACAGAAACATTGCAGGAGTTCAACAAAAATCCACTTTCGTCGTTTATCCTTTAGCCAATGATTTAATGAATTTCATTTCTAAACCGCTTAGACATTCAAACAAAGTGAAGCGCTGTGGCGAGACGAATAGGATTGTATTACCTATTAATATAGGTGAGTGCTTTAAAAATTAATGAAAATCAAATACGTACCAATGGCAAGTCCACTTTATTGAAAATTTGGTTTCCAATATAAAGTGTAGATAACAGCGCATTACGAGAAGATTAACTTTAATCATAGACATAAATTACTTTAATACACATTTTAACTTATAAGACCCTTTTAACTTATAACCCACGACTTAATTGACTACCGAAGAAACATATATGTAAAAATATTCACACTTTTCCTTAATTCTATCTACAACACTATATTCTTGAAATTCAAAATTGATTTAATAAAAGTTTCAGGGCATTACTTATTTCTACATTTTTTTAAATATTTTCCATTTTATTTTTATCCTTTACGCATTGCACTACGGTGGTAAATTCAAATATCTATTGACTGCATGACGTATTTATTCTGTTCAGATGATAAATAAATCCATTGACTTACTTACTTTTCTTTATTTTTTTTTCGTTCAACGCTAAAAACATGTTGAAATTATTTAACTGTACACAATCATTTACTTAGAATTTTAAAATTATTTTATTAATTATAATGTACAGTTATAATAAAATAATGTAATACAAATATATAAAAATATATCAAACAAGTTTTGATAATTAAAAAACTAGTAGATATTTAATTGATAGACAAGCATTTTTTAATTACAATGATAAATTGATAAATAAAACGTATTTTAAATATTATTAAATTTTTCCAGGCAAATACGAGTATGCGGGTTCCAGAACCAAAATTTCCAAGTTGTACCAGCATTGTCGACAAAACAGCTTATGACGGAGATCGGAAAGCGCACAATTTGAAGTAGCACACCAACTGCGAACCTGTGTTGAACAGATGAAGAATAAATTATTGCTTTATCCCATCGATGTTTTAGCTTCAGTATTCTTTTAGAGTTTCATAGTAAAACCAGTCATGATCCGCGCCTGTACGTCACAGCCGTTTCAGTTACAGACTATTAGTATAACATTAGTATACAATCATGTTGAGCATTAGTATGCACTGCGTGGCAAGCTCAAAGTAAGGTTTAAGCCTTACTTGCTCTCAGTTTATGATCAGGCCTACGCAGTCGATCTGTCACGTAGCTTCTGTGTTTTTCCGTCCTCCGTTTCCAAAATATCTTGTTATGTAATAGATAAATAGATATGTATATGTCAACACGAGGGACAAAGTGAAGTAGAGTCACCTTTTCGATCAATTTGAAATACGGCCAAGATAGTAATAATACCTCGGACGTCTCACACGCGGCCATCTGACTGACCGAATGGTTAGAAGTGGTCCTAGTCCGGAGCCAAGGGTCGCGGGTTCGATTCCCGCCCGGTACAAATATTTGTGTGCATGAACAGTTCTATTTCTTCCATCTCTGAGTGTAAAATATTTACATGTGTGTATACAAACATTTTTTTTTGCGAGTTGCCTTGTATTAAAAAGAATATTTAAGTATGTATGTCAGTTGTCCCATAATACAAGCTTTTTTAGTTTGGGGATATAGATGGCGTTGTGTGGAATGTCCTAGGTATTATTATTATTATCTAGTCTCGAAATTGGCAGAGCCCATATTATTGGTACTAGACAACTGATGCACGTTACGTTACGTTACGGTATACGTTTTATAATATATAGGTACATATACATATATTTTTCACACCCCGGCACAGAACAAACAACTCGCGACCTTTGGTTCTGCAATAATGGTCTCTAACCCCTCGACCCATCGGTCAGTCAAGGTTTATCGTCCACCACTTCCAGATTAGGTCTGTTTATGCATGTGTCTATTACAAACATATTATTATGTTTTCCAAACTAGCACTGTATAATATTGCCATTGAAATGATCTGTGATTTTGTGTTTCTATGATACACTGAATTCTCTTGGTGTCTATTGGGGTGCACCATGCATATCCACATTTTTTTTTAAATACTAAGGAAAAATCGGTCTTGTACCAACATTGTGCACCTTAAAATTTTTAACATCGAACATCCACGGTAAGGTACACAACGAAAATATATTCACAACCAAGTAAGCTCTGCTAGTTTACGAGTAATAATCGCTCGAATTATAAAATGTTGATAAAAGCTGGACATGCATACGCTTATAGCTTTATTTGATTACAGAACCCTATACTGTGCATGATCCGATACCACTTGGTCGGCCTTTTGATACTTCCTACCCACTCACCCGAATACTATATATACTTCTGATCCAACTTGATGAGCTTATACCAAAATTCAAAAGTTAAAAGTTCGATAGCTTAGGTAGATAGCACACTTTATGTTATGTCCAAAAACACCAATGCGTGGAAAATCACTACTATTTCATCTATCCACACGTAAAACCTTCGTTGAACTCTGAGCTTATTTTAATATTTTAATACGTTATTTTTTAAATATACTCAGTAAAAATGAAACTAGTAGCTGTATGGTGTTACCTCTGCCTTTTTTTCCCTTCTTGGTTTTCCATTTCTGCTGCTGCCGCGGAAAGGACGGTTTAGAAATGACCGACTTGATGCCACGTCGAAGGTCAGGCTCACGTTTTGTTGGCACCGTTATGATGTTGTGCAAACCTTCGGAGTTTCTTGCCCTTAAACTGCTAAAAAAATAGATTTAATATTACATATTAATACAAACATTAAGTCCCTTGGTTTCCCAATAGACAACTCTAGTTTCTATAATCGAAAGAGGTATTGGCACATCTTTTTCGCTTCAAAACATTCACCAATTGTTTCATACATGCTCGACGGTTTCGATATTTTGCCTTAAAATGTTGCCGATTTTAGGTTTTGCTTGGGCACTCGAATCCTTGCCTATCCTTCCGCTCTATATATTCTTTTCTCACTCTACTAATATTCATGGTGAAACAACTTTTTTTTGCAAAATAACTTGTTCCACTTTAGTGACTACATTTTGTCTTAAAACAAACCAATCTCTCAATACGTAGTGCTTTATTTCTACTTTGATGCTCTTTCTTTGCCCTACTTAATGGTGTTAGTTCGTTTTAGCCGGTACGTTATTGACTACCTACTATTTTAATGAAACAGTTATCTTAAAACGTTACTGAATTTATGGAATTTTGAGATAAAAGTTTAAAGACGTTCAATATTCTTTTTTTATAATTACTTTGAAATTTAATATTGTTGCGAACGGCTCAAGACCTCGACGTCTCGATAATTTCGTTTCTTTAAAAATAAATCTACAGATTTTGCGCTTCTTGCTACTATCGGAGGACATTGAAAATGAACATCAAAAATAAAAACTTACATTTTTGTCAAACAATTTTATTAAATTATTCGAAAAAAATTATGGACCAATTTTCAAAAATTTGGTACCATACGATTCCTCGTGTGCTTCTGCATCTTTTGACATTACTGGCTTTCGTCTACCTTTATAACTTTTTCAAATATATCCGAATCCGAATCTCACTCTCTGGGGTAACTGGTCTCAAAATCATTCAAAAAAAGGGCAACTGCCCAGCCCACAGTTTCTGCTGATTTCAAAATTTATCTATCCAAAGGGTAGCCAATCTATTTGCCTCGGAAGTATTTTTTTTAAATGTTTTTGATATTGGCTTTCGTTTTCGAAATAATAATTTCGAATAATAAAAAATTTCGTATTTTTTCAACATTTTCGATTTTTCGAAAAAGTTATGGACCGATTTTAGAAAATTTAGTATCGTCCAATGCCCCATAAGCCCTTGCATCTTTTGACACCACTGGCTATTGTCTACTATCATAAATTTCGGAAATATAGCCGAATTACACCCCCCCACGAAAACAATCTGATAAACATTTTAACATTAAAGCACTGTTATTTTAATCATAATTATTTTGAAAAATTTAAAAATATGCGTAGAATAATGTAAAGATACACTTTTCATGAGTTGGTGCCTCGAACATAGTCTAAATTAATTCGACAGCAGCGTTTGGTTTTAATAGAGTCATAAATGTCAGTTCACAGCATCAAAGTGGCATTTAGCATTTTCGGGGAGTTGAAACCGGTGTGCGGGGATTTCTCGGGAGCGAAGAGCGCCGCGCAAGGACCTTGCGCACTGAAACTCTGATTAAAACTCCCTATCATACTAGCTATAGTATGAGTGGTTAGACGGTAAACGCAGATGAGGGCTTTTAGTTAATTCATACTTTTATGGCCTAGAAGAATTTCAGATAAAGTTTTTCCCTACCCAATACAATTATATTCAAGTAGGTATTTAGGTATATTAGGTAAGGTAGGAAACGAAATAATATGATTCAGTACCTATCATCAAAGCTCTGAAATACTTCTGGTCTGTCGTCCCCTTGCTGCGAGCCTAGTAGTTGCAACAAAACGATCGGGAAATCCTTATCTTCTTTGTAATTTTGCATCTGATCCGGGACCCAAACCGCATTTTCCATCTACAACAAAAATAATAGTTTACATGTACACGCTACACAATGGTAGGTGTTCAAACAGAATGAAAAAGCTGTGGATAATAACGGAAAAAAATAATTCTGTACACTAAAGTGACAGGTAAGTAGTGTGATGTCAATGTAACGCGCACAGTGAGGAGGCCCCAACGCTAACTACCTAACTATCTACCCTAACCTCTCTATCTCTAAATAATTATATATATATATATATACTATATATATAATTATTACTATAACTATATATAACCATAGTGATATAAAATAGTTATAGTACATTAACTACATTACATAATTTCTTGTTCAGGACGGGCTTCGAACCCGCTCCTTGCATGTGGAAATATTTCATATACTTCCCATATACTTAGAGTATATAGTGTGGGAATAAAGGGACGAGGTTCGAACTCGTCTATACTCCACGGAATTAGTATCTAGTTATATAACGATATCTGGCCGTATCGTGATCGTCTAATATGATTTTGGACCCATAAAATTTTTTTTTATATTAATTATATACATACCTAAAGGTAGGTTAACTATATGTACCGATAGACTTATTTTTAAACAATCGATGTCGCCTGACGACGGGACAGTGTGTTCCTCAATAGTGAAAACGAAACTGTACTCTCTTTCGCAATTTCAATAAGCTTTACTTGATAAACAAACGAATACACCCTTTTGAAAGGGGAAGTGTCGCTTTTATGTTGCGTACATTTTTTTGTTTGCATTCCTCGCGTAGTGAAACTTGGCTTTCTTAGGTGATTTAACAATAACACAACTTTAGGTAAAATGTCTCGCCCGTTTTAAAGCTTTCGTTAGATTGTTGCAGATTATATAGCTCTTTTAAATATACCATCGTTTCTTTTGAAAAATATTTTATGAATTCACCCGGCTAGACCGATTTCATATAGATAATATATAGAATTCGGTGTAAGCTTGAATTGGACAACAACTCCGTCGTCAAAGGGATTACAAGACAACGCGATTAATGGCCACTCACCGCGAAATCCTGAAATCACTTCAACTATGAGCCGTTACGATGCTTATAACCTTAAATTTAGGAAGATGATCTGCAAGGATTAATCCACAACAAGTATAATTGTTGTATTGCTTAATTGATTACTTGTGGTATTACCGTGACATAACGAACCACAAAAGTAGGATTAATAAAATGTTGTAACTGTTGTGCACTTAATTGATTATGCTATGGTATTACCGTTACGTATAACGAACCACAGGGCGGATTAATAAGATGTCGTAATTGTCGTATACTTAATTGATTATGCTATGGAATTACCGTTACGTATAACGAACCACAAGGTGGATTAATAGGATGTTGTGATTGTCGTATACTTAATTGATTATGCTATGGAATTACCGTTACGTATAACGAACCACAAGGCGGATTAATAAGATGTTGTAATTGTCGTATACTTAATTGATTATGCTATGGAATTACCGTTACGTATAACGAACCACAAGGCGGATTAATAAGATGTTGTAATTGTCGTATACTTAATTGATTATGCTATGGACTTACCGTTACGTATAACGAACCACAAGGCGGATTAATAAGATGTTGTAATTGTCGTATACTTAATGGATTTCCTCGTGGGTTTATCGTAAAATAGAACGAACCACATGAGGATTAATAAGATGTTGTAATTGTTGTATTATAGTGGATTATGCCTAGATTAATTCACTAGCCAGAGACAAAACGACAGTTGGCCCTTTTGGGCACTCAACTCAATTCACATGTTATCAATAGTACGGTATTGTAATTTTAGCAGGAGTAATCTCCAAGTATTAAAGAATACACAATATGGTTATAATCACTCAGTTAAATTTTTATATAATTGCGGCAAATAACCATTCTTGCATCTGATATTTAACCTCTGATCGCAGTCGCTTTATTTAAAATAAATCCCTTTGTTCAATCATAACATTTACTTGTCTGGTTTCAAGGCGATCATTGCTATACATTTCCTAAGAGATATTGGCTTAGAGCTAGTCATTGCGTAATACTGTAAAAAATATGCAGGCTACTAAATGAAGTCTTATGTAATTACGTGCCGCGCGTGAGTACATTATTATGTTCAATGGTGTGGCTACAAAATAATGAAAAATTATTTCCTTATTAATTACGTCCTGGAAAACACACACATCATTTATAATTACGATAAAATAATAGGAAAACTTCCAGTGGCAGCTTTAGGCCACGAGTAATTCCATTGTTTCAACCAATACATCATAAAATAGCACACACTTAAGATAAACGCAAACTATGAACACGGATCACAGAAATGAACATCCAATATTCAAATTATATTTATACCATAGAAAGAAGACACACACGTAGATTAGTTACAGGTAAGGTGGTTCCTCGACGCCATCAGCGGAGAACCACAGTATATAATGCACTCAGGAACAAATAAATAAAGTAATAGCAAAGCGTTCAAGCCATGCAATCTGTCGAGTATCGGAGGTCACTCAATTATTTTGCGAGTAGATACTAAAGCCTTATATGACCTAGTATTAATTAGTGTTTAAATTAGTGCTCCTTGGAAGGTCTAAGGAGGCTAGAGCCCCGCACCGCGCTCTAGCCGGTAGGTAACTACCCCTCTAAGTAGCTAACGGTACCTTCCCCTCCTGGTTCTAGGTCATTCACAAGCCTGGTCTTCAGGGTTTTGCGATATGTAGATATATGGATATATCTAGTGATATTTCGATTGACTAGCACTACTTCTAAGTTATTTCTTTGACGTTAACTCCTAGGCCAGGAGCCCCGAGACCTCCCCGAATTACGAACACATTCTAGAAATTGAAATTAGTTAATATTACAATTGAAATTGAATGAATACTTCTCAATCAGTTACCTTTATATGAAATAATTAATTGCAATCATGATCTACTTCAAATTATGATTTTAAGCAGAAGAAAGTAATGAAAATCGAATACTGATGCTGTTATTGCTTTAAGTAATAAGCTGTATGAAAATAAGGTATATTCGACTATTGTTCCAATTACACTCCGATACACGACTAAATGAATCGGTCACTTACCACGCCGTTTCACCTCTCTTTCTCTGATCTGAAGATTTGTCACTTTTGCGTCTACTTACGCCCACCGTAGCACTGAATTTAAATTTATAGACCGGGCATATGATATCTAATGCAATTGAAGTATTATGCCTCTTCTTCAAACCCCAAAATTAATTTAAACCCAACACTTGATATAAAGAAGCTATATTCGAATAGTATTAGAATACCGAAATTATATTCTCGTCGCGTCGCGTACGGCGTCCTGCGGGCGCGCCGTAACTTTAAGAATTTACTGGTTCCCGCCAGGAGTCAAAATTTCTGCCTTCGACCGGCTCTCACGAAATCTATTCCCGAATGCCCCTGTCTCCCCCGCGTCACACATTATATAACTTCTGGTCACAAGCCCCTACCAAAAGCCCGCTTAAAGCGTCACCACGCTTTCTTCTGCCAATCAGCTTCTTTCGCGCGTGAATATACGTGATAATTAAACTCTCGCGCCCTAATATAGGTGTCGCCACTAGGTCTGATTTTACTATGCTCAAGTAATTATTAATAAGTCTCATATCGCTTCAATCGGTGTCATTTTACTAAACTTAACTAGCGTAATGTTTTATAGTACGTAATACATATTATTACTGACAGACATGGCGCTAGACATAATTTAGCTATACCCGGGAATTAAATGTGCAGGTAAACTGTACGTAAATATCCCATCGCGATATCCGGAATACAGCTCTCATCCTAGTGAGGTAAATCATCTCTCATAGTAAATACCTACTTCTAGAAATCAGTGAAATCCTACCTCTTTTATCGATTTTCAACGCCAAGGGTTCCAACTCCCCTTCATAGATGGCGGGACCTGTGTCAACTTACCCGGATATCATACATATTTTTATTTGTTTATTTCTCTATCTATTCATTTAAATATCCAACAATCCTTTAATTGTATATAGATATGCATAAATTGAATCATATATAATTTAATAACTTTTGGACTACACATCTCTGCTCCGTATCTGATTATTTATTTGGATTATCTTATAGGGAAACAATACCAATTCGTCTACTCCATCTATAGCGAAATCTATTTTAATGCATCAACCAAACTCCGTTTTACTGACTGTATATAAATATCGTAAATATATCTGGGGTTTTTATCATCGCGGCAACTAAACATACTTTATACTTTTCCATCAACATTCAAACCTTAGTTCGCTCCCAACCATCAGCCAATATGTAAGTAATTGAATCGCACAACATATGATTTCAATGTTAAGCCACATATAGTATTCGATACCTTTTGTCATACTAAAATATAATTAAGGTCTGATGACATTGGTACGAAATCGATCATAGACAATTCAGCCTTATTTTGACGAATACTAATGTATGACTAGGTATGTTTTAATTAACTTTAAAGTACAATACCTAAAGATTATTTTCATCTTACTATTTCATAACGACTTTTCTATTTTGTGTTACGCCAGAAGTCGCCAGCATTCTGCGAAACCCTTGCCACATGTCCAGTGGTCAAGGAGCCAATAATTACTGGATAAGGCAATCTATCTATTTCCTGCCCATGGTTTATTTATTTCCACGTTACACATATATCATGTCTATAAGATACGGCCAAGTAAATTAACATATTATATTCGCCCCGAATCTCTATCTCCTCGCTTCTTTATATACATACCCATCATTCATCATTTAACACTCTAAAACTACTTTCAATCATCTCTACATAATCACTATGATAATTCGGATATCCTGAACTGAGAGGCAATTAAATGTTACCGTGATTAAAATATGAAATCCATACGCCACTCAATGCCTTATCAACCGGCACCTACATCCATGACCATACGTTTAATTTTTTTTTCTGCGTTCTCAAAACTGTCTAGCCAAGGGTCAAACTTCCGCATGCGATCGCGGCCCTTGGAAACTAATAAATCTTTTAATTTTATGTGTCCGCTTTGTCTCTCTAACGCGTCAAGCGCATTGAAATTATTTTACGTAAGTCTCTACCTACCACTGAGTGACTTATGTGCCGTTGAACAAAAATCCGTAGAGTCGTTAACTGCTCAAGATTATAACTGAACATTCCATAGTCACTCATTTTAGTAAATCACCCATTTTCTCAATACTCTATACTTATAAATCACCGTATTTATAAACCTTTAATGTGCCTTGGTAAAATGTGCCCTAGTACCTTTCAACATGTAGGTACCATGTCGTTTTGATGCCTCTACTTGCATCCATCTTCTACATACCTATTCGACACGACCGAATATCATACATACGCGAAAACCACACTTCCGCCATCGGCCAGACCGCTCCGCTCAAATTGCCCATAGATGCTATGAGAGTCGTGGTATTTCATCTTAATTGTAACGACGCTTCCATACGCAATCGACTCTAAGAAATTAATCTCCATCCGATAATAATTATATTATTTCGTTATACTTAATGAACTAAAATTCATTACAACGAAACGACTCCATAGATTTCTTATAACTTCGTCCCGAACGGACCCATGTTAATTTTTTATAATTCTCACATTCTACGAACAACGCATATGGCAACTTGTTCCCTTTGTTTTGCGATGTATTGATGCACTGTACGCTTTCCAAGATATTTCGTGGTAAAAAATGTAGAAAAAAAAATGTAGTTTATTGCCCCTTTCTTGCGAGCTCCGGAAACCCGAGACAAGTTAACTTTTAGAAACAATTATTCCGATAAATTGTTAAAGAAGGTATTGTATTACGAAACCCCCCGGCCTTCGCTTGTAACGCAACGGCAGTGAGGAAAGGATTTATTGCTTTTCGCTATGCCATATGTATCTTGGCTTTAATAAAAGTTACCGGATTTGCCTGCCGAATCTATTATTTATTCTTATTTTATCTCAATAAGTCAGTGCGAACACGCGAAATTATCCATACCCCCTATAGGCCCCTTCAGTCCCCTTCCTTTAGAAACATATACATATTCTTATTATATGTTTGTAAACCTTTTAGGATTATAACCGACCTTATTCTGATAATTTCTGTTCAACCACTTGGATTCTTTGTTCATTCTAATTAGGATTTCTCATTCACTATAACATTCTCAACTTTTACTCCATCATACTACTCAATTTCTAATTGCTCCCAATTGGATTCCTAATGCTTGCTACGGAGGTGTTCCTACCGCCTACATTCCATTCTAACTGAACGACTCTCTCATTTATTTTTAAATTTTACCTTTAGGATTCCAATTGCTCCCAATTGGAATCCATCCACTTACACTTCTCACCTTTCCCTTTCTACTAAGATGCTTAACTTGGTTTCCTATTGGAACCTCTCATCCCAGTCAGAGACTGGGTCCGCATGATCTTATCTGACTTGCTCCTTATTACCCCTTCCCCATTACAAGACCTTTCATTCTCCATCCTTCTAATTGGATTAGTCGACGTGAGTTTCCTGAAAATAACTTATTTATAATATAGCTTACGATCGCTTTTACTACTGTGTAAACTCTAATTAGCTCTATTCTCATTCATCAGATAGGAATTTTATCATTCCCGTTGCAATGTTTCCAACACTCCTTAGTCTAATTCACCATTTTCTTAGTGTTTAAACTACATATTTATTAAAGACATTTTCCTTGATTTTCACCCTTTGTGAAAACCGCACTCATTCCTTTTATCTCTACCAGCCATCTAACAATTTCACATATCAACCTCACACTTTTCATATATTTTCTTATACGTATTTTCTTTTATATATACTAAAAGAATATACCTTATCATTTATTTTTACATCTAATTAGATGTTAACCAAGAGGACAGACTTTGTATATGTACTATGTACAGTTCCTCATCTAGCTCATATTCTAGGCACCTTTACCATGCCAAAAGAACTTTCGAGCACTATCATTTCCACCAGTAAAAGCTTTCTAAACTACGCGAATCACATACTACCTCGCGCAGCTCATTTCACCGCCAACCGTATTCTCACTATACGAACCTTATGCCTTTCTGCGTAACGTATTCTACCGTCATATGTATTCTCACTATAAATACATCGTGCCTTTCTGTGCCACTCACATTCCTCTCGCTGCAAGTCATTCTATATAAGATCATTTTAATGACGGTATTATATATGCAATATTTTTTTTGTCTTTGACCAACATTAGGTACTGACTGAACTGAGTAAACAGAGGGCCATAGCCCATGGTGTAACAGAACTAATGTCCCACAGGTAGGGTTCTTTAGTTTTTGATGAATATTCAACTACATAATTCATAGTAAACGTTTCGGTATTAGATCTCATTTAACGAGTTATAGTGTGTAAGTCGTTACATTTATGAAGTTTCTCAGCGGTCGATATTCCGGTGTTTAACCTTAAAACAGAGCTAGAGACAGTTACTGGCCACCGGAATTACACTGTTATGGATAAGGTGAATTTCGGTGCCAGATTGAACATGTCGAAAGGTCGAAGATTCGTCAGATGTGAATTTGTTGAACAAGGACGCGTCCACTGCTCAGATAACCAATACTAGGCATTGATTAAAATCCTCTTTCGTCCGAATTAAAGATGGCCGTCCCCAGTGAGGCCGTTGATCTCCTTCATTTATTCGAGCTGTATCCAACCTAAACTTAGGCCCCACCTCGCACATCTGAATTAAGGGTACATCGAAACACCGCCGACGATTTTGTTGGCGATATGATATTGGTTGCCTCCGTGGGCTTTAACATATTTGCTATCGGAGCCGAGTGTTTAAGCTCGTGTCCGTTTTATTCATATTTGATTGCTGACCAGCATAGTTTCGCCTTAGCGATATATATATTTCTCGTAGGATTTATCATACGTGAATTTGTATATGCGAATTATTATCGCGTTTTCTTCAAAGGGTCTATTTAGACTGCCTTTGGTTATATGATCGTATGTGTATATACGCAGGTATTTATGCGTTATGTAGGTGTCTGGTTTTCAGACTACCTTAATTATATATTCGTAGAAATATGTAACTTCGTCCGTCAGTTATGACTCTAACTACGGGATTTATACAATATTAATACTTATAGTACTTTGTATTTAGGAAATCCCACTAGAAATGGGTTTTAATTTCAAGTTCCAAGCCGGTGTCTCTTTTCATTGACTTTGGCCTCCAACAACCTCCACATTGTACATAAACACTATTTAGACCAATTTTTGTTAGATTTATTATTTTTATTATTTAATTAGACTCTTGGTACTCTAATGATAACCACGAGTATCTACACACACCTCTTCAATCGACATTGATTAGACCTTTCTACTAATCATGATTCGGTGCTATTAGCCACCGACCTCTGACACTAATAATCGCGTCATACCGCTCACACGCTCCTCCAACCGATTTTGACTCAATTTTTTTTTTTCAGTTTGTAGTTTCACTGTTCTAGCTATCGGCCCTTGACTTCAAATCCAAATCGAATATGTCGATTGCTCTATTGGATTATGTCGCTTCATATGTTCATCAAGAACGCATGAAACTTATCAGTGATTACCTGCGTTACATAATCACTTCACATTGTGTAACGATTTTTGTCAATAAGTAGACACTCACTCTCGCGTTTATATTTTATATTTCGGCCTTATATGTATCATAACTTGTACATCTTATATGATACACGGACACCTTTATCTATATACACTTATTCTGTGTCACCTTTCTCATTCGTTCACCCATTCATTCTTTAATTAATACTTATCTAATATATTCCTTATATTTTCTGTGATCAAATTATATACTGTGTCACATTGTTTTTTTTTATATATATATAACCGTTAGCTATTTTGCTAACCTTAAACCACATCCTTTATATATGTTTAATGTATACACACTTCGACTCGTGTAAATCTATATTACATAGTTTTTATTTGCCACCATAATAGTAACATAATACTATATACTTGTTACTCTCATTATGAAAAATCTGGTACACTCATACACTTATCCGAATCACTGGGTTCCAGTGATTCGTTACATAGTTTGATTACTCACTATAGCGAGCACATAATATTACTCTCTTGGTACGATTTAAATATATCGTTTCTAGCTCGCAGCTCAAGTTTCTATTCATATTGTGCTATTTTCCATACAAAATTTATTACAAATATATCATACTGTTTATTTGTACTTATCAACCCCTTCTTCGACTCGATAGGAATTATTTTTCATGACACCACCGCCATCACAGCTAGCCGACATTATAGCTCTGTACCAATTTATTTGATACCTTTGTCACGAAATATCTGATAAATTCTTAATCTCTCCTCCGACGACTGCGATTATAGTATGGGTATTTATAAAGATCAGTTTGTAACATTTAACTTATAACACATTCGTATATATTTATCATTAATTCAACTTTCTTCCTCTCAATTACTTCTATTTCTCAATATACATCATAGATTTTACTATTCGAACTTATTTCGTAATTTATACTCAACTCTTTTCTTTTACGCAACTCATTCATCTTACTCTAGCAGCTGATGTACACAAACCAATTTTTGTTCTATTGTCGCACTTGGCGCGTGCCGTGCCTTATTGTACATTTATGAGCGAGTCATATCATTGACTCCAAACTTGAGTATAGTCATAAACCGTCGTCTCAAAAGGGTTTTTTTTTTGTCCCTTTTCCTTTTCGTACCAGTGGCCCACTGTAGCAAGGTCATCGACCCGTACCTACAGCTGTTCGTGATATTGTAATACGTAACTACGATTTTAATCGGCTCATCAGCTCTGTGGGTAATTTATACTTATAAACATACTTATTCAGTACTGTACTTATATTTATGTACTTATGTACTTATATTTTATTCGATTCAATATATTTTTGATATATAGCTCTATACGTCGAACCAACGCATTTATTTTTGTGTAACTACATGTGTCACACAAACTATATGAATTCAGTCGGATCATTAGTTTATTATACCATCAGGCAACTATAGAATTAACCTCCCACTATATTTATATGGCAATGTAGACCTTGATATAATTGTATATAACGTTCAATATATACAATGAACATATTTATTCTTATATATTGCCTTATATCTCATTTCTGCTCCTTCAAGTTGTATAAATGTAATGAATTCAAAACCAGCTGTTACCTATCATCATTTAAGATGCCGACTGTCACTGACTGTCTATTATAATATGCACATAACCATCACACGTTATTCTTTTAGCAACTCACTCTCGTTTGTCCGTACTATTTCTCAAACGAAAGAATATTCTTATCCTTCCGGCATACTTCTCTTTCGTAACAGCCCGTCAATTTCCCCTTTTGTCTATCGGGGAATCGAACCCAGACACTTTTTGATCTCACATGGGCTCGGTCTTCCTTACCCATATTTCCAACTTCAAATTCCCCCCTTCCAGACTGTTTATCTTTGAAACCAACTCTATTTTATCTAAGCTAATACAATTATTGTGGTAATCCGTTCGCGACTCATATCCAGATTAAAATATACCTATTCCGTAAACCATACTTTCGCTTAATTAATAACAATGTTTTTCGACAGTAAGCTTTTTAAATATTATAATCATCAAAATCTTTTGATCGTTTGTTTTAAAATAGTTTTGTAAGTCATTCGAACTCTGAAACACAAGGATACTCCCTTTTTTTATTATTATATCACATACACTTAGAATAATATACAAAACCTTAGTTGTGTAAATTATTATAATCTTTTAAGTCTGATAATTTCTTTTCTGTTTGAAAGAACTTCATTATCAGGAACATTTTTAAAATATATATTAAAAATCTGAAAAATTCCCTTTATTCAAAAGGATTTATTTAAATTACAATACCTCTGTATAAAATGTTATTAAATCTGAAATAATTCTTTTATTTAAAGAATATACTTATGTAATACCTCTGTATAATATATCATTAAATTGCAATAATTCTTTCTTTATGAAAGAATATATTTATGTAATTCCTTATGGTTTCTGTATTCTTTTTTATATATAATCTATCGGTTCAATAGTCATTTTTCTTACGTTGTGTTTTGTATTTATATTGATTGGCCGCGAATTAAATAATTATTAATTCGCCGTTTTACCAAATCCCTGCGTCACGGCAACATTTGAGGAGGCCCCAACGCTAACTACCTAACTATCTACCCTAACCTCTCTATCTCTAAATAATTATATATATATATATATACTATATATATAATTATTACTATAACTATATATAACCATAGTGATATAAAATAGTTATAGTACATTAACTACATTACATAATTTCTTGTTCAGGACGGGCTTCGAACCCGCTCCTTGCATGTGGAAATATTTCATATACTTCCCATATACTTAGAGTATATAGTGTGGGAATAAAGGGACGAGGTTCGAACTCGTCTATACTCCACGGAATTAGTATCTAGTTATATAACGATATCTGGCCGTATCGTGATCGTCTAATATGATTTTGGACCCATAAAATTTTTTTTTATATTAATTATATACATACCTAAAGGTAGGTTAACTATATGTACCGATAGACTTATTTTTAAACAATCGATGTCGCCTGACGACGGGACAGTGTGTTCCTCAATAGTGAAAACGAAACTGTACTCTCTTTCGCAATTTCAATAAGCTTTACTTGATAAACAAACGAATACACCCTTTTGAAAGGGGAAGTGTCGCTTTTATGTTGCGTACATTTTTTTGTTTGCATTCCTCGCGTAGTGAAACTTGGCTTTCTTAGGTGATTTAACAATAACACAACTTTAGGTAAAATGTCTCGCCCGTTTTAAAGCTTTCGTTAGATTGTTGCAGATTATATAGCTCTTTTAAATATACCATCGTTTCTTTTGAAAAATATTTTATGAATTCACCCGGCTAGACCGATTTCATATAGATAATATATAGAATTCGGTGTAAGCTTGAATTGGACAACAACTCCGTCGTCAAAGGGATTACAAGACAACGCGATTAATGGCCACTCACCGCGAAATCCTGAAATCACTTCAACTATGAGCCGTTACGATGCTTATAACCTTAAATTTAGGAAGATGATCTGCAAGGATTAATCCACAACAAGTATAATTGTTGTATTGCTTAATTGATTACTTGTGGTATTACCGTGACATAACGAACCACAAAAGTAGGATTAATAAAATGTTGTAACTGTTGTGCACTTAATTGATTATGCTATGGTATTACCGTTACGTATAACGAACCACAGGGCGGATTAATAAGATGTCGTAATTGTCGTATACTTAATTGATTATGCTATGGAATTACCGTTACGTATAACGAACCACAAGGTGGATTAATAGGATGTTGTGATTGTCGTATACTTAATTGATTATGCTATGGAATTACCGTTACGTATAACGAACCACAAGGCGGATTAATAAGATGTTGTAATTGTCGTATACTTAATTGATTATGCTATGGAATTACCGTTACGTATAACGAACCACAAGGCGGATTAATAAGATGTTGTAATTGTCGTATACTTAATTGATTATGCTATGGACTTACCGTTACGTATAACGAACCACAAGGCGGATTAATAAGATGTTGTAATTGTCGTATACTTAATGGATTTCCTCGTGGGTTTATCGTAAAATAGAACGAACCACATGAGGATTAATAAGATGTTGTAATTGTTGTATTATAGTGGATTATGCCTAGATTAATTCACTAGCCAGAGACAAAACGACAGTTGGCCCTTTTGGGCACTCAACTCAATTCACATGTTATCAATAGTACGGTATTGTAATTTTAGCAGGAGTAATCTCCAAGTATTAAAGAATACACAATATGGTTATAATCACTCAGTTAAATTTTTATATAATTGCGGCAAATAACCATTCTTGCATCTGATATTTAACCTCTGATCGCAGTCGCTTTATTTAAAATAAATCCCTTTGTTCAATCATAACATTTACTTGTCTGGTTTCAAGGCGATCATTGCTATACATTTCCTAAGAGATATTGGCTTAGAGCTAGTCATTGCGTAATACTGTAAAAAATATGCAGGCTACTAAATGAAGTCTTATGTAATTACGTGCCGCGCGTGAGTACATTATTATGTTCAATGGTGTGGCTACAAAATAATGAAAAATTATTTCCTTATTAATTACGTCCTGGAAAACACACACATCATTTATAATTACGATAAAATAATAGGAAAACTTCCAGTGGCAGCTTTAGGCCACGAGTAATTCCATTGTTTCAACCAATACATCATAAAATAGCACACACTTAAGATAAACGCAAACTATGAACACGGATCACAGAAATGAACATCCAATATTCAAATTATATTTATACCATAGAAAGAAGACACACACGTAGATTAGTTACAGGTAAGGTGGTTCCTCGACGCCATCAGCGGAGAACCACAGTATATAATGCACTCAGGAACAAATAAATAAAGTAATAGCAAAGCGTTCAAGCCATGCAATCTGTCGAGTATCGGAGGTCACTCAATTATTTTGCGAGTAGATACTAAAGCCTTATATGACCTAGTATTAATTAGTGTTTAAATTAGTGCTCCTTGGAAGGTCTAAGGAGGCTAGAGCCCCGCACCGCGCTCTAGCCGGTAGGTAACTACCCCTCTAAGTAGCTAACGGTACCTTCCCCTCCTGGTTCTAGGTCATTCACAAGCCTGGTCTTCAGGGTCTTGCGATATGTAGATATATGGATATATCTAGTGATATTTCGATTGACTAGCACTACTTCTAAGTTATTTCTTTGACGTTAACTCCTAGGCCAGGAGCCCCGAGACCTCCCCGAATTACGAACACATTCTAGAAATTGAAATTAGTTAATATTATAATTGAAATTGAATGAATACTTCTCAATCAGTTACCTTTATATGAAATAATTAATTGCAATCATGATCTACTTCAAATTATGATTTTAAGCAGAAGAAAGTAATGAAAATCGAATACTGATGCTGTTATTGCTTTAAGTAATAAGCTGTATGAAAATAAGGTATATTCGACTATTGTTCCAATTACACTCCGATACACGACTAAATGAATCGGTCACTTACCACGCCGTTTCACCTCTCTTTCTCTGATCTGAAGATTTGTCACTTTTGCGTCTACTTACGCCCACCGTAGCACTGAATTTAAATTTATAGACCGGGCATATGATATCTAATGCAATTGAAGTATTATGCCTCTTCTTCAAACCCCAAAATTAATTTAAACCCAACACTTGATATAAAGAAGCTATATTCGAATAGTATTAGAATACCGAAATTATATTCTCGTCGCGTCGCGTACGGCGTCCTGCGGGCGCGCCGTAACTTTAAGAATTTACTGGTTCCCGCCAGGAGTCAAAATTTCTGCCTTCGACCGGCTCTCACGAAATCTATTCCCGAATGCCCCTGTCTCCCCCGCGTCACACATTATATAACTTCTGGTCACAAGCCCCTACCAAAAGCCCGCTTAAAGCGTCACCACGCTTTCTTCTGCCAATCAGCTTCTTTCGCGCGTGAATATACGTGATAATTAAACTCTCGCGCCCTAATATAGGTGTCGCCACTAGGTCTGATTTTACTATGCTCAAGTAATTATTAATAAGTCTCATATCGCTTCAATCGGTGTCATTTTACTAAACTTAACTAGCGTAATGTTTTATAGTACGTAATACATATTATTACTGACAGACATGGCGCTAGACATAATTTAGCTATACCCGGGAATTAAATGTGCAGGTAAACTGTACGTAAATATCCCATCGCGATATCCGGAATACAGCTCTCATCCTAGTGAGGTAAATCATCTCTCATAGTAAATACCTACTTCTAGAAATCAGTGAAATCCTACCTCTTTTATCGATTTTCAACGCCAAGGGTTCCAACTCCCCTTCATAGATGGCGGGACCTGTGTCAACTTACCCGGATATCATACATATTTTTATTTGTTTATTTCTCTATCTATTCATTTAAATATCCAACAATCCTTTAATTGTATATAGATATGCATAAATTGAATCATATATAATTTAATAACTTTTGGACTACACATCTCTGCTCCGTATCTGATTATTTATTTGGATTATCTTATAGGGAAACAATACCAATTCGTCTACTCCATCTATAGCGAAATCTATTTTAATGCATCAACCAAACTCCGTTTTACTGACTGTATATAAATATCGTAAATATATCTGGGGTTTTTATCATCGCGGCAACTAAACATACTTTATACTTTTCCATCAACATTCAAACCTTAGTTCGCTCCCAACCATCAGCCAATATGTAAGTAATTGAATCGCACAACATATGATTTCAATGTTAAGCCACATATAGTATTCGATACCTTTTGTCATACTAAAATATAATTAAGGTCTGATGACATTGGTACGAAATCGATCATAGACAATTCAGCCTTATTTTGACGAATACTAATGTATGACTAGGTATGTTTTAATTAACTTTAAAGTACAATACCTAAAGATTATTTTCATCTTACTATTTCATAACGACTTTTCTATTTTGTGTTACGCCAGAAGTCGCCAGCATTCTGCGAAACCCTTGCCACATGTCCAGTGGTCAAGGAGCCAATAATTACTGGATAAGGCAATCTATCTATTTCCTGCCCATGGTTTATTTATTTCCACGTTACACATATATCATGTCTATAAGATACGGCCAAGTAAATTAACATATTATATTCGCCCCGAATCTCTATCTCCTCGCTTCTTTATATACATACCCATCATTCATCATTTAACACTCTAAAACTACTTTCAATCATCTCTACATAATCACTATGATAATTCGGATATCCTGAACTGAGAGGCAATTAAATGTTACCGTGATTAAAATATGAAATCCATACGCCACTCAATGCCTTATCAACCGGCACCTACATCCATGACCATACGTTTAATTTTTTTTTCTGCGTTCTCAAAACTGTCTAGCCAAGGGTCAAACTTCCGCATGCGATCGCGGCCCTTGGAAACTAATAAATCTTTTAATTTTATGTGTCCGCTTTGTCTCTCTAACGCGTCAAGCGCATTGAAATTATTTTACGTAAGTCTCTACCTACCACTGAGTGACTTATGTGCCGTTGAACAAAAATCCGTAGAGTCGTTAACTGCTCAAGATTATAACTGAACATTCCATAGTCACTCATTTTAGTAAATCACCCATTTTCTCAATACTCTATACTTATAAATCACCGTATTTATAAACCTTTAATGTGCCTTGGTAAAATGTGCCCTAGTACCTTTCAACATGTAGGTACCATGTCGTTTTGATGCCTCTACTTGCATCCATCTTCTACATACCTATTCGACACGACCGAATATCATACATACGCGAAAACCACACTTCCGCCATCGGCCAGACCGCTCCGCTCAAATTGCCCATAGATGCTATGAGAGTCGTGGTATTTCATCTTAATTGTAACGACGCTTCCATACGCAATCGACTCTAAGAAATTAATCTCCATCCGATAATAATTATATTATTTCGTTATACTTAATGAACTAAAATTCATTACAACGAAACGACTCCATAGATTTCTTATAACTTCGTCCCGAACGGACCCATGTTAATTTTTTATAATTCTCACATTCTACGAACAACGCATATGGCAACTTGTTCCCTTTGTTTTGCGATGTATTGATGCACTGTACGCTTTCCAAGATATTTCGTGGTAAAAAATGTAGAAAAAAAAATGTAGTTTATTGCCCCTTTCTTGCGAGCTCCGGAAACCCGAGACAAGTTAACTTTTAGAAACAATTATTCCGATAAATTGTTAAAGAAGGTATTGTATTACGAAACCCCCCGGCCTTCGCTTGTAACGCAACGGCAGTGAGGAAAGGATTTATTGCTTTTCGCTATGCCATATGTATCTTGGCTTTAATAAAAGTTACCGGATTTGCCTGCCGAATCTATTATTTATTCTTATTTTATCTCAATAAGTCAGTGCGAACACGCGAAATTATCCATACCCCCTATAGGCCCCTTCAACAGTACTTAAATGAGAGGTCATTCACCCTTATCATATCTACGCTCATATGTAATGTTAATATAATGTTTACCTACTAAGCAAACGCCACCATCCGTGCTCTATGCTACGATTGGCTGATGCTGTTATACAAAAATAATAGTTATATATGAATGCAACGCATTGGATGTATCAAAATGAGAAATGTAAAAATTCAGTTTTAAAGAATATAAATATCAAGTGAAAATTAAATCTCTTCTCCATTAGCTACGCGTAATAGATATGAGTAGGTAAATCTTGTATTTTTACATCATATAAATGCTATAGAATACAAACGGTAGGTACTTCGTGAAATGTTAACTTCCGTAAGCTCTTCCTACTGCGGCCGTTTCTGTTATCACAAAAGACTTCGTAATATTAATGTCTATTGAGCCCTACGAGACATTCACTTCCAACAAGGAGACATCCAGTTTGGGTACACAGATGTTATCTATTCGTCCGTAATGACAAACGGAGGTACAGGAGGTCTTTGTTTATGCTGCTTATAGCAACCATGTCAACAAAGTGTCATGTCTTTTCCCCAGAAAAGTAGGTAGACACTAAATCATTGATTGTATTTCTTATAGAGGTTTCGTTTTGTGTTTTTCGTACTTACGAAACAAGAAAACTACCTATTAGAACCTAAGATAAAAAGCTGTTTTGAAAGTTGTCGATTTGCCAACTTCAACACCGAACTTAACTCGGTGTCAGTCATGCCAATTTTGTTCGTCGTCGTATACGCAAGCTGCGACTATGGAGGAAGCATAAAATAAGTTCTACGAAGTCGAAAGAGTCATTTGTTTCATTATAACGTTTTATGACATCTGTCTTGTTTTGTCGCACCCGACATTTTATGCTTACTTCATAAGGTGCAACTAGAAAACTACGTTTACACATCCATATTAACTGGTATATGTGCTTGTATAAACTTCCATATTAACTTGACTGGCCGATCAGTCGAGTTATTAGAGACCATAACCGCAAAAACCAAAGGCCGCGAGTTCAATTCCCGCCCGGGGCATAGAGTTGTGTGTATGAACATGTCTATTTGTACTTTCCGAATCTGGGTGTGAAATATCTGTACATGTATACATTATAAAAATTATTTAAGTCAGTTGGCTAGTAACCATAATACAAGCTTTGCTTAGTTTGGGACTAGATGGCGTTATGTGGGATGTCCCAGGTATTATTAATATTAACTGGTGTATGTATCTGTTGTAGGATAAGTAGTAAAAATAGATTTTTAGAAAAACCCTAGGACGACTGCTGGAAAAGTGATTAGAAACTGGGAAAGAATCTTGCAATCTTCTTAACAATCAGAGTGTTTCGGGATAACCACAAAAACCTAGGTTTCTTGTTTACCTCGTGAGATACGCGTGGTAGCATCTCGTCGAGCGGCGTTTCGTCATAGAACTGTGCGACTGTCATCACCGCCAACAGCAAAGCTCCTCCTCCGCGACGCCACACCATCATCTGTTATGAATTTATTTTCTCGTACCTAGTCCTTGTTACTATCATAGATGAAGAAAAAAATTATTAGATTGCGATCGATATTCATATCGATCTTTTATATTTAGATTTATTTCTACATCCTTACATTACTATAAATAATTTAAATTGTATATAAATTACACTCTTGACATAATATGGCTATCTCATGATATGCGTATATCAGTTAAAACTGCAAAACATGCGATGACCAATTTAACAAATTTTATGGGATTGGCAAAATTTAAAAAAAAATTATTTTTCGGGATTCCATCCATTCGAGATAAAAAGAAACCATTATAGGATCACTCTAGTCTGTCTGTCCGTCTGTCACAAAATATTTTCTCTGAATCTACTGAACTGAAAACTACATTGTATTACTGGGTGCTATAAATTTACGCTTTCTTTTGTAGAGCTTATTCTCTTCACAATCGATGTTAAAAGTCAAAGTTCACTGTAATAAAATAAGTAATAAAATTTGTCTCTAGCTATCAGTGCACTCATGTCATTACTTTTCGGATTAGCCAGAGAGGATCGAGCGCCTTCTAAATAACTAACGAAATAAAAATGAACGATATTTATGCAATAATTCCTGAATTACATAATAATAACGATTAATGGTTACGTTCGATTAACTTCGCACTCGTTTTTTTTATCTTGAATGGCGGTACGAAACCCTTCGTGTGCGAGTTCGATTCGCAGTTGGCCGGTTTTTTCAAAGCTTCATAACAGTTTGAAGGAAATCTAATCGATTACTTGGTTTATAGTTAGACAAAACAAAACAAAAACTCAGGTACGGTATGTCCTATGTACCTATTATCCTAATCAAAAATCTTGTTCCATTTTTTGTAAGAGTTAAAGTTGAAATTCGCTGTAACGCTGAAACAATAAATGTCATCTAAACACTGTCTAAACAAAGGATTTAAACACACAGCACTAGATTGCTTCTGTGTAGTTTTCTCACGAACAAAAACACAATAGGTCGAAAATTTCGTGTAAGCGCCGTTTAAATAGCACGTCAACTATAATCTATCTAAATAAGGCGTACGGAATACAGTAGGTAGGTACAGTTCTAAGAATCCAGTATGATACTACACCCTTAAATAGTTATTTTCAACTTTATATTAATGAAACATATGGCATAATTTTATTCGATACAGCATAAAAATACTTTTTAATAATTTTCTACTTATTTAACTCGTCTTCAGTTTTAGTGATGAAAAGAAAATGTTCAAAGAAAATCGTGAATGACACTACAGTTATGAAACTCTGTTTTACGTCCGTGATGGTTTAAGTGAAACTCTATACACGTCATATGACGTATTGACGTATTGACGACCGCTTAGCCTAGTGGGCAGCGACCCTGCCTGCGAAGCTGGAGGTCCCGGGTTCGAATCCCAGGTCGGGTCAGTATTTATATGATGAATATTAATACTGGCACCGATTCTTGGTTGTTATATGTATGTGCTGTCTTCGCTTGGTACCCAAAATACAAGCTAATGCTTAGTTTGGGACCTAGACGTTGTTGTGATTGTATGTGGTATGTGGTATTATTATATCTCACCAAAAAGAAAACAATACTTTGGCATTAAATCTAAAATACAATGGCAATAGATACGTAAATCGAGTGACACGAAAGCTTTGGTACAAAAGTTGATAACAAAATGGAACAATGGGAAATAATGGAATCTGTACAGGTGCTATTGTAACCGCATGTAACGAAGTTAGATACCATCAATAGGTAAACAAATGCTTACGCTCGTCGTAACACCGTGATGGGGACATCACATTGCCCATCCCATAGGTGACATACGGTATAACCCACGCTTGCGATGACCCGTATGTCAGTACTAGTGTTTTACTTTATAAAAACTAGTGAACCCTATGCTGTAATATACGCTGTATTTTTATTAAGGGATCTTAGAGGTAGTCTATCAATCTTAAGAAATATTTAAAAACATTGAATAAAGTTCTGTCATTGAACTACGTCGACAACGGTCGTCGACCTTCCCTTAGCTTATTGTACCAATGACCGCCGTTCAAGTCACCACTCGAGGCCCAAAGACAAACTGACCACAAAATACCGGCCAAGTGCGAGTTGGTTTTGTTATTTTAAAGAATCAGATCTACCTACTGCAGCGCCCCCTAGCGTCATAACCACAAACAATTCTAATAACCAGCTTTTTAAATCGCATTGAAACTGGTCGATTTATAATAAAGAAACACATTGTTTGATTGATTAACCTCTGGTACTCAGTACCATAAGATTCAATAGACATGTCCTGAGGTGATTTGTAATGCAAAGAACTACATCAAAATTGTTCTCGCCGTTTTACAGAATCATCTCAAATGCGGTGCCAACTGGTGGCGTACACTCGTAAAACATAGTCTACGTCGCTTCTAAGGAATATTTTAAAACGTTTCGCATCAATAACTGTAAGATAGTTTTTAAGTTGAATCATCATAGACACACATGCAATTCATTTTATGTACTACTATGACTATAAATATAGAACATCAAAAATTTTAAACAAACATAGTTTTAAAGAGTTATAAGCACAAGTGCTTAAAATGTAAGATGCCACTGCAGCAGATTGCCTAGCAGTCAATGTCTAAATATTGTAATTACCTGTATGTTATTTTGCCTATAAATTGAATGCTTACGCAGTAACATCATAATCATCACGCTTTATTCCCGTCCAGGGTAGACAGAGACGATAAAGTGCCACTTATCACGGTCCTGATCACGTCCTGACATACATCTTGGGCCTCTTCTACATTCATTAACCGATTCATACATGCTTACCGGTTACGGGTGCTTTTTACTTGGCCCGTTCTCTAGTATACCGCCAATCTGGTCAGTATGTTTTTCGGGGCCTACCCGGACCGACTCGCCCACTCACTCTAGCCTTGTACACTCGTTTAGTCATTAGCTCATCGCTCATCCTCTCCGCCTGCCCAAACCATCGTAACATACCTCTCAATTCTTGTCACTATATCTTCTTTCAACTCGCAACGTCTTCTTATTTCTACATTCCTCACTCTGTCAGTCTATCGCACCCCACATATGCTTCTCAGTGAACGCATTTCCACAGCATTAACTTTACTTTCATGCTTCTTCTGCAATACCCAACGCTCTCTGCCATACATCAAGGTTGGTGCCAGCACTCCCCAATGAACTGCCAGACGTGCTTTTGCAAAAAAAATATATAAAAATTATTACTACATTCTGGCACTTGAAAAAGAAAAGGCAACGCTTACGGTTATCGTAAAGAATCCATTTTTCGTTACATTCGCTACACGTCACAATTCGGACAAATCCTTTTTTAATTCAGCATGTTATAGTTTTGGTCTGAAAAAAGTTTCACTCTGAAATCTGAGACAGTGCAAGTTTAATTTTAATTTTAAACGACCAGTAGGTTAAAAGGGCAATTTCGTATTTAAACCCCTATTATTTAAAGATATCAAATTGATAGTTGTAAGCCAACATTAACTGACAATACATTGTTGGCAACCTGCTCGTTGGTCAATTGACGTGTTAGGTATCATTGCAGCAGTGGCATCTTTTCAGGCGCTGTGCTTATAACTCATTTTAAAGCTGTTTATATGCCACGTGTGACGAAATGTCACATAAACGTTGTATAATGCGGAAAATGAAAGGTAATGTTGACGCCACGTGACTTACCAATCCGCACAGAGTGTGACGTAAATAGTTCGTTGATTAAAGTTTTAGGGCAGAATTAATTAATTATTAATTCGAGAAATTACTCGCTAATCAACATTGAATCAGATTTATAATTAAATAACTAATGAATAAACTCCTAAAATGTAACCTCAAAGTGACCTCCATAGAAATTTAAAATCCCTTTTTCTGAGCGACTAAACATATATTCGTAATTTTCCTTAATATTGAGTATTGGTGGATACTGCGTTTGAGCCATTTTTATTTCATGTATGACAATTTGGAAATAAAAATGTTCAAATATAGACGAGAGCGGGCAATTTTGCTAAAATATGCTGTTCTGAGAAATCATTTTTAAATTTTCTTTCCACTCTGTATTCAGTGGCCAACCTTGAGCAGATATTATATATTTTTCATGTCAGGTTGAGAGGACCGTCTTCCAATGAGAACTGAGAACAGACACACTTTATTCATGTTTTCTCTCTTAAGACTATTTTGATAGCTATGTGCGATTACGCAGCATGTTCGGATGTTCTTCCAGCAACTTTTGATAGTTTTTCATGGAGACCAAAATTTCCTCTCTCATAGTGGTTATACCAAGGTTAGCGTGTATTTTAGCATTAGTAACGACAATATTTGAATAACTTGCACTACCCCAAAATTAAAACTTTGTTGTCTATTGATAACTTGCTATTTCGTCAAAGCATCCAATAGAGCTTTTCGTGTCGTATATTGAGTTCTTCCTTTTTGCTCTTTATATGCTTATTCTATAAAAGTACGAATTGACTAGAAGCTCTCTTTTGCGTTTACCGTCTAACCACTCATAATCTATCTAGCTGGTGCAAGATGGCGAGTCTTAGTCTACGAGGTTCCTGCGCAAAATTGTGTTTGTCATTTTCGATACTCTGAAGTGACGAGTGTTGTGATAGCCCGAACGCAGCGAACCTGTTTCAAAATAAGGCCATAAGGCCTTGGTTCGAATCCGGGCGTGTACCAATGAGTTCTTTCAGACTTAAGTACATTAACTGTCACTGACTTCGTGCCTCGGAGACCACGTTAAGCCCGGTTGCTGTTAATAGATGGCGGTCGTTACAATCCGCCAAGCCGCATTGAAGCACCGTGGTGGATTTAAGTTCCAAGCCTTCCTCATTTTGAGGAGATGCTTAAGCAGCTGTAGTGGGGTATAAAAAGAGCTGATGGAATGGAATGAAAGTGACATTTCTGACTCTATTAAAAACAAACGCTGCTGTCAAATTTATTTACTCTATGGCTTATTCCATGTGAAAAAACGGTCACTGCCCAGATATCTTATATTGTCTTGCTGTGTGTAAGATATTGTTTTCGAGGTGAACAGGAGGACGGTTTCTTTTCCGTAGTGTAAAAGTGGCATGTTTTTGTTTTTTATTTTCACTGGTGTAAATTTTTGTTATTGCCATTAGCTACAGAACCTTCTTTATACGTGACCCAACACGCACTTGACGGGTGTTTATAAGGTAATATCACCGTGACCCTGGATGGACGTTTTCGACAAGAAGGGATCAGAGTTCAATAAGTTAATATGGTTATATAACCACTTTTATAGATCCTTCGTTGCTGAAATATATACTTGTGAAAGGGAAATTTTTCATGAAGGCATTGAAAGGCAAGGCTATATTTTGAGTCTACGTCTCTAAATACCATGAAGGCAGGTATGAAAATCGGTGATGTATGATGGGTAAAATGGGTAACGATATGAATCCTATTACTAAGGCCCCGCTGTTCATCCGTTCGAGCGTTATTGTCTGAAATAAGTAGACACTTGAAATTTTCACGGAGTGTGTATATATACTATAGCCACTATAACAAAAAATAATAAAACTAAAATGAAGTGAAAAATTAAATGGGGGCCCCATACATGTTTTTATACATTGTATGGTGGTACGGAACCCTACATATGCTAGTTCGATTCGCACTTGGCCTCGCTTTCTAAAATCCGTCGCACCGCACCGTGCCGTGCCAGATCGCGTGGTATGACTAGACCTGCTTTATTTTACCAAAGCTAATATTTTGTGGATAAAGAGTGTGATATGAACAGATAATAGGTACAAAAAAGTAAATGATAACCGTACTCATTTTCGTTAAAATATGACAACCCGTATTCACATGATAAAAAAGATTTAGTTCTATTCCAGTCCAAAGTACTCAATTTCCGATCATTTTGGTGGGCTCTCTAAATATGTCAAATATATTAGTTATCCTTAAGAACGTTAGCGTAAAGATAAAATTATTAGGTAAACGCACTTTAAATGTACACATTGAAACAAAACTAACACAAGCCATTGCCGTGTATTTTGAAATGATTCTCGTGGAATTAATAAAATTTCATGCTTGATTTACATTTGAAATGAATTTTGACAATGCGCAGGATGTAATATGCGGAAATAATGATTTTCATGATGTTGGCTTTGTTTTACGGCTTAAAACAAGGCAAGAACGCACAGACAAGAGTGATCCTATAAGATTTTAGTTTTATAAATGAATCCCTGACAACAGGTTTAAAAAAAAACTATGTACTTGATGAGCTAACTCCTCCTTATACGGCGTATTCGGCTGAACGTAGTCCAAACTTATAGAGCGCGTAAAGTTTACCGACCTAAAAAAAAAGTTTCAAAAAGTATAAGATAAGTGATTAAAAAAATTAAACTTTAAATGAGTTTTTCTCGGTAGCCGTCAATTTCGTTATCTGCTCACTTGAAACTTTTTGTTCGGTAAGCTCTACACGGTCTATAAGTTTGTACTACGTTCAGTCGAACACGGTGTCGGGTAGCCCTGCAGTCTCGTTCTAACCTGTTGTTAGCTCAAAATGTGTTTTTCGACCACATATTATTATCTCAGAGAGAGTGGGGCGGAAAAATGAATTTAATTTAGTTTAGTGCTGTTGGAAAGGGCTCGGGGAACGGGTGTGCACTTACTCTCTGTCTCTTCAATTATCAGAATTAAAAAAATCACGTCGTTTTTTATGAAAAGACAGAAAAATACACCGCAGTTCTAATACCAGTTAGTTTGGATGAGATACACAGTTCTTTCAATTATTATTATGAGGAAAAATATAATGAGTTTAAAAGCTAAGTTCTAAAGGACCCAAATAATTTCGATTATTTTAAATTACAAAAGATACGAAAGCTTTGTTGTAATATTTGTAAAGCTTTCTCGCATCCTACAAAATCCTCCAAAGCGTGAAACGATTCCTTATTTTTGACACACAGGAGATTTGCATAATGCGGGCGTTCAGTTGAGTTGTAACACTTCCAAGCTTTATAGCTATATTATATATAGTATTATTAATATATATAACTAATATTATACCTATATATTAAAATAAGCACATAGCTTACACTCCAACCCAGGGATAAAGATAACTTGAATGATTATAATTTATTTCTTGCTTTTACGTGCGTAAACAGTATGTATTTTTAGTGTTTTTTTATTTTATGTTTATACTCGCTAACCTGATAACCTTCTTCAACACATTTCTAATTTTTATAGTGTTTCTTTTCTATTTCGATCTATACAATTCTGAGGTTACTGAGCTGAAAAGGATTTTGTTTGGAGTTTGCATTCAATGCCGAAAGTACTGACAATAAATCATACGATATTTGGACCTTTGTAAGTCGCGTAAACGCAGAATACCTCACTAGATAAAGCCCGTACGGGCGCTATCTTTGTTTTCTAAAATAAAAGAAGAATATAATTTATCAATAGATGACAAAGATATTGGACTGAAACCATTTTGGTTTTGTGTTATTTGTATAGACCATGAATGTTCATAGAGATACCGCTGTGATAACAAAAATGTGAGTAAAAAAATATACGCTGTAGACCAAATACACACCAGTTGACGTTTTGAAATATTCGTACTAAAGTTCATACTTGAAGAGAAAATAAAGATTATGAAATTACATTTCAAGAGTAATTTTAGAAAATATTTGCTGTCTAATCACCGAGTCTGACTTTTTGCTCGTGGTTTCAGTTCTTTAGAAGTATGGGATGAAGTATTCATCCTGATTATTATGCTATCTAAGGTAACAGACTTATTTTTTTCTACAAATTTCCTCTGTCTGCATACCCAAACACCTTATATACTTAGCTTTATCTGATTTATTTTTGTTGTACTTGTGTCATTTTTTCCACGTTAACGATTACCCTACTCTACATCTTCATGCTCTACTTTATCCCCGTACCAACTTCTGTATTTCAAATTATGTGTGACTGCTCGGTAAAAAGCACTAGTACTTTCTCTGTTTATTTCACTTCCCTACAGTGAAGTAAATTCTTCAATCTAGCGACTTCTTTGATACTGACATTTCATTTTCGACCGATACTTTATGGTAATCAAGTGCGTGCCGAGTCCCAACTTTGACTTTTATGGTTCCGTTCATTCGAAATGCAAAAAAATACCGTTGTATAAAAATTAAAAATATAATTATTACGTGGAAAGAAAAAAACAAGCTAAATTCTACACAATTTTGTTTGAACAATATAGAATGTACCCTTAGATAGCGTAACAATCAGGATGGAGCATCTCATACTTCGAAATGCTCGAAAACGAGAACAAAATGTCAGACTCGGTAATTAGACAGACCTTGTGATCATTATTTTAAACAAACATTTTGTTAAATGACACATGTAATTGTATTTCAGATGTAATTTCAGAACCTTTATTTTCTTTTCCAGTACGAATTCTAAGTGGGTCATGTCTTACATAATTCAACAAAAACAAAAACAAAAAAAAATTTATTCAAAATACAAATACAAGAATCGCTGTTTGAACTTCAATTACTTAGTCTTAAAAATACAACCAAAAACTAATTGGACGACTAAACAAAAGTATAAGTACATTAATAACCATCAGCACACGCAAAACACCGAAAGGAAAACATACCAACTAAAGTAATTAAGCTACATCAGATCTACATGTGACATTCTAAGAGCGCATTCTCTCGACACCGTCCTCTAAGGCCTAGGTCGTGGTATCTTCAAAGTATTCTATGAGCCTATATGCTTTAGCCCGAAGGACCTTTTTGATGTGATTAAATTTTTTTTTTTCCGGCATGGTAATTGTGTCCGGTAGTTTATTATAAATTTTTGAACAAAGCCCCAGGAACGATTCATTAACTCTACTCAGCCTATGCTGTTGAAGCCTCAATCTGTCCTTTATCCTAGTGTTCACACCGCAACTTCACACCGAATAATTCAAAAAATCAACTGTTGTATATTGCGTATAAGTGTATATTTATTTGCTCACATTTTTGTTATCACAACGCGGTATTTTATGAACGTCCATGAATGCACTATGAATGTTTTTTAATTATTAGTTTAAACAAATAAAATATAATGTGATATAAAAACTTGAATGTTAAGAGTAAGTATGAGGTATTGATATCGAGCATAACGTGCTTAGCGAAATTTTATACGCTTATGTGAATCAGAAAAACCAATACTCAATAGGTTATCATAAGCAGTAATCCATAAATTACAATACTAAGGCGCAAAGTGTTTGAACGCGTGAATAACACAAAACTAATTAATATTGCAATCACAAGGACTAAAAAGTTAAACTGAGTAGGTATTTTACTCGTTTTGTTTTGACTTATTTTATTGTTATACTTATATAAGTGACAAGCTTTCAGCCCACGGCTTCGCTCGTGTGGACTACACAGTTGTACCGGGACAGTTAAAAGAACTCGACGCTCCAGAACATTGTAACACTTTCTAGAACATTCTGAAACTTAACTACCTAAGAAATCTCTATATCTACCTAATTTCATAAAAATTCATTTAGCCATTTTAGCATGAAGAATAGCTATCCCACAAGTCAGTCCCGAAATCAGTCAGCCATTTTGGAGATTAACGGGAACAGACTGACTAACAGACACTAAGATTTTTTATATGTATGTCATCAGCCCATTTTTACCCCACTGCAGGGGCTAAGGCCTCCCCCAGGGTGAGGAGGGGGGCTTGGAGCTTAAGTCCACCACGCTGCTCCACTGCGGGTTAGGAACTGTAACGACCGCCATCTATTGACAGCGTCCGGGACCGACTGCTTAACGTGCCCTCCGAAGCACAGTGTCAGTGATATTGTGTACTTAAGTCAGAAAAACTCATTGGTACACGCCCGGATTCGAAGCATGGCCCTATGGGACCTTATAAATTTGAGACAGGTTCGTTGCGCTCTGGGCTATCACGACATTTTTATATGTATTTAAAAAAAATTGCTTTTCACGCCTGACAACGCCCTTATTATGTTTGCAAAATTTCAGTAAAATCGGATCAGCCGTTTCGACGATTAGCCCTAACAAACAGACAGACAAAAACCAACTTATGTCACTTCTGATAACCTCCTTTTTATTGCTGCGAAGATTCATTGAAATGGTTTAGTCGTTTTGGAGATTAGCCGGAACAAAAAGACAGACAGACAACCACACGGACGGACGGTTATCTATATCATTCCTTACAACCTATTTTTAATATCTGCATAGTTTCGAGAAAATAGTTTCGAGAAAAAAATCGAAAGTGTCATCTTATTTTTATCATAACTTGCTCAATTTTGATGCTATTAACTTTTTACAATGCTCATGCTCATTAGAAAGGCATTTTTAAGTACTTTAAAAAGTGATCAGAAAGTATATATCATAAAATGCATCTGTTTCCCGTTATTTAAGTTTGAATACTTAAATTTAAGTACTCGCCGAAAAAAAATATACATACAATTACTTATAGCTCACTTTGACTTAATATTAGACGGTTTTTCATAGTAGGTATGTGTTTATTTTTTTATTAGCTTCAATTTTGGTAATGACACATTTTTTGTAAAACCTCATTGTTTTGAGTGATTTATGAAAAACCGTTTTGAAACATGTATTTTTATCACGAAAAATCACAATCTTTGATCTTTAATAACCCAGAAAGTATTGATTTATTTCAAAAACTTTATATAATAAATTTTGTTTAGAATTTGTTTTTTTATCCACCCCCAGGTTAAAAGCGCAAGTTGATACTATATCACTTTTGTTTCTTAAAGTATCCTCCACCTACTCACCAATTTTCATGAAAATCGATAGAGATTCAACGAAATCGGAGGTGAAAACCATCATTGACTGGACTATTACCCCTAAAAATGAGGATTCGTTTTTATATTTCTCATTAATATTAGGTATAAAAGTAAATAAATTTGACAGCAATGAGCCTAGTTATACTTTTATGAATTTGAGTTTAGAATTTCGTAGATTAAGGCGTAGAGAATGGTAGGTTTTCGTAGGGTTATACTTTCTTGGATATGAAAATAGTTTGTATTTCTCATAATATGCACTTTCATTTGATATGTCCCACGATGTACTGAGTAAGTCCGAAGTAAAAAATATTTTTAGAGTTCCAATCCCAAAGGGTACCAACAACTGGAACTCCATTACGGGGTGTTCAGACGACACGGGACTAGGGGAAAAATATATGAAAACAATCGTCACGAACGGACCGTCCCGACAATTGTCATACATTTTTTCTTTCGTCCCTGTGCCACCGTCTGAACGGGCTGTAAGGTTCCGCTGTCCGTCCGACGAGGACGAACCGTAATAAGTAGATACTCAAAATGTTCACTGAATGTGTATTATTATTATTATTATGGCCGCTATAACAACATATAAATCTATGTCAAAGTTTGAAGGGGTTCCCAGACAAGAAACGTGTTTTTTTCGACGATTTTGATAATTGATGGTTGTGAAATCTTTATTTACACTTGAAATCATCATAAAGCATGTATAGTATTACGCCGCTATTACTATACAAATAATAAAAATAAAATTGAGTTAAAATAAAACGAGAGCTTTACACAAGATTTTTTTTTAAATTGTACGGTGCAAGTCCAACTCGCACTTGGCCGGTTTTTATTTTCTATTCTAAGGATTTTATAAGGTGGTAAAGCATTTTGATTTTTCTTCTTTTCTACTCTCTGTTCCGAAATATCAAGTCGGAAGTAAAAAAAGTCAAATTTTTTTCGCCCAAAGTTTGGATATTTTTCGAATATTCGAAAAATCTATTGATCCGATTTCAACAAATCTTATACCAAACAATATCCCTCATCCATACGCGCCTTTTGGCATCAAATACATTCCGGTACTTATAGCCAAGTTTCAATGATTGCGAATGATTCCTTATCAAACGGGGCCTATAATTCAAAGATCGAAAAAACATTTGCGATGTTATAAAAATTGTTTTACGTAATACATCTGTGAATACGTACAAAGTTTTAGTTTTTGTAGTTCAGTAGATACAGAGAAAATAGGCTGTGACCGACGGGTAAGTAGACACCAGAGACTACCTATATGGGGATTCATTTTCTCCATCTCGGATGTACATACTTTCAAATAAATTCAAGTTTATCATTATCGGTAGATACTTTTGTGTTTCCAATAATATTAGTTACAATAGTCCCAAAAAAATTACTGGCTTCGGCTACGATCGTCAAACATCGACTATATTCGTTTTCATTGCACATTTAAAATTATTAACCGCGTTATGAATGTATAAAGTTCAAATAAATGTCTTGTCTCGTGCTATTTAAATATACGTAAAATCGCTCGGCGACCGCATGACGTAATCGAAGCAGTGCATTGCTGAATAAATATTAGGCCTTTACATAATTATATTAATGTTTAATGGAAACGAACAAAATAATTTCCTGTTGTTGATATGGTGAGGAACATATATGCCTACACGCACTGACAGGCATATAAGAAGACAACACACAACACATTGGCCAGAAGGTGACAAAAGAAAACAACAAAATTTCAAATCCGGATTCGAAGGAAGGAAGGAAACCAAGAAAAATCAAGGGCAAACGATCGCCTACGATTGGAACTTGGAACAAGAGTGCTCGTTTATAAATCAATATACAAAGTTATATTCATCACGTCGTTTAATTAAGCTCCCGGTAAAACCTTACAATATTTATTAGTTAAATTATTTCTCGTACACTGGAAATTATTTAGAGTGCAATGGAAGTAACTAATATAAAATTGAAATCGTAGAGAAGCATCTATCGAAACAAAATGGATCAATACAGCCTTGATATTGTTCATCGCTAAAAGTTGGGCGAGGATGGAAAGTTTAAATTCAAGCTTTCACTGATTCAGATAGGGTGTGGGGTGGATTAATATACTAAAAATCATATCGTATTCAGATAAGACATAATTTCTAGTATATTCATCATATCATAACATTTATTTAAAACAATATAAAATTGTGTTTTTATCATGATGATAAATAAAGTAATTTAAAATTTTAACACTCTAATTTCTGATACGCATATTCAAATTCGAAAAGACCCAAATCAAATCACAAGGAATGTTAGTCTGAATGGAAACAACAATTTTCAGTGATAAATATTAAAATCATAACTAAAAAAAAATTATAAAAAAAAATCACACGAATTAAGCCACATACACAAAAAGAGTGACAGAATGTGTTGTATGTGATATTAAAAAAAGGGGGTTTAATTTTTCATATACATTTTCGTAAAGCGAGTCGTAAACATTTTCAACAGAATTTAAAAAAATTAAAAGCTCTTTTTTCATCTTTCATTATTATTTTATTCATTTTATGTATTTTATGTTCTAAAGTATCCTAAGCTACTTTTGCAAATTATTAAGATAAAAGAAATTTACGAATTAACATATTTAGTAAAACTTTCAGTATTTAAAAGATAAATTTCCAAGATAAAAAAAAGAGATATGATTTTTCTTTACTTGAAAAAATTAAACAACAAAAACATTCATTTATTATGAATATACGATAAATATTTTTAAATGCGTATTACAAATAATCGTCTTATATTTCCGAGTTTTATTAATTATTTAGAACTTATAATAAAATAATAAAATGAACCTGTCTGAAAAATATAAAATTCAATAATAGCCTGAAAATTTATTTATAACGTGAAAATTATTATTTTATTTCATACTCCTAAATTGAATCACTAAAAACAACCACCAACTTTATTTATAGATTTACTAATTCACACATCTCTATTTTTACAATATTAGGAAAATTAAACAATCATAAATAAACAGCCTCTTCATCTAAATGTTAATAGTAACATGATATTTTATAAGTAAAACAAAACAAAAATGAAATTCCTACGGAAAGAAATTGTTGCAAACGATTATTAATAATGAAACTAATAACTTCCTACTAAAATATGGCAGCATTATAACTTTTTCTTTTTATCTTGTAAAATGCACATAAAAATTTAGAAGTCATAAAATTAAAAAAATCGTTTATATTCAATACTTTCAATTTTTAGAATTTTACTAACTTTTCCTGCTCAATATATATGTTTAAAAGATTAAATTAAGTTGCAAAATTAGTTTAATTGTAAATTTGTATAGTATTTTTTTAAATTACCAATTTAATATATTTTCACTGTTTGTATATTTTTAGACAATATCAGCATCAATATTTAATATAAATCATGTTAATATTAAAAAAAGTAGCAAAATACTCACAGTGTTTTCGAGAAGTTTGCTAGAAGATGAGTTAGCCGGGCGGCTAGGCGGGAAATGGCACTGGGCGGGCGGCTGACGTGACTCCGCTTATATTCTTACGCTCGCACCCACTACCTCACATCCCAGTGATGTTTACGCCTTTTCTGTCTGTAAATTTATTAATTCATTATCATTATTAATCATTGTGTCTGTAAATGGATTATATCATTTATTGCCTGATGCCGAGAGAACTGCCCAGCGCTTCTGGAAGAAGAAAGGCCGTGGCGTGCGTCTGTTCCCACCGATGACCCATAGACACACTGGTGCGGTTCACAAATCCGGCAGCCCAACTCAATAGCGATCGCTACCCTCAGAGTAACCTCATCTAACAACGTTTCTAGTTGAGGTGAAGGCAAAGCATGCAACCAAACTCCGGATTCCGGTCCGGATACCGCTCGAACCCGACCAAGGAACACCTGTGGCCGTTTCCATTAAATGAGTGAGCGGTTTGTATAGTATCTCGTCCCCCTAAGGTCCCGTCATTTCGAATCTCGCTTTTCAGGGTGGTCATTAGCCGACACAGGACGCTCCATCCGTGCATGCATGCATGCACCGACTTATATGTACCTCATGCATGCCATGAATAATAAATTTATATTAAAATATCAAACTGATTGGTTGTCTATAACATAACAACAATAACAACAATGTCTGTCTACAATGGTTGTCTACTTTTAAATTTATTTGTGGTAAGAGTACACATTATATTGTAAAATGAGTATAAAATTATTGTCTAGGTAAAACTAAAAGTATTTACAAATTAAAAAATACTATGTAAATTATGATAAATGACAAAATTTTAAAGAGACGATGGGTTCAGGGTACCAAGGATGCTTGCCGCATTGCCGCGCTGTATTGCGACACTAATCCTCTGAACAAAGTATTCCTTGCTCAAAGGATCCCCTGTCAACAGACACAGCGCGACACCCAAATCGTGGACAAGTGATTTGGTATCCTTGGACCAGGGACCCATCGTCTCGACAACAAAAGGGATGAAATGGTAGCGATTTAAAAGTTCCATTTGCTTGGCTGTTTTGACACCATCGGGTATCTTGCCGTCACCCCGAAAGATACCTTGAGGCTCAAGACAGGAAGGTATCTGTGCAGAAAATAGAGCGTCTTTTACAATGTTGTTGAGACGATAATGCCTGGAAAAGCGACCAGGATTTTTTATGCAGGAGAGCCCATGGAGACCATAAGTAATATCAAATATTTCGAATTTCGTCTGATAATTTTTAATTAGATTTTATTTCCATTTATATATAGGCTATTGTCTACTATTGGTTTGATTTATTCCTATTTTTTTTACCAAACGTCAATTTCATACATCTTAATAATTATAATGCAATAATAAGAACAGACCGAATAGTATGTATCTTGGAAAACATATACAATAAATACTACGATTGCAATGTTCCTTTTGTATGACGCTTTCCTTTTGTACATAAAAGTAATTTAGCAAGTTTTTTAGATCTAATATGCGTTCAACACGAAAATTATTGGCTATCCTCCGCATAAAGTTCACTATTCTATAGACTGCGCGTTTTTTTGATAGGTGATCATTTATTTTCATGTTACTTGTTACATGTCATGTTACTTCAATTTAACTTTTTCATTTTTAAGTTGTTGGACGCGGGCAAGATTACAGCAGCTGTCATCACCATTCTGTAGTGGATCGTCTCGCATCCAACCGCGTCCGCCTTCACCCTCGCGGAATTGAAACAGTCCCCTAATCGATATTGGAAACTTACATTGCAATCTCTAGTGTGTTTTGTAAGAAATACCATGCAATTAGTTGTAGTAGTAGTATGCAAAGATATGATTTTAGGGTTCCGTACCTAAAAACGAACAAAAGAAAACCTTATAGGATCACTTGGCTGTCTGTCCGTCTGTGAAAACGTCTCAAGGACGCGTGGAGGTATCAAGTTGACTTGGTAGTGCACGATCTTCAGAAGCTGAAAAAAACTCAAGTTTTTAAGTCAACAATTTTGGAGGTCTTACAGCACTAGTACAAGAATAAATACGAAAATTATTGATTTGTAGTTATTTCACATGAAAAAAAATTGTAAACCTAACTTTGTACTTAACATCACTATCAGAAGACATTAAGTTAAAACTTTCTCTAGATCTAATTAATTTTATGCACATTTCAACATCATATATTAAAAAAAATTTCGGGTTGAATATATCGCCATACAAGTGGCCAATCATTTCTACTTCTTTACTAGCTTTGATGTACTCTGTTCTTTTGTAAAATCTGTTGTTAGTGCTATCAGTTTTATCCATTTTTTTAGCAGTATCATCGTGCCACAAACTGCAAGTACGATGTGAAATGCGTTTCCGCGGCATTCTGGCGGCGAACAGCGTTAGACATTTCAGTAGACGTTTATAACTGTATGGAACCCTCAGGGCGTAAGTTCGACTCGCACTTCGACGGTTTTTTTTTATTTGGGGGTGGAGGGGCATTTAGAAATTACAGTTTACAACAGCCTCAGATATGGTAGCATCTGGCAAGCCAATGATACTGGCTACAGTGGCCACTCAAGTAAGGGTTTCGAATATTGATTTTAATTTTAGATGACAGAATAAAAATAACAGAGTGGAGAAAACACAAGTGTAATAAAAAAATTCTGAAAAGAATATTATACGACAATTCTGAATGTGTGAATAAATCCAGTAAAGGATTTAAGTGTGTACATCACTCCAGTAAAGCCCCAGACACACACTAAAATATCATTAAGGTGGCGGTCAATGAACCTCATTTGTAAAGTCCCCCTCGACCCCGCCGATGAGCTCGTCAAAAACTACTAGCTACCCGCCCGCGGGTTCTCCTACGTGGACGCAATTGTAGTAGGTAAAATCGCTATAAGTTCACACTTATTTGTGTTTTTAATGGACCGAGTGCCACCGAGCAGTCGTTATAATAATACCTTGAACATCCCACACAATGCCATCTAGCCAAAAGTAAGCAAGTATTAAGCTTGTATTCTGGGGTACTAGACAACTGATATACATACTTAAATACTCCTTATAATATATACATATATAGATACTTTCACACCAAGACACAGAACAAATAGACATGTTCGTACACACGAATATTTGTCCCAGGCTGAAATCGAACCTGTAACCCTTAGCTCCGCAGTTATGGTATCTTACCACTCGGCCAAACGATCAGTCAGTCAAGTCAAGTCAGTTACTAGTCAGTGATGCAGACAGCAAGTAACGAGCGGACTCGACCGGTTAACCTATTCCTTCATGACTGACAGTTCAGTCGCCATCATACATTGCCACCGCTGCGTACTGCGGCCGCACTACGATTATTCTTTCGACATAATACACAAAAACGTTACTGCTAGTCTTTGATTATATAATGTTCGGATAGAGAGTTAGGGCCAAATAACGTAGGTAGATATAAATATCACCTAACTGTTCGGTTATAATTCACGCAAATAGAGACGGTTTGTACACAGCGTTTGTACATGATTAGTGTGGCGTAGCGAGAGAATGTGGTCTGTTTAGTCACACACCACTTAGCATTTCGATACTAATAAAAGAATTTGTAAAAACGATCAATGGTTCTCGGGTTGCAGTTCACAAACGAACAGATAGACAGAGAAACCTTGAGTTTTATAATATGTATGTATGGATGGATGATCATACTTTGAAAGCCAACTATTCTTAGTATCGTGTTTGATCAAATAGAATTGTATTTATTTTTATGCTTTTGCGGTTCATATCTAAATGTTAATTTTTATAACGTGTTGTGTAGAAAACATTTATTTCTCACTCATATATAAACTTCTACCAGAGATCCTATTCTTTATTATGCATACTGTTTGTCAAAAGATGCAACATGTTTCCGTTTATGATTGTTTCTTGGCAACACGGCAAAAACTTAGTATAAATGGTGTAAAGTTGTAAAATATTACTTAGATCACTATTTGTTTTCAGCGCATACTTATATTGTTTATATAAATATTTTGTTACACATTAATTCAAATATATTGTTACACTCTCGTGGTTTCCATTTATAATCAGCAAAAGTCGTGATATTTTTTCACTCGTTTATTTCTCTCTGCGTTATATTTATCAGTAATTATCTTCATTAAATCCTACACATTCCTGTGTCAATTATTTTTCTCATTTACATGTTTTACACTTAACCAACAACGTATTAAGATATCTGACATATGTATATCCCACGTCGGTCTCTCCTTTTTGACGATAATGCCTTAGGTGTAATCAAAGGTTCGGTCGTTCTACTGCTGTCCAGAAGAATACCACTTAAACTTATCGACCTCAGTTTTTCACTGAACATTCAGATAAAACTTGTTATGAGGAAAATGTTCAAGATAGATTTTCAAAATTGATTGAAACATTATTTCGAAATTTCTTTCAAAATGTTCATACGTTTACATGACATAAATTTCCGGTGAGCTAAGATAGGTCAGCGGTTTGCGGCTGCCAAAACTTCCGTTCCCTATAACTCGATAGGAATAATTAGTTTATATGGGATTGGAAACGTATGTCAACAAGTCGACATTGCTTTGAGGATGAGCGTCCTAGTGTTCAACCCCTTGATGTCAACTCGTGATAATATTATTTCGTAATGACATCAGAGAGCCGAGTTTTACGTCTAAAAGAGTACGTAAATTTATACGCATTAATACGACGACGACGGCGTTGTTGGTGAATGGCTTTGTTTACCTAAGGGATCGAATATCACTGTGGCAATAAGCTGAAAGTATTTATCATTATGTTTACAAAATATAACATTTTCAGCAACACGAGCGTTGCACAACAATAACATTCTTTTTTTATGTTAATTAATATTATTATTAATTATAAAAGTAACGAAACGACTGAGAAATATTTTCGAGAAAAATATAGAGATCGACTAGAGATCCTTTCACCCATAGTAGTGACATCAGTCAACAAAAAAAGGTTCACATCTGGGTACCAGCGCCAAATTTTAGTATGTCGTTAAACAAGATGTCCTGTTCACAAAAATGCCGGGAGACAGTCTGTCAAGGTTCAGGATTTCCTATAATGACCTTGAGAAAATGGCGGCCCCCGCTTTTGTAAGTCTGCATATAACTCAGATATTAAAAGTTTGATATACATATATGATGTACCAAATTAAAGAAGACTTGTTGGTCTACAATATTACTTCGACAACGAACCTTCTAAATAAAATTAATAAAACTATTTTCTATAACTTTATAATAATCGCTATTTGTTTTCTGTGTTATTTACGTAACGGTATCGTCAGAACTGATTTAATACCCGCATGTTAGTCACTACTTTTCTCACTGTTTGTGTGATTAAAATTGCTTGACAATATTTTCTAGACGAAAAAAATTGTTCCTTATGTATTTTTCTATAGGCTATACACAATAATCTGACATAACTGTAAATTTTTATTTAATTAATAGGATTACATATGTTTAATAATTCTTATAGATGCAGCTTCATTTTGATCAAATACATAATTTAGTGCAAAAATGGACAGTTCTCATGTTATAAAAATAAATGCAGAACAAAAAAAAAATTTTAATTTTTTAACAAACAATATAATAGTCCATTTAACTACCTTTCATTTGTCATCCCATACATTTAAGTCATATCAGAGTTTTAACGTTTTTTCAGCGGCTACGTCCGCATGAAACAAAACCCTTATATTCCTTTATTATATATTTCCTTTATTTATTAGCCAATTTTTACAATGTAAAGTTGCCTAAATAGGTTATAAACACAGTAATTATTCTTTACTACATCAATTTACCATTGTATGCTTAGTTAAGTTCCTGTATGAAAAAAAATCTAACATACTTATTTTCGAATTTTATGTTTTTTATGTTTTTAACAATTTAATCGATTTACACGGTAATCGGTAAGGTAATTAATTTCTTGAGCAAATGCCTTCACGTTTACAGAGAAGAGTGCAATTCAAATCATTTTTAACACATCGACACCGAGTGCGCATCTCATCGTATTTGCAAGTCAAAAGTTTTTGCAGCTAAGGCTAGCATCAGGGATAGTTTTCCAGACTGTTGTGTTTGCCGGCCTTCCGCTTTTTTTCTGTCAACCCCAACTGCAAGGATTTAGGTTTTGTGGATCGATCCATATACAACTTCTTCAATTGTTTGTTTGAAGAACGCTGTTTTTTAAATGCTGTAGAAGTACATTTCGAGTCGATGCTATATTTTACATAGCTCGATTATTTTTGGTGAAAATCACTCTTCTCGCTCAGTTTACTTGTATAGTTGAGTTTGTCGATGGTACATCAGAACAATACATTTCTCAAGTAAAGCAAAATTACCATCATCGCAAGTTATCTCAGATGTCCTACATCTCTAAAAGACATCCATGTTTTATAGAAGCATTTTCTGTCAATGCCGCTAAAGGTGAACACGGTATCGCATCCTGTAAAAGCATAGAAAAATAACGGTATCGGCTGTGAACTACCATCCGCCAGGTGTTTACTGAGAATATCTATTGTAAAATACTTAAGATCTTTACCAGTGCGATACTCTATCCACAGTCCTTCAAGAGAAATCATAGAAAAAAAAGAAGAAATTGCGATTACGACAACATCTGAGTCCACTGAGTTTTTGCCCGAAAAGATGACTGGGCGCCTTTTCCCAAACGTAGTATTTTTGTTTATGCATCTAGTTCTGAACGATTTATAGTATTGTGATTTTTCATTTATAAAAAGGGTTAGAAGATTATCACATTTAAGATAGATGGGGATGGAATCAGAATTTGCTTATTCTTGTAAGTTATCCACTAAAGATTGATAATCGTTACATCTCACTTAACCTGAACAGCAAGCCTGGTGAGTGTGGAGTCCATTAGCTTCAGCAGGCGTGACGGGGCAGACATCGTTATTTAGGTAGCCATTCAATATCTACTTGATAGTTTAAAGTAGGTTGAGGTTGAAGCTGAAGTTTCCAATATATTTGGTGAAGTTATTATTGTTATGTAGTTAAATAAATAAAAATAGGCATATTACGAGTAAAATAGTGTTTTAGATAGGTAGATATTTCGACTGGGCTGCTGCGAATGCCTCGCAGAGCATACTTACAGTTAGCACATCACAATCACGAATGATCACAATAAAACAATTATTCAATATTTTAAATATTACCACTACAGTGAATCGTTCGTTTGTGGGTTTCTCTCGATGGGAGACGAGTGCTCGCTCGGCCGATCAACGGTTATTCTATTTCGCGCGCAATTTCATAGTAATTGTTTCTTAGTAAATTTTCACTCAAAATATACAATATATTTTTGTACAGAAAAGTAATTAGTGTAGGTTTCTTTTTGATGTATTTTATGTCACTTCATTACTAATGGTTTCGGTAGAAAAGACATAAATACGGCGGATATGTCATTTTAAATTATTATTTTATAAATTATTCTTTTTTTATAATACTTACATTAACCTATTATGTACAAATATATAGTCCATTTGATTACCTTTAATGTAATACCCACACATGCATGTCAAGTTTATAATATCAGAGTTATATTCAGATTTTCAAACGTTGCGGTCGCCGTTTTTTCAAGGTAATCACAGGATATCTTGGAACTTGACAAACTGTCTCCCAGTACTTTTGTAGACAGGACATCATGTTTAACAACATACTAAAATTTGGCTTAATTACAGTAAATAAGGTAAAATGGTCGGAAACGATTTGGATAACTCGGGTGCTTTATTTCCCCTTCCTTCGCTTTCCGTGTTGATCCCTCCCACATTTCGTCGCATACCTTCCCCCACATTTAAAAAGTTTGAATGGGTGTAACCAATATTAGTTTCAGCAAAAAGTATGTATAAACCATTTCGAAAGTTAATACTACCTAAAACAGGAATGTGTAGTCTACGCAAGCGAAGCTGCGGGCGGTTGCTAGTGCAAGATAAATTAAAAAATTACCTAACAAAATATGCGAGAAACGGCGTGGCGACCTTGCTAAAGTTGTTTTGTTTCAAAAGATCACTGCTTTTTAGTCACCCTAACGTTTTGTTTAGACGCAGTTTTTATCTTTTAATAAAACTTATTTAATTTTTAAAGGAAACGGCAGTTAATAACACAGTACAGTAAAACATATTTTCTTATGTTTGCACGTACACGACTATACTGTCACTCATGCTACGAAAGAGGACTAGGTACTTAGTAATTCAAAGCTGTAAGATACACGTATGCTTACTTTGTGTTTATATTATGTGTAAAGTAGTGATGTAAATGATATGTCTTTGTTACGTTATCGTATTGTTAGTGAAAAAATAAAAGTAATTGCAAAACAATTACCAACAAGTTACTGTGGCGATACGCTTTATTGTTCGAACTAGGGCAACGACTCATCCACACTGTCCAAAAATGAACAAATTCGATTCCACGGTAAACAACGCCTATGCGTACTCTACTAACATAATAGCTCACTGAATTTGGGCTCAGTACAGATATTTTTCATAGCATATGGCGACTGAAGTCTGATGAGGGGCTGCGGAAGGAGGACAACAGAACCCATCAATAACCGATGAAACATCAAATTAGAAATATTTTATTAAAATCAGAATAGTATTTCTTTTCATTCCCAATACTACATATCCATACACTCTTGTAATAGTATCATATGATTTTTATATTTCGCATATACCAAGCGTTTTGCGACGACTCATTGTTTGAGATGGAGTACAAGATTCTAGCTTACGTCGACATCCCCTCATCTGTATTTTAATGCAAGGTACGTTAAAATAATATAGTATAGTATAATGTAGTATAACATAATCTATTCAAACAAACTATGTATGGATTACCTATTCAATGTGGTCCAGGTTCTTCGCATTTAAAATTTAAATATTATTAGTATTATGTACCCTTATTTGTATTTTAAAAATTTATGTTTGATGTATAGAATGTAAATCTAAATTTTAAACGTTATACTGAAATTCAATTTTAATTGTACGAGTAATAAATTCTAAGTACAAATGTACAAAATTGTTTTGTAGATACAGAAATCATTTCTGTTTATTTAATTAAATACATAGCATAAGTTAGTGACGTGTATCCTTATACAGTACAGTACACTAAAATAACCATTAATCAAAGTTGTTTCCAACATTAAAGAAAATATACGACTCGAAGTCTAATAAGTAAGAAAATATTTACCAGTTCCTTAAAGTTCTATTAGTTTAACTTACTAAAATGTTATACATACCACTATCATTTACAAATAAATAATTCACTGATTTTACTTAGTTTCAAATCGACACAAAGAAATATGAGTCTTATAAAATAGTATTTTTTTTGGGTCTGTGCTTGTTTTTTATTTAAAGCAAAAAAGTGTGGAAGTACGAAAGTAAAGTAAGAAAACGTTAAATACATTTTGTTAGTACTCAAGTAGTACCGTGTCAAAGCAAGTCATTTTATTTTTATTCAAATGCCTACTTGCAACGATTTCGAGAATCCCCTAGAATGATATAATATTCTTTTAACTCGGGAAATCGGAAAAAGTCACTAGACGAGACATCCGATGAATATAGTGGGTGCTCCATCATTTTCTTTCTTGCATTACGAATTAAACTTAAGGTACAGGAAGATACATTGTCATGGTGAAAAGGGATCCCGCCTCTTAACTTTTCTCGGCGCTTTATCTCTTATTATCTCTTCTTGGAGTTTTTCAATCGATACGGCATAAAATAAACCTGTGATTGTCCCTTTCTGCAAGTAATCAATCATGATGACTACTCCCCCATCCCAGAATGCAGTAAACCGTAATAAATGTTATTACCAAGCAATTTTTAAGCATACAATATTTAATTTCGGTGGCCGAAATTAAATATTCTGTTTTATTGCATGGCCGTGGGAACTTTTCGAGTACTTTCGATGGTATGTCGACGTGCTGTTATAGATAGACGTCACAGTATTGTTTTGTAATCGATCTGCAAACTGCATACTGGTCGCAAATAACTACGCCCGAGATTAATTCCAACTCGATGAATGGTTCCAGTTACGGATGGTAAGGGATCGAGGCTATCGCTTTTCTATACATACATGGTGTAATTTGTCTAATTTCAATGCACGTACCGGTAGCAAAAAGGATTCCCCAATTTGTAAAAACCATTTTCATCTTAAACGTATTAAGCGCGAGCGGGCATTTATTAGAGACATAGACAGTCTTCTTCTGTTCTAGAATTATTCAGAGATCAAACAGGCATTCCAAAGGAGTTTCACTTTTCGTTAAATATACAACTCTTAACAAAAGGCCGGCTCACCTGTTTTGTTTGACACCGATCGCAAACAATGTGCCTCCAACTTGCTCTACAATTTCTACTGTCTTTTGAATTTATTTTCGATTTAACTTATGAACCAGTTTTCTGATAGTATCCCTTTTACAATTTTCTAAGTCACTGAATTTTGATTCAGTGAAACATTTTTGAAGCTGAGTACTTCTTTGGGCGCCTTGAGAGTGAAATAATATGCAAAGATAGAGGTTGCAAGCTATGTTGGGAACCTTTCGTATTATAAACGGCACCGTGAAGCTAGTTACGAATTGTTAAAAATACGAAAATACCATCTATTACACAATGACTACAACATATTGATATCCTTGCTATTAACGTATAGATAAAAACAAAGTCAAAATGATTGCGTGGAAAAGAGCTTGATTACTTTTACATTATTATACGTTTGTTACCACAGATATTTTTAATCTCGTTATTAGTTCCATTTAAATTTAAAAAAAATATTCCGCCTCTAAGGGTAGAAAAGTAGGGGATGAATCTCGTTTACTTGAATGTTATCTCCTTTCCGTAATTCGATTTTGCATATGGGTGTAGTTCCATAGAACATAAAATATTATGGTGATCTAGGATTTATCTTATGATAGAAATGGTACACAGTCGAAGGGAATTCCTAGATGGTTTACAACAGCTACACCATGTTTGAGCTCATTTAATTTGTTTTGACGTAGACTTCCATCTATGTTTTGAGTGTCATGGTCATCGAAAATTAAGGCCATGGCCACAAATACAGCGTAAGTGGAAGCGGAGAGATTGTATGCATTTTCATGTAGCCATCATTTCTTTGTACTACTGTTCTGCTTATTATTCATGGCTACGACCAAGCACCCGACCTGAAAATAATAGAATTTCTTGCAATACAAGTATGTGAATAAGCTCTGTAAGTACTACCACCCGTGAAAAAAAATTAAACTCGTGACAATCTTGGTCGTACTCCTCTTCTAAAAGTTTTTGTAGGTGATCTGGAAGCGCAAGCCTGTGTTTGAGTAGGTACAAATATATAGAAATAAAAACAACGCATTCAAAGTATAAGGTAATTTTCAAATTCATATAGTTCATCTTTTTTTTTTAAATGAAGAGTATAACAAAAATGCAAGTAAACCAACTACAAAATATTACTTATGTACAAACACTGAGGCATGTACAAACACATTCAAAGCCTTTACGACGATAGGTACGTCAAGTTTTTATTTTAAAATCTCACATGATCCCAATAATTGTTTTTAATATTTTATTTTAAATTACTGAAGTCCCAGGTGTATATTAGGAGATTTTTAGGTAACTGATCTTAGACGGCTTTCATGCCATCATCCGCAAACGTTGTGCCTCCATCACCAACACCATCCTGGACACTATCATATCGCTGATAGATGGGACTCTACATTTATTGCCCGTTGGATACACCTGCATGTTAAATAATTAATTAATTGTTTAGTTTTACTATTAGTTGTATTTATTTATTGTTACAATTTGTTAATATTTTATTTTATTGTACTATTTAGTTTTTATACTTGATATGTAAATACTGCGTATATATGTAAAAATTACTATGGGGCTAGCACCTGAAAATAAATGATTATTATTATTATTATTATTATTAAAATAATCTTTAATAATGTCTTAATATTATAGATTTACTTACGTAATTAATTTGGTTTTTATTTAGCGCCGACTTGAAATTAGTTACTTACTTAGATTAATTTAGGATTAGATATATATAATAATAATAATCATCTTCATCATTTATTTTCGGATTCAATAGCAAGCCCCAGCCCCATACAGATTTTTACACGTTATTTACATATTAAACAGTACACTAAAATAAAATATTAACAAATCATAACAATAAATAAATACAATTAAAAGTAAAATTAAACAATCAGTCAATTATTTATTTGACATGGAGATGTACTCAATGGCCCTAAATGGAGAGCCCCATCTATCAGCACAATCTATAGGCACAACGTTTGCGCATGATGGCATTAAAGCCGTCCACGCGCGCCTCCGCGAACATTCCGGACGCGCTACAATACCGCAGCAGCCGCATTAGCACCCTGAACGCATTATTGTTTTGAACACTTAAAGCGCTGTATGCCCTTTGCTAATAACTCGCCCAAATACTGCAAGTGTAAAAGGATTGACAGAAGGCTCTGAAGAGCCTGGTCTTGACCTGATTGATACACTTTACAAATCAGGGAACGAGCATATTACACTGGACAGAAAAAGCTCTACGCTTTCACTCTATATTCATATCATCACTCAGATCATCGGTGACCCAACCCAATGGCCCAGATACTTAAACTTGCTGACTTTATTAAAAGGGGAACCGCATAATAAGACTGGAGGTACAATGGAATTGCATTTAGTACGCATCTTGTATGACATCAACTCACTCTTCTTCGTATTGTATTTGAGCCCAAGGACCGCCGCATACCTTTAACATACTGCCAAAAGTCTTTTTAGTGCGCTAATCGTTGGATTCAGCAACACCACAACCTCGGCATAACTAAAATTACTGATGCTAACCCCGTCAACATGACAACTTATATTAGTGTTGCTGAGCTCTACGATTACAGATTACGTATTACAGGTAAGTAACACAGATGGGTCACCATTAAGTATCACAGATAGGTCACCAGAGAGCGCTGCGATAAATGTAGTTCTCTAAAATGGCTGGGTTGATTTTGATGCATTTTTGTTTTACTTAAGTGTCACCTCAGACTAACTTTAGACATATGTCGTGGTTAGGGCCACCAAGGAGCGCTGCAGTCGATTTTCTAAAACGACTGGGTTAATTTTGATGTGTTTTCTCGCATTACATAAGTAGCCATCACCTCAGAGCAGACTCTTAGAATAGTTTACGGTTATTACCAACCGGGAGTGCTGCACCAGATATGTTTATTCATAACAGATTTTTCATTAATATCGTCATCTGGTTGTAAATATAGCACTGTTGGCACGGGCTTACTACTCTTTAAAAAATAAATAAAAAGTAATTAAAATCATATTAAATCCACGACAAAAACCAATTAAGGCTCAGCGGCCATCAGAACTATTTTAATTCTTTTCAAAGTTATTTTAAACAATCAAATATTGATGTTTTTGAATCGAAAAAATGTATTTTGGATAAGGTACATAAACTAGGATTTTTAATGGCTCAAAACACGAAAAGTTTTCTTCGCTTGATCATAAAAAATTCAGAAATGGACGTAAAATTTTATTATTTTCTTTTTAAAACTTATAGAATCCTTAATTTTGAAAATAATGTCTAATTACAGGTTTTTGCATTTATGAAGGTTACTTCGGTTACTTTTGTAAACTCAAATAGTTTGTTTTTTAATATAATAAAAAAAGATGATATAAGAAACTGGAATGACCTCGACCGCGACGTCTCAGTCGGCCATCGGGTCTGGTTCAAGGCATAGATAATGTTCAAAGCGGACCTATATCACTCGCTGTCTCACTAAACTTTCAAAAGTTTGACCGAGAAACTCGTCAACACCACAGTGTGCAGATATTCAGTAACTCATTTAGTATTATTCAAATAATTCATATGTTTTTGTTAGATTTATTTACTTAAACAGAAATAAATAATTTAGCTAAACCGTTACGTCTATAAATTTGGAACATTGCATGGAAAGTATTTTATAATAATATAAGCATTCCCTAAGAAAAAGTTTTTCTTAATTCATATTGAAAGAGTGTGAGTAGGTCTACCGAAGTTGATATATAAACGCACACTTCGATCCGCTAGTCTACAACTTGAAATATCCGATTATAGCATAGAGGTTCATTATAGATACTACAAAGCCGGCATCCATTAAGAAAGTATTTTCGAAATTTCACCCCTTGCCTAAGCATACTTACCATTTTACTAACACACTAACACACGCAACCTTACTAACAAAACTCACGTATTCATAATCTTGACAAAAAAACCATTCGTAACGAGTGGACGAAGTCACGAGCTGATGCTAGTAATAGAATAAAATTATTTCCTCGATAATATTGAAAATAAAACCGTGTAGAGGTTTCATTTACAAAAATATTCGACAGTTTTCGAAAAACACTTACGCCATGGTTCCGACATGCATGCAGTACAACCGCGAAATTCTCCTAACATCAAACATATTTCATTTTAATGGAATGATAATGCAACAAATATAAATACGTGAAGGAAAATGTAAACCCAGTGAACAAATGTGTGGGTATTTTTTCTATGTTCAGGTGTCTCGTAATCATGTTACAGTCAGTAACTGGCTGCTTGAAGAGGGAACGCTCAAACACTTATTATAGGAAATTCACTTTTGTTTGATGTTTGGTGAACTCACGTTCTTTTAGGTTTGTAGGATATAACTTTTTTTTAAGTCAATTTATAAATGGACGTAATGGAATGAAAACAGTCATGAAAAGTTCAAGACACGTCTGCATTTCTTTGTAACTAAAATCTAAAGATAGTCAAGAAACAAAACAAAGTAACATTCTTACGGTCGCTTGTCAGTAAGTACATACATGTTATCGGGGCCATAAAAGCCATACTTCGGTGGTATTGTTGATGTTTTTTAATTAGGTAGTGTTGTATAGGTAGTAAAGAATCAATAAAAAATACTTTTTTCTGATTTATTTATTTAAATACATTCCATTCCACCAGCCCATTATTCCCCACCGCAGGGCCTTAAGCCGCTCCACAGGGTGAGGGAGCTTGGAGCTTAATCCATCACACTTCTCCAGTGTAGGTTGGGGGATTTTAACAACTTCCATCTGTTGATGACAAACGGAACCGACAACTTAACGTGCTCCCCGAGGGACGGAGTCAGTGCTAGTTATGAAAATCAGAAAAAAACTTATTGGTACACGCCCAGGCGGATATATACGAAATCCGAACCACGGCCGCACGGCCTTCTAAACTAGAAACAGGTTCGTTGCGCTCGGGCTATCACGATATCATTATTTAGGTACATATGAATTAAATATGATGCAGCGGCCCACTCACAGTCACACGCCGCGGGTATTACAAAAAATAAGTATCTCCTCTCTTTTCTATACAAAATGAGATATATTTTATAATATTTTTAATAATCTTTAATTATATACCTCGCGTTCGGCTGAACGTAGTTCAAACTTATAGAGCATGTAGAGCTTATCGAACGAAACTGTAAGTTTCAAGTGAGTAGATGGCACCAACTAACGGTTACCCAAAAAAAGTTTTTGGTACCAAGCGATGACACCACATACATATATCAAGCAAGACCCAGAACCACTATCAATATTCATCATATAAATACTGACCCGACCTGGGATTCGAACCCGGGACCTCCAGCTTCGTAGGCAGAGTTGCTGCTCAGCCTCACTAGGTTAAGCGGTCGTCAAATTGTTGGGATCACATATTGAAAAAACAAAATTAATTAAATCCAATACGTTTAAAATCTAATTAAAAACTAAAAATACAAATTAAAAATATTATCTAAATAAAGTTAAACGAGAAAATTTTAAAGAGACGACGGGTTCAGGGTGCCAAAGATACTTGCCGCGTTCCCACGCTGTATTGCGACACTGATCCTCTGAACAAGGTATTTATTCCTTGTTCAAAGGATCCCCTGTCAACAGACGCAGCGCGACACCCAAATCGTGAGCAAATAATTTGGCATCCTTAGACCAGGGACCCATCATCTCGACAACGAAAGGTATGAATTGGTAACGATTTAAAAGTTCTACGTGCTCGGCTACCTGCTGACTCCGCAGCTGCTCCAGTTTTTTTTTTTTAATGTATTTTTATATATATTTGGCACAAGGTATCTACGTGAGTTACATTAAAGTTTCATTATTTTCATTTTTAAATTTTTATTTAGTTTAGTAAGCTCTATAAGTTTGAACTACGTTCAGCTGAACATCAGATTTTGGCCATAGCTCCGAGGATTTTGAGAGGATGGAGATAGGAATAGTACAACGAGTTAAGAAATTCATCGCGACACGTGTGAGCGTTCGAATTTTGAAAATCTGCTGGTAACTTTATTCGTAATTTTCAAAAATGTACGAAAGTCGGAAAATTTAGGGTGGTGTTTGTTTACTAAATTGTAGGTAAATATAGGGGAAAAATTCCGACTTAAGAAGAAAATGAAAAATTGGGTCCTAGGGTATTAGTTTAGCTACAAAATGACTGAAAAAATTGAAAATCGGTAAAAAATTGTGGCCTATAGGTGGTCCCTCAAAATTTGGAATTGTAGACAAACGGGTATTTTTTTTAAGTGATGTAGCTTCTATGATTATTGCTCGATCGTCATGGCAATGGTGTTAAAAGATGTGGAAGCTGATGAAAAGTGCATTCAAGTTAGAATTTAGAAAGTCCGTTAATAATAATTTTGTTAATTTTGAAAAGAGATTTACATTTAATTTTTTCAGAATTTGTTGTATGATTTTAGGGAAGTAAATCTCATTTAAAAAATCCTATTATTCAACTTGTAATGTTCTATTCAAAATAAAATTATTATTCTTTCGTAAATTTTTGTATTCATTTTCAATGCTCCGATTCTTGCGCGGGCTGCGAAATCTGTGGATTTTTATTCACGAACAAAATCAATACGTGCTGTTTAGAATACATTTACAATATTTTTACTTAACCTAATTTTATTGTAATCTATTAAATAATCTCACCAAGAAAAATAAACTTATGGCTTAGAGAAGTGATGCGGGAAAAGCGGTCGACAGCCAATGAGATCCTTATATTTCTCGAAACACGCAGAACAATTTTATAGCTTATCACTATGATCACTATTACTTACGTTAATATTGTTATAAATGACAATTTCATAAAGTAATTAAAAATAATTAACTTAACTTATTAAAAAAGAAAAAAAACAAGCTCTATAATCTAAATAAAATACACTATCATACGTATATAGGACTTGAATGTTTTCAGGCATTGTAGACAGAACAAACCAATTGATATGGAAATCTAATTAAATTTATGTAACTTTAATTGTCCCCATTCCATTACCTTATTTAACATTCAAGTCATATTTGTATGATAGAGTAATTTCTTTACATTCTAAAGATTATAGAGCTTGTTAGTATTTCATACCTAAAGGGTGCCAATTAAGGGAACCCGTCTGTGCATGCATAGGGAATCTCAAGTATTTAATGACGTTTGATGCGGTTTTCACCATAATTTTGAAAATTCTTAGGTTTAGACGCAATATTTTAATATTTAATGTGAGAATAGTAGAAAGATGTCGATTTCTAAATAAGTCGGTATGACCACTTCTCGGGTGATCGGTTACGCTGGTTATACAATACGAAATACATACACCAATTCAAATATAATAACAACGGGATTGTACATCTCAACTCAATAAGAACTACCATTTTTGGTGAAATACCTAATAGAACGTTTAGGTGGAAATGAAAGAAAACGTTGATGGCACGTCATGAGGTCTCATTCGGCCAGCTTCGCGCCTTGTCGCCTGTTTCCAATTTTTATCTTACACTCGTTGTACCTATCCTTATCATTTATTCTCAATCGTGCATGGTTTGTCTCTTTTCTACAATACATAGTCCGTATGCCCGTCCGCCCGTCTGTCATCATTTGCTAAGTGTTCATCAGCAGCATTCCTCAGCATGTCCTAACATTTTTCATCTAATGCCGCGTTTGGATGGGAGTAATTCTGGTGGCACGATATATCTCTGTTGTACAAAAATAATTTCATTAATACAAAATAATGATTATTTTATTTTCGTTATCATGTAAAAATATTTGAATATAAAAAAATAGTAATTAACGTCAGAGTATTCATATCTGTAAGGTCAGAATCACACTCACATAATATTTATTTTTAAAATTTTTTGTACGTCAGTTTTTGTACTACTTTACATCGTACCTGCTCAATTGTTCCAAATTTTCCATCCATAATCCAAGAACGAAATTGGGTTATACCTATAACAAGTTGAAAAGCTAAAATTACACAACTAGTTCCTCAAATCTATAAACGGGGCGAAGCCAAACGAATTCCAGCGATAATGACGTTATCGATTCGTTACATAATAAATTATACGCAAATGCCAAAGTTAAATTTCTACGTAACTGTGAAATTGTTGCATGAAGTGACCGTGAGGTGTTATTAAATGGGTTAAAAACAATACTGTTAATTATCGTTTGCCCACAGCTGCGCTCGCGTCGATATCTGAACAAAATTTTATATTTTGTATATTTGCCACGGATAAAATCAAAAACTACTTAACTGATTTTATAAATACTTTCACTTATGGAAGGCTACATTATGAGCAACTAACATACGTTGTTTTTTTATTTTCAAACAAATTAGAGATCCATAAGAAAATTACAATAATGTAACCCAAAGTATAAAAAAATTGCATAAAAAAATCTTTATTTGGCGTGTGTAAAATAATGTACTAATTTTTAATACTTATTCACAGATAAATCAGCAAGGCTACACGCCTAACTATTATAGTTAAGTCAAAATAACCGTTTTTTGTTAAAATTAGTCAATCAAAACACGTTGTTAGAATCGAAAGATAATGACATTCGTATTATATTAATGCTTTTCTAACTACATAGTCTCAAAACCAGAGTTGATTGACATGTAAATTCCTTTTCAAATTATTCAAATCAAACCTTTCGTTTAGACGTTACGAGAAGTGGTAATAAAGGTGATACAACTGAGTTCGATTATTTATAGCAGTATTTATGTTGTCACTATTTTTAGGTAATCTAGTAATCAAATTAGTTGCTTATAACCAAAAACTTCTGTGCGGGATGTGAGTGAACAGCTCTACGCTTAGTCTATTAGTTCCTAAACATTTTATTTTTTGTAAACTAGAAAGGATTTTTGATTGTTAACATATCACAGCATACATTATTGAATCGAAAAGGTAATATATGTCAGCTTAAGTAATTATAAAATCAATACAAAGTTACATATTCGCGATTTGCACAAAACTCTTAGTTTGAAACGCTACCTTTGAATTTGCTTAAAATAAAAACTGTTTAATCTATATTCTTGATTTATATCTTAAAATTAAATTAAATTAAAATTATAATTTAAATTATAAAACTGTTATCCTTTGTTTTTAGTGGCATTTTCGAATGGTAAAGTTTTTTTCTTAAAATTAATTTATGATTAAAGTTTTCGTTTTTATCGGGATTTGCTTTTCTGGAGATTATAATTCTATATTATTCTTTATACATCTAGCTATACGGTAAGTACAAAACTTTCTGCGGGTTCGATGCGGAGGTTTGTCAAAAATAATTATTTGTTTTTCGGGTCTTCACCTGATGAAAGTAAAAACCGCATGGATTTAGTAATTTTAGTTTCATTTTGGGTTTAATATAGTTATTTTAAGATATCATTTAAAATTTGTTTGTCGTAGCGGCAGATATTTTGGTGCTCAAAGTTATATTTTTTAAATTGTATTACAATCATTAGAAAATATTAAACTCTTTTTTTTTCACTTTTAGTATTAATAACTTTACAGCTAACCTGTTTGGTTATTTGATATATAAATTGAACACCATATTGATAAACACCATCGTTAGTGGTTTTGTGACACATTTACTATTTTGGTATAAACGGCATACTTTTTGAACCGCAAACAGTATATAGTTTATCAACATACGTGTTAAGTTTCGCGCGACAAATTTTCAGTTGGTATATAAAGACTGCGATTCGTTGCTGACAAATAAAGTTATATATTTGTTGTTATCTTAAATAGTACCTGCCTAATTGTTTGGTTATCCATTTACTTTACTATTCATTATAATGAGTTATTTCAAGTGTAGTAGGCGAGGGCTATGCAATTGGTTTTCATTGAACACAACTATCATATAATCACAGCAAAAACCTTTTTGTGAAAAGTACAATCTTAGCGAAAGTAATTTTCTATAGTATGTAATTGTGAAAATACAATAAAATATACTGCCAGACTTTAAATAGCGGTGGAATAAAACAGAAATGAAAAAAGAAGATTTGTTTGAAAAGAAATGCTCAGTGGCTTAATGGAAATTTTTAAGTACGATTTGATACACAATTTGTTGACAGTGTAAAAACAAAGCAGCCTCTACTTTATCATGGCCAAAAAGTGGTCGTCCTTGTAAATCGTATGATATATTAGGGGAAACCAACAAAAACTGAAGGAAATTGAGTGGTCAATCGGTGAAGCCACTGAAGCGTCTTTAATAGAATGAATACGCTCAGTAAGTGACACCAGAATTAAAATTAAATATGATGAAATAAAAATATAACTATAAAAATAATTAAATATATATACAACCCTTGGGTCGACGTTCCGAAAATTCTCAAGAAGCATGGAATAATGATTGTAAAAATTTTTTATTTACATCATGCACGAAAGTGCTCCAAGGAAAATACTAATGAAGACATTTTTCTTACATTGCTTTATACATCTGATCCTTACATACCTTATATTAAAAAGATATATACCAGAAAAATTAAGGGTATTAGATGAAGAAGCTATGAATTTATTGGATTCATCATACTTTTTATTTGCTTAGTTCGTTTACTATCAACATATATATAGGTATATACTGTTAAATGAATATTAATAGTGCCTTAGTAGTATTATATAAACTTTAATTTTATTATCGATTCATAATATTATAAAAGGAATAATAAAGTTATTGTAAAATATGTCGGGTATCAAATACACAAAATTACTATTACCAAGACGCATATATTTTTGAACGGTTGCACCAAATTAGCGGAAGGAATTGTTGTTACCTTATTTGTCCAAAGAAAGTTCTAATTATTTATCTATCCATCTCCGGGTCGCTAGTAATTAATATCCGTTTAAAATTACGTTTACACTGCCGTGTTCTCGGGTGTACTTGTAATGCTATTTAATGTAAAAACAGGATGTATTTTAGTTTAGAAATATGACATCTAAGAAATGCTTAGATGTTGTTTTTTAAGTATTCCATATTATTATTGATCTAGGATTTTCTCACTACTCTCAACTAAGGGTACAAACACACATGCCAATAGCTCTACAACAAAACATGACGATTGAGTATTTACAAACACGATTGTATAGGAGTTTGAGCGACTTGTGAGGCCTTAAATCATTTTATCGACGAACAAAAATTTAGTAAAAGAACTGAAAGTTAATATACATACATATATATACCTTGTTCAGAATGTTCACATCGAATTTTGTAGTTTTTCACAATAAAAATTTTCATTAAGATAAAATTAACAAAAAGACTAATTTGCATAGACGACTTTATTAGAGCACAGATTATGATTACAGGAGCCAAATGCTGCGAGAAAAGATTCTGTACAGAGAGGTAAGTAGACATTGTGTGTGATGTTATACAGAAAAGTGTTCGTACACAAACAAAATCCAAAAATCAGGCACATAATATATTCTATAAGCAATAACATCTCAATATCGGCGACAATAATCAACCCCAAAGCTCTATTAGCGCACCTCGTCACTTTGAACGAAAAATTTTTATCTGAACAATAAAATTATGTAATTTTCAATAGAAAGCTACTTTATTTAAAAAGTTGTTTTTAATATTACAGTTTCAAGCGTAAAATTAAATAAATAATGGTCACAAAAGTAATAAATTTAACTAGATTGTGTACTATATGATTTTGAGACGATTTAATGCACTTTGATTTTCTTGAGATCAAATCAAAAAGGTTTTTATTCAAATTAGGTATCTTATTTTTTCGGTAACAAAACAGGACTGACGATGCGCTGATTGGCATACTATATTTTCAAAACTAACTTTAACCGAGTAGATGTCAAAAATACTGATTTTAATTTAGAAAGAAGTATACTTGTCAACTTCCTAATAAGTACCTAAAAAAAAAGCAAAAAATTATCGAAGAAACCGAACCACGACCTTATGTCGTTAACAAAAAAATGGATTTTAAGCTACATTCCATAGAAGCAAGAAGGATTTACAGAAGGATTACGACATCGCAGTTAAATTTTGTTCTTCGAGCGCATTACTACTAAATCGTCACAAAGCTCCGCTAGTACACACTCTACATATAAAATATAAATACGTTTTTAATGCAAATTACATAATTTTATTGCTCAGATTCAAAATTTTCGTTCAAAGTGACGAGACGCGCCAATAGAGCTTTGGAGTTGGACAGTAGAAGATAACGGATTTCAGGTCGCAGTTTGATCGCGTGTAATCATCACTGTTCAGGTTTTGTATAAAAGAACGGTACGTTACTTGGTTTATTTTTTAAATTTCGTTTGTACGGTGGCTTCTTGGTAAGATGAGTTGGGTACACAGTAACAAGTTAAGTAAGTACACATAGGTACTATGCCGTGTACTTGTGTGACGAGACATTTTATTGACAATGGCAAGAGACCCGACAGCATGACTGACGTTCCCTGGAAGCAGGAGAGCTCGCTAGTGTGGGACGCCACTTATGTTGAACCGCTGGCAGCATCCCACATCCGAGCGACCTTAGCAGTCGCCGGCACGGCAGCAACCGCTACTGAATATCTCAAACGGCGCAAAGCAGCAAAATCATCGGGGAGCTACACGGAGCCCATACGGGGGTTCGTACTCAGTAGTTCGACTAAGTAGTTCTACCGTCGAACTAGTGAGAATTTTGTCATTGAAAATGACTATCATATCCATTTCACGGGAGACGCATTTTTGGCCATAACTCCGAGGGTATGGGGTCTAGTCAAGATTTTAAGATTTTAAAAGATTAGGAATTTAGTTGTGCATTGTATGACATCAAAATGTTGGAAATCGGTTAAGTAGTTTTTGAAAAAAATTGGAAAATGTAAAAAAAATCGGGATTTTTTCATAATTTTTTTTTACTAAATCCAAAATATTTCAAGAACGGAGACCGATATCGAAAATAAAAAAATAGTATCTTGGCCATTAACGTAGCTACGATTTGAGACCAAGTTTTTGGAAATCGGTTGGTAATTGTAAGAGAAATTATTTCCGAAAGATGAGATTTTTTGGTCGATCGCTTGTGTTTGTGGATATAAGTTACTATATTTCAGAGGGTATTCGTCGGATCGCTTCAAAGTGTTATACCAAAGGTTAGAAGGTGTCGGTAGCTACAGTTTGAGACCAAAATTTTGGAAATCGGTTGAAAATCGAACGAGAAATTTGACATCACATGTTAGATTTTATGGACGTTCGAGAACTTGTTAACATTACGGTCATCGCCTTTCGGCCTGTATTCGTTCGAATGCTTAATTATCGAGTACAGAACGTTTAATGATATTAGAAGCTGCAGTTTAAAACCTAAATGTTTCAAATATGTTGAACTAGCGACCCGCCCCGGCTTCGCACGGGTAGCAGAGAATTTTTTCGTTGATTTATTTCTGAGTTTAAAGAGTTGAAAAGAATAGTGCCATGTTTTCGTGGCAATGCCACGTTTTCGTGGCAATAAAATAAAATAATCTGTGAAAATCGGGTTTGGGTAGGTTCATTTTCAATGAAACCGATGGTTGCGGGGACTGCAAGATCTGTGGATTTTTTTTCTCATTTGTTCTACTGTCGAACTGGCGAGAATTGTAATGTCTCACTAGTTCTACTTTATTTAAATAATACTTTATTACTATAAATAGCAACCACTAAATATATTTGTCCTGATATGAGGAATCACAAAACCTTGTTTAATTCGAATCACGGCATCGCGCTCACCTAGCAACTGTCCGGGATAAACGTAAATATTATTATTTTCGAAATATTTTGTTTTAAATTTTTGGTTTTCAATATTCATACTTTAATTGATATTGTCTGAGTTTGGAGTGTGCATAGTTCAACTTATATCATTTTATAGATTCTGGATGAAGATTGAATTGGGGGAGAAATATAAGTAAGATGAGTTTAGATATGATAAGATTTTGCAGAGATTAAAATAACTTTAATAACTTTATATTTTAATACGTTTTGATCAATATAAATATTCTAAATTCTATAAATTTTGTCCGAAACTAAAACGTACTATAAACACCTACTCTCATAATTATGTTAATAAACGTAAAATTCGTGTTTCTTCTTTTGGATGTAATTCATTATTATTATAAATTCTTTTTTGGAAAATAGATACATGTTTAGTAGAATGATAAAGTATTTTTAGGCGGGAAAATTAACAAGCGTAACCGTGTAGGTATATAGGAGTGGATCTTATTTCTACGTTTTACCTTTCATCAATCAATCATATGAAATACGTGCGCGAGGATGGCGAATAGCGGATATTTATCTTACTAATATTGTTCGTATCCTTTTACATATTTTTTCTTTCTCTATACTATCGCAAAACACTAGCTAGTTCCTCCGATTTTTCTGACATAAATACATGGTTAAGGTAGTAACAAACATAAATATTAAATAAGATTTAGTTAACTTATCCCTTTTATCCGAGGGCAGGATGGCCCATTAGACCACGTCGGTCTTCCTTGGATGAGAGTTGCACGCATGAAAAAACAATTAAAAATGGAGGGAGGCCTTTGCCTAAAAACGATATGCGCTATAATAGTTTTTCTTTATTTTAATATAAACGTAGGTATCGATGCAATATGTTTGCATGTCCAACAAAGCTATAAAAAAAATATCTGAAATATTTACTCAAAAATTTATTTGCTTTAAAATGGCACAATTATTTTCTATTAAATGGCTAAAACGGAATCCTTACAATTTCCTCCTGTCCGTCGCTCAGTCCGTCCGTCTGTCTGCGCGTCACAGGTTTATATCACCGCCATCTTTTCGTCAGCTGATGAAATTTCAACAGCAGATGTCTTACATGATATGGTTGTTCAACCATAAAATTCTGTACGACGGCTCTCCATACACTGAATTATGGGGTAAAAAAATTAAATATTAGCGCATTACATTGTGTACGATACAGTCACACAGATCTTTGAAAATGCAATGAAGGTATTTGGTGACTTTTTTATTTAGATGAATATTTCGCGTGATATAACGTCCTAAATTTGTTGACAACGTGTGGATTAAACTGAACCGAAAGGATTAAAAATCTGAAAAATGTTCAGATAGTGCTTCACAAAGAGTTTCAACCAAAATTATTTTAACAAGATACTTTGGCAACTTTTTGCATAACGGAATTTTCAATTAGCAACAAGAATTTTGTGTGACGGGTGCATTGACTTATATAAAAAAAAATTAAACTTTTGTACGTTTACCAGTCAAGTACTCCATAATACAAACATAATATTTATTTACTTTGGGACTAGATGGCGTTGTGTGGAATATCTCAGATATTATTATTAAAGGATTGGTGAACAACACCGAACTTTAAAAGTATCAGACTAGAAGTAGCACGCTTGCTAAACTCAATAACTACTAGTTATGTACTTATAACCAGTAGTTATAATTAGTGAACCTCAAAGAAGTAGGCGACGTGAAAGATTAAAAAGGAAAACACTAGAGTTTATATAAGTTATCTTACACAATTTATAAACTAAGGCCTATAGTAGGTACAATTTAGAGAAAAGTTTAAGGAAATTAACATAAAAACATTGGCGTCCCATATATATTTCAAAACTTAATGTATGTCAAAAATATTATTGTATTATTTAAGAAACATTGTGATCGGCATAATCTTAATACAAAATAAACTTGATGCTGACCATGTTAGCCGCGTCAGTTAAGACACAAATATCTTTTAAAGAGCTTTTATAAAGCGTATACATTGCATAAGACCCCAGTTGACATTCAGTAGATCTACCCCTAAACAAGTTTAAAACTACAATGAAAACGAAAGCTTCATGCAAAAGCTTTTATAAAGTATCGGACTACTTAGATGATAAAAGTCCATGGGTGTAAGCCGATTGCCTATCAGTTTGTTTCAATAATATTATGATATTTAAGCACTTATTGTTAATTTTTTTTAAATGTTTTAGTAAAAAGAGCGTCCCTCAGTTTAATGCGTATTGTTCAGAGAGGAACCAGCACTTTTTGAATGCGCCTTTGTGGTGACGTTCTTCCACAAAGTAATAAATTAACTCTTGTACTACGTACATAACTACGCAACAAAAATATTTGATTTGTTTTGCAAACACAAGCAAATGTATCGAGGAGCCCTAGGCCGATATCTATATAATCCCATAGACGGTTCTTACACGTGCCTACCCTATCACTCAAAATCCTTTTGCTAATGCTTATTGATTCGTAACTGAATTCGCGTAATTGAATGAATCCATAATGAACGATCCTCTTCGAACGGACTTTTAAGGCGGTGTGGGTATTGTTAAAAAAGCGAATTAGTTATATTTCGATGCATCGTCAACAGTTGGGAACTCTATTGTGGGATTACTAATAATTCACTAATTAATTCTTAATAGAAAACATTTATTTCGACATTAAAATAATAATATGGAAGGAACATTTGTGTAGTAATAGAATCCAAATTAAATAAATCGATATTATCATGCAATTTGCCAAGAAGCAATATTTTACAGCACAACAAAAAAAATCTATACTGTAATATATAAAATCGTTAATATCTATCACAGTAGATCTATCACATCACATATCACACATGATTATGATTATGACAAAACTATTCTTTCACAGTCACAAACAGTCACAAAACTATTCTTTTGCTTTTTATATCTTTTATTCTTTTTTTTTTAATACATAACCGATACAAATATATTATGGCGTGGTACGAAACCCTCGGTGCTCAAATCCGACTCGCACTTGACCGGTTTTCCAATGAATGCAATTAGTTGAAGTAAGTAAAAGTAGACACAATAATAAATAATATATAACAAAATTTTTAGTCTTAATATTCTGCTTTAAGTCGAAAAAAAAGAATCTTGGAAAGATAATTTGATTAGAAGGCTGTTTCACAAAAGTAATAAACTGATTGTTAGAGATTTTAATTAATTTCTCAGTTGAAGGTGATATTGACGGCATTCGTACACCAATACAACTAGGTATGTATTTTATCATTGGTTTTTTAAAATTTTTAAGACTTTTTTTATACAGCGTGCATTTTTTAAGTGGATCCATTTTAGAGAAGGATAATGGATGGATAATGGTAATGAATAAAATTTAAATTAAATGACGTAGTTTAATTTACTTTCTCGTATGTTTCGATACAAACGAAACTTCCAACCTTAGTAATATATTTTGGATCATACCTACATGGACTATATAATTTATTTATTTATATACTATTTGTACAATAAATAATTAATCAATGTAACTTTCTTAATTTAGTCACAACATAGTTACTTACAGTATCTACACTACTACCCTATGCCCTCCTAAACCCACTACGAATTTCAATAGCATTTCGTGGCTAAGTCACAATGTCCTTTTACCTTCCAAAACCGTGCCTAAAGAAGATAATTTGAAAAATATAAATGCGTTCAAAGCTTCAACGTAAGTTACTAAAATATACAATAAAGATACTTTGGAGTATCAAATTAGGACTCCGCTCCCACGATAATATCCTGTCATAATTTTTAAGAAACATGAAGCGCGACTCTAATGTCATTGAACTCGCCTCCGCAACAACATCCTTTCTGAGATAAAACTTTTCCGAGAATTTTGTTTCTGAAGAATATACAGTGCGACGCGGATGATCCACGGAAACATTGGTCACCGCATACCGCGTTGCTTTGGCCTATCCATCGCCTGTTAGGGTCCAATCACGCTGTCACACATGGTTTGTGAAAATGTGAGATTATCCGCATGAAGTAGTCGCGTCCCAATCAATGACAGATTCCTTTCATAATTGAATGTTTCACATGAATCCCAACTATATTGAATTATGTATTGTAGCGAAACGAGGTGATTAAACTACGAATCTACTTACGATGTAGTCACACTTATCTATAGCACACGCTGGCATTAGATACCCGGTTTTTAATAACACATACTTTTCATAAGTAAATGTTTACTTTGGCTGTATTTGTAACTGAAGTACTTAATGTCTTCTATCTATTGAATCATTTCTTTTGACAATTTTTTTTTTTCAATACGACATATTATACATTATTATTGATTATATTATTTTAACATATCAGCAAGTGAAAGGTAAAATACTTTACTTTTATACAAAACTTTATACTGAAGTAGGTATTTTCAAGGACTTTTGGTACCTTACATAGGAGCCTACTTACGCTTATACAGAACAAACAATTCGCATTTAATGGCTTAAATCAGTATAAGTAGTTTAATCTCGATAATTATACACGTATAACTAAATAATTCCGGAGCAAACGGCTAACTAAGAAGTTACAAAGTATCCTGAAAGAACGTACGTGTGACATTATCACGTCATTTGGTAACTTATTATTCCGTTCGCGTATACCACTGGGAATATTTGGAGCATATAAACCAGTTAAATCTCCAATTATTACTTTGGCGAAGTGAAAACGAATTCTCATATTCGTAAATGACTTTAATAGATTAGAATTTGGTTACTGAGCCAAATAAAAGGCTATATTGGTATATTTAATCGCTATTTTATAATTTTATGTTTCGGTTGTGTTCCGGCTTTTCCTATTTCAGGAAGTACTTGTATTTTTGTTTTTATTCGTGATGAACTAGGAATCACCGTCATATATCTTTGAACAGTTTTAATGCGTTTTTATTTACGGTTAGATTTATATCAGTTGGCTCAGGTGGTAAAATTTCGTGCGTCGGTATCGGGCTCGTGGGTTCGAATCCTTTCTAACACATTTTTGACATTTTTTTTTGTATTGAAACTGATTATTTGTTGTACTGAATCATTGCTACTTTACTTAATTTAACACAAAGTTATTGTTATTGAAGACAAATTGATTTATTTATTTATATTTGACATTTGAATGTTATATTTGATTATAATACTGCTTAATCATAATGACTCGTAGACCTACTATTTGCGATCTGAAGCAAAAGTTGAAAGTTGCGCTCTTGGAACTGAAGGCGTCCAAATAGTTATGCAACCGACTTGCGGCTCAAATTTATGAACACTAAATTAAAAGGCGAATTAACTAGAATTAATTAGAATTGGATATTAAATGTAACGATGTGCCTGATCAGCGCGATCAGTTACAGGTTGTTGTGAACGAAATGAATGACAGTCGAGCGTAATATGAACACTCACTGATGCAAGTACAGACCCTTCAGGATGAGTTATACATCAATAAAATGATAATTCTTAAACTCAAATATAAAATTGATTTATTTAAAGTAAATGAAACTGTTCAGTTGTGCAACACAGTATTAAATAGTTCGGTACGTCTTTGACACACAGAAATCACGCAATAATTTGATTAATTGTATAAAAATTAAAAGCTTTTTAAAATAAAATAAAATTATTAAACGTTCAAAAATAATGACAAAGCAATTAAATTCTAAGTACAAAAAATTTAATATCAAGGAACAAAATTTAGAATTAAGCCAATCATTAAAGTTATTTGAAACGAAAATATTTAATAAAGATTCTGAGTGTCAGGATTTACAAAATCAAATTAAGTTTCTTCACAGTAAATTATCTTACTTAAGCTTTCAGTTTGAATAGCATGGTTTGAATATTGAAAAGTATTATGTCGGATTGCGAATTGGACTGCAATTCGCAATCCGACATAATTCCACTGCTTCCACTCAAATAACTCAGCAGAATAAAAAGTTGCCAAAAAACAAAGGTACCTATACGTAAACCTGGTAGTGGACACGCCTGTCGAACTTGTCGGAATCCGAAAAAAAACGATAATTTACTGTGACGAAATAGGTATTGAATTAGGAACAATAATGAGCGAGTGTGTGAACCAACAGGTTTTAAATTTTTGCATGCCTGGTGCTTCCTACACTCAAATTATTAATAAGATTCATAGACATAATAAGATTTTAATTGATAAGCATAGCAAAGACACAACAATTATTATATTGGTCGGAAACATTTTTGGTGTAAGACGGAAAGATATAATAACAGGATTTACCCGCCTCCTGGAATTGTCAAACCAAGACAATCTCAAAATTGCATTTAGTGCATTTCCGTTTTACAAACAAATAAATACAAAGAACGTCGAGATGTAACTGCGCTCTCTGTATAGAGAAATACTGAACTTTCATGTTTTGAATTGGAGGAATGTATTATATTGTGTGTGTACATGCCGCCTAATTCTGACTTTTCTGTTTTTGAGGAAGTGATGGAGGATGCTTTGCGCATACTTTGTAATTCAAAGAAAAGTATTTTTTGACATTGACTTACTTACAGATTCACCATTGCGCAATAAAATATTATTACTTTTTAAAACATTTAAATTAATAAATATATTTTCTGAACCAACAAGGGTCTCAGCATCCTCAGCCGCCTGTATTGATAACATTTTTTGTAATTGTGATTGGCTTGAAAAGGAAGTGATAAATCAATTACAATCCGATCACTGTGGTCAAAAAGTCACATTAAAAAAGAAATCACCCGATAAACCTTTGAGTGTCAGGTATAGACCAATGTCTACAATAAAATTAAGCAAATTTGCTATTAAAGTGGAAAAAAACCTTTTACATTATAATTTTTTACAAAAAAATCCTAACAAATCATACGAAAGTTTATTTAAAATTGTTTCCAGAGAGTTTGAAAACAGTATTAAACTGAAGGACGTAAAAACTTGTAACAAAGTGAAATTTTGTGAATGGTCTACTCCGGGCATTCGGAAAAGTAGAGAACGGCTTTATTGTTTATATAAAAATAAAAATTTAAACACTAATCAATCATTTGTAAAATATGTAAAATTTTATTCAAAAATATTCAAAAAGGTTTGTAAAACAGCCAAATCTATTTATATTAGAAATAAAATAGAGAAATCAGAAAACAAATGTAAAACTGTGTGGCAAATCATACGTACTGAAACAAGCAAAATAAAGCCGCCTGACAACAAATTTGCCTTGCGGGTGGATGACAGAATGTTACTTCAGCAATTGACGTCGCTCGCGAATTTGATTCTTTTTTCCAAAATATAAGCATTAAAATCACGGAACATTTGGGTTCATCTCCTGACCGTGCTGTAACTTTGTTAAAGGAAAACGTACCGACTCAGGGGTCGAAGTTCAGGTTTAACAAAATAAATTCTTTCAATATTATTAAAACTTTTAAATCTTTCAATATTAAGAAGACCAGGGATTTATGGAGGCTGTCGGTGAAAGTTATAGGTTCTGTTGTTCACATTATAACATCGTATTTGTCGAGTATAGTTAACGAATGTATTAAAGCGAGCATGTTTCCTAATTTAATGAAGTTTCACGCTTTCTCTAGGGTGGGTGATGGCCACAACTTAAATACAAGACATAAGCATATGTCATCAATTCCTAGGTTCAGGCTCTCAAAGGTTAATCAAATCAAATCAAATCAAAATATCTTTATTTCGTAGTTATGTAACATAATCTTGAAATACGTCTTAAGAGTGAATTTTATTACTTTGTGGAAAAACGTCACCACAAAGGCGCATTCAAAAATGCTGGTACCTCTCAGAAGAATACGCAAGAAACTGAGGGACGCTCTTTTTAACAAAATTATAAAAAAAAAATTTGAACAATAAGTGCTTAAAGAATAATATTATTGAAACAAACTGATAGGCGAGCGGCTTACACCCATGGATTTTTATCATCTAAGTAGTCTGATACTTTATAATAAGCTTTTGCATAAAGCTTTCGTTTTATTGTAGTTTTAAACTTATTAAGGGGTAGATCTTGAATGTCAGCTGGGATCTTATTGTAAAAGCGTATACATTGCCCTTTAAAAGATTTCGTGATTTTATTGAGGCGGCTGACATGATTAGCAAGTTTATCTTTGTTTCTTGTATTAACATTATGCCGATCACTATTTTTTTTAAATAATGTAATATTTTTTTTTACGTACATAATGTTTTCAAATATGTATTGAGATGGCAATGTCATTATATTAATTTCCTTAAACTTTTCTCTAAGTGATACTTTAGATCCCAGTTTATAAATTGCTCGAACAGCTCGCTTCTGCAACACGAAGATTGTATTAACATTAGCAGCGTGTCCCCACAGCAGAATGCCATAAGTCATTAAACTATGGAACGCACTGAAATACACCAACCTCGCGGTTTCTATGTCCGAAAGGAAACGAATCCTTTTTACAGCGTAAGCTGCAGAACCGAGCCTTCTCGCCAAGTTAGTGATATGAGGATCCCATTGCAATTTCGCGTCCAATGTGATTCCTAAGAATACAGTAGAATCCACAAGGTCCAATTTCTCGCTTTTAATAACAATATTGGTAGGTGCCTGTTTGACGTTCGGTAGCGAGAATCTTATGCATTTGGTTTTTTTTTTTCATTTAGTAATAAATTATTAGCCGTGAACCATTCGACTATTTTGGAGATAGCATTGTTTACATCGTCGTAGGTAAATTAATAATTCTTTCATGGGAAATTGTATCCGTTTTTAAAGTAAAATTCCAAAAGAAATGTTAGACTTGAATTCTTATCAATTTATAAAGCGAATTAAAGTCGAACTCATGAAAAAAGCTTACTATTGTATTAGCGAGTAGGTATTTAAATGATAAGTGCGCATGGACATCATTGTAATAGTTGTAAGCACTTTAAATAAAAATAAAAAAAAACAACAATTAAGAAAAACATATATTTAAATAAAATAAACAGAGAGGAGTTTCTTGCCGGTTCTTCTCCTCCTAGTTTTTGAACCGGTACCTAATCAATTTACTTTGACTTTCAATAAGTGTGTGTAAACATCTTATATTGAATAAAAACTTTTTGAATTGAATTTGAAATTTGAATTTGAATAAACGAAAACGCCGATTTTGTGTCTATATACTTTTGAAATAACGAAAAATATAGATAGATACGAATATGTTATTACGGATGCGCTGTCACTGTAGTAGCACTTGCTGCGTGAATCTTGTGCCGCTGTCGGTAGAAGTTACATAGTCACTAGATCATCTGCATGGAACTATTCATCTATGATTGACATGAGGATCGATATGCAAACGAATGCCAATATCCATATCCATCAATTATTAGATTAATCGTTTATCAGAATTTGAATTCAGAACTAAATACTTTATTGTTGTTTTGTTTTGATTCTCGCGTGATATATATAGAGCTGTAAAACTACTTCCTTTTTAAATAATATTTACTCCTTTTCAACATGTATAGTATACCAATGAAATTAATAAAAATGAAAACAAATTAAAATACATCTTCAACCGAATTCTAAAAATGAGGAGGTTCTTATTTTCGACAATTAGGTATGCAATTAAAATGAATATTTATCTGACGACTGACCAAGTTTGCCGAGAGACATTAAGAAAATAAAAGCGCTGTAATGTAATTGTATTTCAGTTTTATCCTTTGAGCGAAGCGTATTTATTTTGTAAATATATGTTATGTTATTACTTCTACCTAGTAGTATGTTTATAATGTAAATAAAATAATTAATTTCTGTTTTTAGATCGGATAAAAAAACATTCAAAAAGAATAAAAAATATGTTTATATTATGTTTTAATCAGAAAAACTCTCAATTCCTTCCATTTCACCATCTGTGCTCCCATTAAGGTCAATATCACTGTCACTATCAGCGTATTTATCACTAGTCTATCAATGTAATCGTCTACACTGTGTTGAATTTTTCGATATTCATTCTCACATTTTAATGCATGATCACAAACCTTTTTCCACTCTTCAGCCCCGATCATGTTTACTTTTTCAGTCAATAATTATTTTATTGAAGTTAAATTCATATCCATGTTTCTAGCGGCTACCTACATAGCCTTTCAGTTGAGACCATATATTTTCAATAGGATTAAAATCCGGATGGTATGGTGGGAAACGTAACACAGTATGCCCATGTTCGGCAAGTATCTTGTCCACGGAAAACTGTAAACCTCTCCTTGTGCTGGCATATAATAGCGTGTATCTGGGGCCTCGTCAATTTTCGATCAACTAGAATTTCGTGTCTTCCAATTGATCATTTCCTGTTTAATGGTGTTGGAATTTGGGGGAGGGGGGTCTTTCCACATTTTTTTTATAGGGTGCGTTGTCGACAGCCAGAACAGAATCACTGGATATATTTGGGATTAATTGATTATCCAGCCATTTCTCGTAGTTATCGTTATTCATTTCTTTATGATAATCACTGGTATAATCCGTGGATGGTACTAATACTATGGTACTGGTGGTACTGGTACTAATCACTGGTATAATGGTCCAGGTACAAATCCTTTTTCGTTTCCTGCATGCACTATCATATTATCATACGCTGATCTTTTGAAATCGGCTTTTTACTCCTTTTTCCTTATCATCACTCCAAAGTTCTGCCTTTAGTGTGGGATGTATGTATGTAGGACTTATCCATATAGATTATATTTTTCGTTTCGAACGAGTTTCGTTCGAAAAAATTCGTTTGTGTTGTACATCATGCTTTTCCATAAGAACTTTTTGATTATCTCTAATTTTAGTGAACTGAAATCCCATCTCATGTAATATTTTTCTCAACGTCTTTTCAGACCCATTATAATTAATAGCCTCAGAAAATTACGCTTTTACTGATTTTCCTGTTGGCAGTTCCTTAAAACGCAAGTGAAAATCGTAAACCATTCTTCGAGCAACATCATAATCAAAATCGTCCATATCTAAACCTAAATTGTTTTTTTGGTCTCCCTTTTTTCGGAGAGCTGAACTTAATTGCACTGGAATGTGTTTCAGTAATTACTTCGTTTATCATATTGTTCAAAGTTCTTCTTGAAATTCCAGCGGCATTGCAACTTTTTCTTGAACCTTTTTAAAAAGCTTCGGTTACAAAATATTTATAAATATTGTAGATAATTTCGCTTGACTGACCTCGTAAAGGTTTACCTTTTTTTCATATAGATGCCACCGTACAATTATAATTTTAATTTAAATATTATGAAATTTTAAATTTTAATACTAAAAGTTCTAAGTTTTCACTTCTGACATACTTCTACCGGAAGTCCCTATAACTGCCAATTTTTTTTTTGTTTTACCACCGTCTGAAGACATCGTCAGGATTAATGATCTAAATAAATATGGAAAACGGATATTTAAAATGACGTAATTCCACGATATTTTTTCGTAAATTTCTAATAATTCAATCATAAAAATAAATAATATAAAATTTTCAAACGCCAAAATAAAAACGAAGATTTAAAATAATTTTTTATTTATTTTTCATCTTAATAATATTACTATATTTATTTAGTAGGTACTCACTTTTGACTGCAGTAATTCTACAATTAAATGAGCATGTCGTGACGCGAACCCATAAGATTTTGCCCTACCAAATAGTATCCAAAGCGGCTAAAAAAGTTTTCACTTCAAAAAGACTTTTAACCATAAAAGTATGAATTGACTAGAAGCCCTCTTCTGCGTTTATGGTCTAACCACTCATACTGTAGCTAGCTGGTGTAATATAGCGCGTTTTAGTGCGCAAGGTACCCGCGCGTCGGTCTGCACTTCCATGAAATCCCCGCGTGCCGGTTTCAACCCCGCAAAATTGCGTAATGTCACTTCGGCCTATGAACTGACATTTGACTCTATTAAAACCAAACGCTGCTGTCAAATTAATTTACTCTATGCTTATAACCGATACAATATGCTGATTCTCAGAATCATTTTGATTTTGAAGGACCACTTTTTTTAGTTTGTAAGGTCCATTTATAAACACAGATGAACAATAATTATAAAAATAATTTAATTTCAGTTAGACTTCTTATATATAGGTTCATAAATGTATAGGGGGTATAGAAGTGAAAAAAGACAAAAGACGAATCGTATTTCAAAGTGTATTTATTCACAGGCATTACAGCACTAACATCATGGCACCACAACAAGGCACGCTCTATCACATGAACATTACAAACATTATCCCTGTATTACATGCATTATCTTGTAAAACACCAGATGTTACATTATTTGTAAGTATTCAAATATAAATGTTACAGTTTCACAACATATAAACAATTCTAATTTCATTTTACTACCGGGTCTTGGTCACGTAATATTATATCACAAAAATGTCTAAAAATGCCCAATTTGAGGCCATAAAAGACCAAATCGTTTGAAATTTCATTAAATAATAAATAAATTCATAGTGAAGTTGTAAGTTATACACGAGGTTATTTTATTTCATTGAAGTGTCAAATAATAAATAAAATATTATATATGGTGCGCGGTCTCCAGCATGGCAGGAATTAGGAAAATAGTTGTTTAACCTTGTTTAACCGTGCCACTGGCAGATAAGACACATATTGGAGATACCTGCGATTCGTCCTGTTTCATCCAAATGTTAAGCAGTTATTGATTTTAAATGATATGCAATAGCAAATAATACTTTTGTCGTGATAGCACAAAGCGCAACGAACCTGTCTCAAATTTATAAGGCCCCATAGGGCCATGGTTCGAATCCGGGCGTGTACCAATGAGTTTTTCTGACTTAAGTACACAATATCACTGTCACCGTGCACGTTAAGCAGTCGGTCCCGGACGCTGTCAATAGATGGCGGTCGCTACCCCAACCCGCAGTGGAGCAGCATGGTGGATTTAAGCTCCAAGCCCCCTCCTCACCCTGGGGGAGGCCTAAACCCCTGCAGTGGGGTAAAAATGGGCTGATGATGATGCTAAAATAATACTTTTTGGAAAGAAATTACTAATAAAAATCAGTATAAAATGGACTAATTTTACTACGCGCAAACAAATTATGTAATTTATAAAAAATCTGCGATAGTTTACTTATGTAGTTAAGACTGAATTCACTTTGATTTTTGACTTATGGTGATTCATGAAGCTTTCAAAATTCACAATTTCTGTATGTAACTGGTTGGTTACCTACCATTTTATCATTTCAGACCCTTATTGTACAAACGATTGCCATCTCACAACAAATCTCAGCAATATAAATAGAATAAAATATTTTACTTCTAATTCCATGCGTATATAAAATAACTATGTAATTTATTAATTTATATTGTTCAACTTAAATCTATCATTTATCAATACTGACTAAATTGTAATAAATATACATTACAAATTATCAACAAGTACAGTTATAATCAAACTTTACGGCGGATCCGAAAGTAGTCACAAGTCCTGTAGCATTAACTAGTTTTAGGTGTAGCGGGACGCAGTATAGCGAGGGGTATATGACTGTGCCTGCGCAAGCACGCTTATAGCATTGTATTCCGATCCACCATAAAGTTTGACGCGATCTGTACGTAACCTTAAAGTATAAAATTTAAGTTATATATACTATTGAAACAATGATTACTATTAATTTTTGAAAAAGAAATATTTCAGCAGGAAAAATAGTGAATAATATGTCCGCCACACCGCAAACTACATAGGCTTGCAGCGGAAAAGTAGAACGCATTACCACAGATACAGAAATAACAGATAATGCAAGTTTATTTTTAATTTTTTTTTTTTGTAAATTTAATTATTCAAGAGGCTTTTATCCATTGTGCGAAGTGTATGTCAGCCTCGTCGGTAGCTATTCTAATATGTATACATATATGCCTTCAGTAATCAAGTACGCGGGCCAATACAATATGTGCATAATTATATATAATGTCATCAAATTTGGACTCATGCTCATTCAGAATTTCTGGAAAGATCCCAAATTCGATTCATCAGCGCCTAATTTGGTCGTCATTGATGTTCTCTCTGGCTTACACAGGATACACTACACCAGTACATGGGTTACATCCTCAACGATCCTTTGACAAACATCACAATTTGGAGATTCAGTGTTTTTCATGAGACATACAAACCCATTCAATGGAATTTACCCAGATCGAAGCCGAAAAGCCATGATCGTTTTATATCTAATCACGTAAATACGTAAATCTGCATGTACGCAAAGGCCAATTTTGGATTATTTTGGTTGTTCCTTTTGTAATGCAAATCAACTCACTGAAGTAACTGTTAGCACGATGTCAGTAGAAAATTTAAAAAGAAAATGCCTAAATACACCATAGTTTATTTTATGATTCTTCAAAAGTTAGTGATTGAGTGTAGATAGATGTTTCGTTTCATATGTAGTTACATTTGTTAACAAAACATGTGTAAATTGTCAAAAAAATTGGGCACGCTCAGCTTCAACGATTCGACAAACTTGCGCAATCTGTTACCTCCATATACGTAGTACCGCCTTTACCGTATAACCACGTTTTGGTGACATTTTCTGATGTTACTATGAAGTTAAAATATTGATTGATTTATTTTGTATTTATCTGCAGTAACCGATTACTCACAATGCCGTGGAACGGTAATTAAGATTAAAGTAACTTAATGTATTAATATAAATAAATTACATTTATGACTACAATGATATCCAACATTTGGACAATTATTTCAAGAATTGTTTTTGTAGCTGCAAACAATTTTCTAAATTAAAATTTGCTGGTAGAATATTACGCTTGCGATGCAAATAACATTAATTTTTATCTCTTTACCAACAAAGAGTTTTAATTTCATATCCTTGAGAGTAATCAAAAATCTTGCTTTCATTATATACAGCAATATAATTTATATTATAAGTTAGTTATGTTGATGTAGGTATTGACTATTTATTACCGATTAAATTATTAATTTATTATTATGTATCTACAATAAAAGGTACTTTAATTAATATATCCACTTATTCCATAAAATTAATACAAATTAGTAATCATTATTTGAAAGAAATACATTACTAAACAATAAAATACTTGTTTAACTGACAGGTACAAAACACATTATGGTTACACATGAGTCGTCCATTAATCACTTATCGCAAGTAATTATTATCATGAAATTATACTTAGTATTTCCGAACACCCATAATTTCGGCTGATTATCTGCGCGTGCGCGCTCAAAAATCATTCTCTATTTTACAGTAGCCTTACGCTTCACCATATGTATCACAAGAAAAGAGGTAAAAAATTAATGAACCACCCCACGCCAAAAATAGTTCAATTTGAAAATAACATTTAACCATTTATTAACGCAATTTAACTATGGTTTAACTATGGTATGGTTTTTGATAACACTTATAAATTAATCAATACTGACATACTTTATAAGAAGTCATAACAAAACTAGAAAAACTTTTCAAATTATTACATTGTTTCAACAGCACTTCTTAAGAAAGAAAAATTTTGAGTAGCACAAAGCTAGATTTTTCTCATTAATATAATTAAAAAAACCTGACTCAACTCTAACGACTTCTCAACGGCGACGGCGTATTCCCTGAAGCAATGGTGGAAATACTCTATGTGACTCTATCCTCGGACCAAGTATCAATGAACAGAGCCATTAAACGTTGTTGCTCTTGTGTTAGTGAATAAAAGAGTCATCGTGTGTTTTTGTCTATACCACGAAGCCTAGCTACGAGTAAAAGAGATAATTGAGGTACGTTTGGAAACTCTGCACTGTCAGTGTGGACATCTCAATTCATGACCGACTATTCGGTCAAAACATTGCCTTGAAGTGCAACATTTTATGTAATTCCATGACGAAATCTCAATGTTTCAGCTAAAAGTAAATTAAAATAAGAAAATGTGTTGCGTTCAGCTGTGTCTAGTTAATCAAGAAGAACAAAAAGTATACCCGGAATCGTCATTTCATTCCTAAGTTTTTAACAACATTTGTAATATCTTGAAAATGAATTTAACAAAAAGAAAATAAACGTCAAAAATTAGTTTTTTAGTTCTAAATCATATCATTTCTAAGCGATAATCATGAAAATCAAATACAAAACTTAATGTAAAATTAAATCGTTCTATATAAACGTCTATTCTAGCGATGTACTCCAACAAATTTATTTGTATCAACACTTAGCATAATAAACGAAATAGAGCGTCCCATACTTCGAAAAATTTAAGACTCGTGATCACACACTAATACATATCTGTAATGCACACTAACAAAAAATTGGACACGCTTAAAAACAAAAGACTCTATCCATATGATACTTGCTCCTAGAATCTTGTTGCTCAATTCGAAGCAACGTTGTCTGTTGTTGTAAAACATATTTTCTTAATCACTTGTATTTCTTCTTTTGTTTGTGAGGTGTTATTTCACAAACCGGCCGCCGGCATTACACGACACGATGACAATCAATTCAGAAAACGTTCACTTTCTCCCTTAAACTATGTAATTATTTTAATTTATATACACAATACATGTACGCTTTTATGAAGGCGTTAGGCGTAAAAGGCACTGGAGCTAAAAAAAAATTGTGCGTTTTTTATCATTCCATCAAATTAATTTCTGTGAGGAAACTATAATATTGGTTGTTTAGTGGTTAACACATAAATACACAAAATATACCACTGATACTTCCGAGGTGGATGAGTAGCTAGGAATTATTAAATATTTAATTTTCATTATTTGTTTAGTTTAAAATACTTTTTATAGATACGCAGCCACTATACCAGCGTGTATGCGTATGATTGGGTGACGACGACAAGCAAAGTTTGGATTTGGGGTATATTTCCTCATATCCCGAGCCCGTCCAGCTACGCCACTGCAAGCCAATACGCGTTCTCATCTAATTAATATTCGTTCGTGAAGTTCGTGAATAAGAATATTCGTTTTCACAATCATTAACATGACTGTGACATCTACAAAATTCAGCCTTTAATACATTGTAAATGTATTTGTATTCAAATATTTTTTAAATTGAGTGTCTCAGTTTGAAGGTAGACGACAGATAAACTTGCATATCTAGAAAATTATCATAATGAGACGACTAATCTATAAATAAGGTACCCGCCGTTTCATGAAACGCCTAGACACATCATCTGTATCTATGACCGGGCGAAGACATTATCGACACTCGTCCACTCCCGAAGTATTGGTCGTATGGACCCGATCACGTTGTATTCTGTGGTGCCATTATTTCACAAACTTATGCTATTCCTCAGCTTTGACTATGCACGCGCGGAAGCCGGGTGATAAGTAATGACGTTGTGCGCATGCGTGAAAGGCGCGGGCGGTGGTGTCGTACTCGCAGTGGGGGTAGGAGACGAAGGCAGCTGCAGCGCTCGTGTCTTTCCGCCGAGTGTGCAACGAGTCGTCGCCCCGCTCTCTACTTCAACGATCAGTTCGCCACCAGTCAACCTGAATAAAAAATGAAAATACATTATAGTCTATAATATATCGCCTGGGACTAAGACGACTTACTGTTATGTTTATTTCGTTTTTCTAAAAAGACTGACAAGTGACGATGTAGTCAGTCCAATAAAAATAGAAATTGAGCGGTACGTACGTCGAAAGACACAATCAAAATGTGTCAGAAAAAAATGGCGATTTATGTACATATTTTATGCTACTTTCATGCTGGCCCAAATTGATGCAGGTCATAAAGTTTTGATTAAAAAGCGCGGTGGTAACTAGTACGATAAAGTAGGGTGATGCGGTCGTTCATCTCGTTTCACCTGGATGACTGTGCTAATAACCACCGCGCCGGCGACTATAGTTTGATCGAAACCGCTGTACCGCGCCTTAGGTATGTGCGCGGCGAGGAGGGAAGGCAGCTCCTAAGCGTTGACGACGGAATGACAGAGCAGATCTGCCTCCCTCCGCGCCGCGCACATACCTAAGACGCGGTACAGCGGTTACGGTCAAACTATACTTACCATACAGAAACCATATTAACCATAAATAATCGATATTATATATATAATTATGGAATATGAGTTATGTCGTGGCACTAATGCGGCACAAACGACACGTAACATCAACCATGTTTACGAAGAGGACTTAACAAACGAACGCACAGCCCGTCATTGGTTTGCCCGCTGCCGTTGTGGAAATTATGACTTGAATAATGAACCTCGTGGTTGCCAACCGTCGCGTCCGGACACTTTGGTCAGCTATGATGAATTGAAGACGATTGTGGAAACTGATGATATTTAAACTGCAACTGAACTAACAGCAGCTTTTGATGTTAGCATCAAAACAATAATGGACCATTTGCAACAAATTGGCAAAGTAAAAAAGCTTGATAGATGGTATCCACGTGGGGTATCCACGAACTTAACGATCGCCAGCGCAACGTACGCGTCGAGACCTGCCTCACGTTGCTCAACACGTACAGAAACGAAGGAATTTTGAATCAGATTGTTACCTGTGATGAAAAATGGATTCTGGTCGACAATCGAAATCGCTCAGCAAGTTGGTTAGATCCTGGTTCAGCACCAAAGCAATGTGTTAAACGAAAAATAACCCCTAAAAAGGTGATGGTCACTGTTTGGTGGTCTAGTGCCGGCGTGATTCATCACAGCTTTTTATAAAATGGCTTGAGCATTACTGCAGATGTGTACTGTGAAGAACTGAAGACAATGATGGAGAAGCTCACACGTTTGCGACTAGCTTTGCTCAATCGGTTATCCCCGATGCTCCATCATGACAACGCGCGAACCCATACTGCACAACAAACAGTCTTCAAGCTGCTTGAGTTGGGGTTAGAAGTTCTCTCTCATCCGGCATACTCATCAGACCTTGCACCTACCTAACTTTTTAATGGGAAAAAAATTCAATTCCCAAGAGACAGTACAAAATGATTTTGAAGAGTTTGTTGCCCCCTGTCCAGTTGATTTTTACAAGAATAGGCATCAATAAACTGCCACCGCGTGTTTGCAATTTACGCATCATAATGTATTATAGTCGAAGGTTTCGTCATATTTAAAACTATTGGATTGCTAGCCATATACGCTGTTAAAAAACTGAATACATACATGTGATATCTATTAGCGAGAACACCGACCAGTTCACCAACCATGTCACCGCCGAGTTGAGGAGCTGCTAAGCCAATCACCAGGTCGTTTTTAGCTGAAGGTACACTGATTACCACTAACTGTACGTCCGAGCTCATGATACGGATGGTACCCACCTGAAAATAAATAGAATTAAAGTTATTTATGATATGCATAATTATCTTGAAGAGCTCTGGTTATCTGAAAAACACATATTACTTGTTCAGATACAGAAGCCCCCATTTTTTATTCTGTTCATTCCTGTTACTAACCTTGTGTATGAATTATTATTAATTGTGTAAAACTCAAATGATAATGAATCATGGGCTTAGACAAAAATTTTTAGCGCATCGTTTTAATATTTGCCGAAAATATAGACTAATTTATACTTTCCCTTTAAAATAAAATAAATTTGTTTTAATTATCTCAGTAGTTTTTTTTTTTTTCATAAATTGAAAAAAAAAATATCCCTGCGACATCAACTGGACAGATGCTTACGAATTACATTATCTTAGAGTAAATAAAGTCCGAACATTTTTATTGATTTATGTGTATTACAATTTCATTTAACGAAGTGGCTCTATTTATTTATTTTATTTAGTTTTAGCTTTGTTTTTTATTGTGGAAAAGCAGCGCAATAAGCTCAACCGCCCATATGACGTCACAGGGGAAATTTCAACGTCAGATGAATTTTAATATCTGGGAAATTCATTAATAGAACAAAATTATATTTTGAAGGTAATTCTATAACCTAATTCCTTTTAATTTTAATGATCAACTAAAATTTTGCTCCAAGTCTATTATTATTATAATATTGTGAATAATAGATAATTTTATGAATATTTCGGATTTCATCAAAGCACAACAAAGTTATTAATAATTGCACACCAAGTGATTTTTGAATATATTTTAAATTATGTTTTAGATAATGCAAATAATACAAATTATGACTTATAAACAAATGTGTTTTGTACACAGGGACAGGGACGCAAGATACATAACGCTATATCCATATTTTTGTTTAAATATACAAAATAATGCGATATTATATTGAACTTGTATATAGACATATTATTGTCATTAAAAGAATAACCAGAACGCATAGTGGTCGCAACGTGACATATTCCGCTAGGCATATTCAAACACGTCAATATAAAGACGTCTACACCAAATTGCACAACATGCGGAAAGATGGGCGACATATATCTCTTGCTGGCAGAACGTTAGGAGTCCAAGGTCACCAGATTAGTATCTATAACAGTATCTTGGCTTCTACGTATTCTCCGCAGGCCGAGATGCCGTATAGATTAACCAAAACATCGATTGAAGAAAGGCAAGAAACAATTTAGGTCATTATTATTATATTCTAGTTGTTACTTTGTTTTTTTATTACGTTAGGCTAATTATGTTTTTTATGAAATAAATAAAGCTGATATTGCCTTAAAAAATTAAATTAAAAAAACTAAACACACCTCGGTAATAGACGTCGGTTTTTTCAAGGGCTTGAACGTGTTCGCGTCCAACTTGTAGAGCAGGCGATCTGTTACAAGCAGACACCTTTCGGCCGCTTTGTTGAAACGATTGAATTTGTGCACCCGGCACGAGAACAGTGGCTTTCCTAATTGCTGTGACTTTTGTAAATTTTGGATCGCCGAAGCATACACATGAGAGCGCGGGTTGTAAGCAGGGGAGCTTAAGTAATCTCCCAGCCATTGCCTAGACGCTCCCCATTCGGGCCGACGGCCTTTCAATGCGCTCGCTGCACATATTTTCATCTTCAACTGAGGCCACTGGTCTTTCGGTATGGGTTTCAAGGTTAAATATGCCCTCCAGCGCCTATACGCTGCCTGGATGAGGGCTGTGTTCACGCGTCGCGGTGCAGTCGGCCAGCGCTGTATTAGGCCGCGACCGCGAGACAACTCGCTCTGCAACTCGCTTATGTAGCGCCGGGCGCGATAACGTTTCCAAGCATTGAATATAACGAGAGCTGCCTTCATTTTCTTGTAGCGCATTCGTGCGACGGTCCCGCGCCATAATTTTTGTAACAACACCACTATGGAAGGAATGAGTTCCGCCCGTGCTTGCTCTAATGCGTGCAACGTTTTTGCGCTCCTTATAAAAAGTTTCGTATGGCCGAATTGGACGTCTGTGACGTTAGTGTCTCTTAGCAGTACTATGACACCGTCTTTGTCTGAGCCCTGACGGAAGTTAGGCCATGTGTATTGGGATAGCATTTTGTATCGTCTTAAGAATCGGTCGTATCGCTGGCGAGACGCGAACCCGGCGCGGCGTACGCGCACGTTCTCTACAAGACCGAGGTAAGCTACCTGGTGGCGAACTAACTGATCGTTCCACATGTTGGGCGATTGCATAGCGTTAGGTTTGACGCAGCGCACGTAGAAGGGTTCTTTGCTCTGTAACCCTGTGACTAAAGCCGCCATTGAGTTTCGGAACAACGTCGCTGCCGACGGAGGTCGCTTCGAAGTCTTCTGTATGTGGGTGCCGCCTTCAGGCCACATATTGGCCAGCGATTTGTTGGTCGAGGAATGCAGCAGCCGTTTAAGGTCTTGCCATAAGGAGTCCTTATTCTTATCCATGAAGCCGGTGATTGCGTACGTTACGTCACCCGCATAATGTCTGCAAAAAATTTAAAATTATCAACTTTATTTGAAGTCATGTTAACAGAAATTATCAATACTAGATCAGGCGTTATAATGCGTGTAAGTTAAGAAAAAGAAAGAACCTTGTAACACTAAGTGAAAAATTGCGCCAGAAGGACCAAAAAAATACTTGTATAGAAGTTAAAATTATTGTAAATAGTTATATTTTCTTTTTGCTGGGATCAATTAAAATTAAAAGAAAACTTAATAACGGATAGGCAATGAACATATACTAAGGGTAGATACTGATACACTTCACTATAAATGATTTAGTTAAATGACTCACAATTACATTGAAAATATAACTTTATCTTTCTTTACAAAGCATCACAGTGGAGTAGTAAAGTATTATTAACCTAATCTATCATTACATTGTCAGACTAATGTTATTAAGAAACTCAAAAGCAGTAAAGGGTTTTAATCACTGTCTTCCATACCGGATGCATTTCCAACGCCAAAAAAATGTTTTTTTTTTTGGCTTATATCACAAGTTGAAAAGCATAGTAATGAACTTGGACCAAAATTTTTAACTTATATTTTCTGTCAAAAACGTAGATCAATCTATTCCTTTATCTTAAATAAAAAAATAAGACAAATTTTCTATGTTATATTTTATGTCAAAATTTGGTTAGTAAAATATCCCAGTGACCTCATGTAGACAGTTAACATTAACATTATCAAAGACTAAATAAAGTCAGTGTATTTTGATTGATTCATACGGATTGCAATTTCTTTTGATATAGTGACTAATCTAAATATTTTATATTCATTTTTGCTTTTCGTCGGTCTAATTCGTTAAACTGCTAAATCAATTTTTGGGCAACATTTACTTTTTATCCTAGTCAAAGGGTTCAAACTAATATCTACCGTGTGGCGATAGAATAATGACTATATCAGCTTAAAAAATAGAGAAATGCTATACCCAAAAAACTGCTTTTATTACCAGCATTAATCTGGTAGCATATCATTTCTATCAGTGGGAACCTGTAAATGGTTAAATGTTAACCACTCACTGCTAATTATTTTAATAATAACAATATCCAAAGTAAGCAAGGAAAAGGAACCTTATGTCTTGAGTGTAGGGTATCAATTCTTAAGTCCGTTTTTTTAATATTTTTTATTTAAGTATTTCTTATTAAGCAAATAATTAAATATTGCGTTTTTTTTTTAAATTCGCATTAATATCGAATCAACTGACCGACTGCCGGCCAGTAACTAAATGTTGGCATATGCCCTTCTTTACCTTACGCGCACCGTCGTGAATAGACTATCTATAACTATCACTGAAATCACAGATTAAAAGAATTGATTTGTTGTCAACTCGAAATAAATTTTTGAATTTTGATTTTTTATATTTATTGAAAATAAATGTTTATTAAATAAATAGTCATCTTTTTCTGTAAAAAAATTGCAAAATAAAAGTTTTCATTATGTCACTTTTAGTCCTTGTCGTAATCTTGTCTTTTATGCACATTACCTGTTCAAACTCGATGTTTTTTTTATAATATAATACATATATACTTTTTACACCCAGACACGGAACAAATAAACATGTTTATGCACACAAATATTTGTCCGGGACGGGAACCAAACCCGACACTCGGTTCCGCAGTTCCGAACCACTCGGACAACCGATCAGTCATATATATAAATAAATAAATATATTTTGGGAGATTGTTCTAAAACATTATTCCTTTAAATTTTAATCGGCGCAACTATAAAATTTTGGGCCAAGAATATTGCATCATGAATAATACATCATGTTCACTCACGTTATGCGAAAGTCTACACCATGTTTGAGTTTTTTGTCAGTGGGCGCGAGCTGGCGGGATGTATAGTGTGCGTGGCCGCCCAAGCGCTTGTCCATCGCCTCCAACAACTGAGAATCTGAAATCTATAATTAACCAAAGTTAGTATATTTTATTGTCATAGTTTATATAGTGACATCTGAATCTTACAAGATGGCGCTCACGATGGCAAATTTAGTTAATATTTCATTAAAGAGTTTAGGTGCCACTAGAACAAGCTGAAGGCGTTTTTCGATTGTACCCGTAGACTTGTATCGAACGTGCGCGAAATCGTGGGCAAGACGAGCAAGTGACTTTAGTTTGAACAGAAAAATTAAAATTACAACAAACGTCTAACAAACGGTGCATGCACAAGACAGGTAACATTACTCTAATTAACGGAAATAGGGGCCGGTTTACCGCTTTGCAGTGCTTTAGGCGAAGTATTTATTAACTGATCTATCCTGATAGTATCAGTCGATCCAAACTTATTGATCGCTCTGAAGCGAGGAGAGTAGCATCGCAGTAACTAGAAATGGATATCAGAGGGGAAAGCAGATCCACGCCTGCACAAATCCGCATTCGCATCAACTTTACAAGGGTCAAAAAGTTTGGACCGATCTGTACCAATGACCTTTCATACTTAACACTTTTAGTCCCGCCCCGAAGTCTGTTGTGGGCAGGACTCAGAAGCAAGCTCTATCTAAACTTTAAATTAATTCTTCTCTGGTAGAAATATATAGTAGCATCTTAACGAATCTGTGTTTCTCAAAGCTGTGATGATCTTATATAAGGTTTATAAAAGAAAGTATTCGGTACATCTGCTTTTAACTTTAGTTAAAATATGTGTTGTCTCTTTCTATCAAAATAAAAGATAAAAACATATTTTAACCAAAGCAGACTTCAATAAACGTTTATGGATTTGACAGTAAGTGAGTAAGGCCTGTTAAAATTCGATTTAAAAAAAAAGTGTCCTCTGGTTAAAATCATGGCGCATGGTATTCTACATAAGTCAGTGAAACACTCTAAAAATATTATCCTTCTTCTGAATCATCAATAGTTTCTACTGTGGTGACTCCCTAGTGATAAGTGATACCTTTGTTGGATTGAGACAGGCTTCATCCATTATGGCTATGATGCCCTGATGTGGTGCGTCCACCAGTTCACAAATGATGCGGTTATTGAAGTACTTAATAGGTGTCCATTGGATACCTTCACGGGCGTATTCCTCTTGCTCCTGCTTTAACACCAACTCTGTGAAAGCAAACACAACTACATGAATAGCTTGTAAATGTTGTTGCACTGGTACACATACCTATTATACTATTAATATTTATTATTATTATTAATTACCTTTTACATGATTCGCCACTAATGGCAACTTTAAATTATTTTGTAACTTAGGCCAAAAATAACATGATAATAATAATAATAATGTATACATCACAACAACGTCTAGACCCCAAACTAAGCATTAGCTTGTGTTTTGGGTGCTAAGCGCAGACACAACATACATATAACAACCAAGATCCAGTACCAGTGTCAATATTCACCATACAAATACTGACCCGACCTGGGATTCGAACCCGGGACTCCCAGCTCCGTAGGCAGGGTCGCTACCCACTAGGCTAAGCCGTCGTCAATGCTAATGTATTATTTTTATATTTGATGCATTAGCGTTTGATGCACTAAAATTTATGTATACTGAGTTATAAATTTGCTGACTATTGACTTGTAAACCGTAACAAACGATAATTTTATTTTCATCTGAATGAAAATATGATCCTAAATACATCAAATGAATAAATATTTCAAATTGGATCGCACTATTCATTTTCATCGATTCCACTACAAAAAGTAATACTAATAAGTATATCAGTCAATAGATGTTAAATTTAAATAGAAGTGGCATAGAAGTATGTCACATATTCCAAATTAAGTTACCCCAAGTACCTACTAACTCCACAGCTGAATAATTACATCGTAATCACACACGCGTAAAGTTGTCTTTGGATTCACCCTGTCTGGTTTTAATGCTGCTTTAGAGCAAGACAAATATAGTTTTCAATACTCCGTCTTTAATAAAATTTCGAACAGGAAAGTTGACCTTTCGCTTGTACGGGATTGATTATCTATTAGTAAGTTTCAAAAGACAATAAATACATTAATATCATATATAATCTCTGAAAACTGTTATTCCAATTATAACTTCAAAGTGCATGAAACTCATTCAGCCCATATAATAATTAATTACATAAAAAATTATAAAATACAAACCTATAAACAGCTGCTGCAATTTCTCATTGCAATAGTTTATGCAGAACTGCTCGAAGCTGTTTATGTCAAATATTTCAAAACCATATATGTCGAGTACGCCGATCAATGTATTCTTGTATGACTCGTTTGGCACATCTATCTTTTTATTGATCTATAAAAAAAAGAAACTGGGTCAATATATATGTTTATTTGCGAAACTTTAATATTTCTAATGTCTAATATTTATTGAACTGAGTGTCTTTGTTACTTTTGCAAGTCGTAACGGAGCAACGAAACGACGTGATTTTTGCACGGATAAAGTTGAAAGGACTGAGAGTAACATAGGCTAATGTTTATCTTGATCGAAGTTTCACTTGGGTATTTTCCACGGAGGTAGAGCCGCGGACAAGAGCTGGTATAACACAATATGGACGAGACGGATGAAGGCCTTGTAATGCAAGCGAGAGGACCTAGATGCCATTTCTATTTTTATTTACGTGATAATTATTTTACAACACACAATGTCTAAAACTATTTATAGAGGGAAGTCGTGTCTGGATGTAATATATATCATATATGGGTGTATGTTTCTATATTATGAAAAAATATATCTAAATTCTTGTGTGTATGAGTTACTAGCGACCGCCCGCAGCTTCGCTTGCGTAGACTACGAATTCCTGTTATAGGTACTATTAACGTTCGAGATGGTTTATACGTACTTTTTGCTGGAACCAATTTTAGTTACACCCATTCAAACTTTCAATCTTCATTCCCCTTCCACCCTTTAAAAAAACTGATACAATTTTTCATCTCCCGTTTCCCACCCTTAAAATGTGGAAATCTAAAAACCCTGAAACACGTCATTGTTTGAGTCCCTCCATTCCCATTCTTAAGTTTGAAATTTCTAAAAAAGCCTTTCTTAACTTAATGCTCACGTTATAAAATAAACCTATGTTCCAAATTTAAGCTTCCTAGACTTAGTAGTTTTGGCTGTAGTAGGTGATAGATCAGTGTGGACAAACGACAGACAGATAGACACACAAACAAACACAAAAAGTTGCTTATGACACTCTTGACACGTCTGCAAAGTTTCATTAAAATCTGTTCAGCCGTAGTGGAAATTAGCTCGAATAGATAAAATTGAATTGAATAGACACATAGACGTACAGACAAACAGACGGACAAAAAGTAGCTAATGTCAAATCTCTTGACAACCTTCTTTCCCGTCTGCGAAGTTTCCTTAAAATCTGTTTAGCCGTTTTGGAGATTAGCTCAAATAGACAGATACACGTACAGACAGACAGACGGACAAAAAGTAACATTTGTTAGTTTTGACGACCTTCTTTTCATACTTGTGATGTTTCATTAAAATTGGTTTAGACAGATGGACGTACAGACAGACATACAAAAAGTTCTGTATGTCACTTTTGACTACATCCTTTCCATATTTGTAAAGTTTCATCAAAATCGGTTAAGCTGTTTTGGCCGAAACCTATTTGCTCGAATAGACACACAGTTCGTTTTAATATATATAGCCTATAACCCTCCGCTAGATTCAGGCTATCAAAGGCAAAAAAAAATTTCAAATCCGACTGGTAGTTTCTGAGATTAGCGCATTCAAACAAACAAACAAACAAACAAACAAACAAACAAACAAACAAACAAACAAACAAACAAACAAACAAACAAACAAACAAACAAACAAACTCTTCAGCTTTATAATAAGTATTTCTATTATATAGATTAATAGATTATAAGATAATAAGAAAATAAGATAATACTGAAAACCGTATCAAAGTCTATTGCGTGGTTTGGAAGTAAAAAGTTAACGAACCGAGACAGACAGCGAATTTATTTTCTCCCGCTATAGTTTTCATATTTCGATAAAAACTGCTAAGATATTAATTTAAATTGTGTGGTGTAAAATGCAATTATAATATGCATGAAATGCTTAACACAACTAACGTATTTAATTTGATAAGGATTAATATCACGTTTAAAAAAACATCTTCGCAAATAGTACATAATGTTAGAACAAATTTGATTGTCATAAAAAAGGTTATAGTAAGTTAACCTTAAAAGATACACATATGCTGTCGCGGACTTTTGGTTAGAACTTTTAAAGGGGTACAATTCCGTAATACATGATTTTTGCCTAACATCAACCGTTTACGCACCGCGCGCGACGGAAGCTCTCAAAAGGAATAATTTTTCCCGTTTTTGCAACATTTTTCATTGATGCTCCACTCCTATTGGTCGTAGCGGAATGTAGTATAGCCTATAGCCTTCCTCGATAAATGGACTATCCAACACAACCATAATTTTTCAATTTGAACCAGTAGTTCCTGAGCTTTGCGCGTTCAAACAAACAAACAAACAAACAAACAAACAAACAAACAAACAAACAAACAAACAAACAAACAAACAAACAAACTCTTTAGCTTTATAATATTAGTATAGATTTATTACCCATAATCATAAAAGTAAGAATTGACTAGAAGCCCTCTTTTGCGCTTACCGTCTAACCACTCATACTCTAGCTAGCTGATATACCCGTTTAGCAAGATGGCGAGTTTCAGCCCGGTTTCAGTCCGCGAGGTCCCCGCGCCAGCCTTCAACCCCGCGAAATTGAGTTCGCGTTTTGCGATACTGTGAAGTGACATTTCTGACTATTAAAATCGAACGCTGCTGTCAAATTTATTTACTTTATGCCCATAATACAGGCTCTGCCGAGTTTGGGATTAGATGGCCGTGTGTGAGATGTCACATGTACGCATTATTATTATGTCTGAACCACTGTGTTGTGATAGCCGAATGGTAGCGAGCCCGCTTCTTGTTTAGAAGGCCGTGGTTCGAAACCCAGGGCGTGTACCAATGAGTTTTTCTAACTTATGTACAGAACTATCACCGACTCTATCGCTCGGAGAGCACGTTCAGCCGTCCCGATGGTCCTAAATAGATAGCAGTCGTTAAAATCCACCAACTCGCACTGGAGTAGCGTGATGGATTAAGCTCCAACTCTCCTCATCTCTAGGAAAGGCCTAAGGCCCTGCAGTGGAGCGTTAATGGGCTGATGGTATGGTATGTCTGTACATTAGAAATATTGTTGAATTTAATGTGGGTAACTATAAATTATACACCCCTTAATCGAAAATATATATTTTAAAATATTTTATCTGTTCATCAAATTGAATGGAGCTTAGGTATATTTCAAAAACCACTGAACGGGTTTTGATGATTCTTTCACATTTGAATAGGTAACTGAAATAATGATTCATCATGGTTAAACATGAAAGGTATGTATCATCACGTTGTCAGTACAAGGTAACAAGCGGATTTTTTATCTTTAAGTTTTGCCCTTTTTGGAAGGACTAGGCGTGATGAGTGACGAGCGGTAATCAAGTTTACGGCTCTTTCGTCCCCGTGGTCACATTTGAGGTTTATTGTCAGAGTTTTCTTTCCCCGGGAAACTTGAGAACGAAAATGAAGAAGGATACCGCTACCTTGAAAAGGAGCAATAGTTGGGACAAAACTTAGCGTACAATTTTGTTTCTGGGGTCAAAAAGCAACAATTTTTAATTTTTTTTATATTACCTGCTGCACGATCCAAGTGAAGAGTCGATCGTAAGCTGCTTTCGCGAGCGCCAATCTTGTATAATCAGCATCACTCAACGAATGCTCTTTACTGACGAGGTCACTACCTGCAGCTAACACCCGACCTGACATGGCCGTACGGAGTGCATCTTCAGTGACACCCAGTGCTTGCACGCACTGACGCACCGGACCTGCCACTTTCATTTGGCCGTCGGAACCTTCTGAGAATGTTACCTCGCCCTATTAAATTAAAAAAAAATGTAGCATCACCCTAGTTGCGGTATGAGGTAAGAAAATAAACATCGCGGGTGGGATATATACCCTCGTTCTTCATACCACACCTAAGCGATTAACGAGGTAAGTAGAACGAAGAGTGTAACTTTTCATTTTTTTTATTTAACATGGAATATTGTGTGAAATAAGGGCACCCTCAGACTTACGATTTCAAGTTGGCCAACTAAATCTCAAAGTATACTAATAGGCAAGTAAGTTAATGATAGCCCGCACATTTTATCCAACCAAATAGTCCGACTAATTAATTGGACACCGATCGTATCAGAACCGAGATTTCCTTCCGATTAGGCACAATTAAAAAGTTGGCCAACTATCAGCCGACAGTTGTTCAATAGTTGGCGAAATTGTAAGTCTGCGGGTCTCTAAATAAATGAACATAGATTAACCTAAAGTATAATAGCATGGGCTTGATTCTGTATTTTATATATCCACTTAGATGATTAAGGAACAACTCAATTTATGTTCACATTATAATTTTTTAATTTGTTAAGATTCACTCAGGCGAACCCATGGGCGCATCTACCAATATCAATAACCAGATAAAATTAAATAAATTTTATTTTACCAGCTTCTATTCTTGCAAGATAGAATTATTGTGTTATTGTAATATTTTGTTAGTTCCTAGCAGCATATTATATATAATACAGACATATTATTACGAAGATGAGTTTTTACTATAGTCCGACAAATCTAAGCTGGCGGCTCTTATGTCATTGTGAGGAGCAAGGGATGGGAGGCGGGGGTTTTTCAACCAAACGGTGCGTTTTGGATTAATAGCCGATTGGCCAATAATATTGCCTTTACCTCCCGCAACGACCACCAGCTTAGAATTGTCGGAATAGGAGGACATCAGACCGTATTAAGGAATTGTATATTAGGTCTTAACCTATGAAGTTCCCGTTCTTCAGTACTGGCCATTTCAAACAAAAAAAATTTTGATTGGCTGTGAATTCTAAATTCAAATTAACTTTGTTATAAAAACATGACATTCTTTTTGCAAAGTCCTTTCATCATATTTGAAAATTTTTCGTAATAATGGACACTTTAAAAATTCGTGTAATTATGAATATGAGTACCGTCGTCGCACTAATGTCGTACAAACGACACGTAACATCAACAACGTTTACGGAGAGGACTTAACAAACGAACGCACAACCCGTTATTGGTTTGCCCGCTTTCGTTCTGGAAATTATGACTTGAATAATGAACCTCGTGATCGTCCGGACACTTTGGTCAACTATGATGAATTGAAGGCGACTGTGGAAACTGATGATATTCAAACTACAGCTGAACTAGCAGCAGCTTTTGATGTTAGCATCAAAACAAATTGGACCATTTGCGACAAATTGGCAAAGTAAAAAAGCTTGATAGATGGGTACCCACTAAGGCCCTATCCAGACGGATCGGTAAAGAAACGGTAAATCTCGCCTAGTCATAAAATATACAAATGCAGAGACGCATGTTGCGTGTGTATCCACACGGCACAGTATATTTCATTTGTTATCATGTCATCGTCGGAGGAAAACGGGTCGTCTAGTGACGCAGAAAGAATTATTCTGGCGTATATATACTTACGGCGAAGATGAAGAAAAAGATTTTATTGGATGCATCCTTACATTGAGAAAAATATTAACTGCAGATTGTTTGTGGCAGCACGAAAATTGCAAATGAATGATCAAAAATTACGTCTTTACATGAATATTCTGGTAAAGCGTAATTATACAAACATGTTTTTCAACTTCTAAAGTTATTAACAAATTTAAGTCCCTTTCTGATATGTTTGATTACATCAAGACGCAGTAAAAGTCGAGGCGCGGCTGACACGCGTCCCGCTCGCTCTGTATACTGCAAGCTTACCGAGCGTGCGGTACCACTTGCAGACTCGTCTGGACGCGCTCGTAAAAATATAGGTGAGCGGCATTGCCTCGGCATGCAGAGGACGTACCGAGAACATTTTTACCGACCCTCTGGATAGGGCCGAACTTAACGATCACCAGCACAACGTACGCGTCGAGACTTACCTCGCGTTGCTCAACAGGCACAGAAATGAGGGCATTTTGAGCCGGATTGTTACCTGTGATGAAAAATGGATTTTGTTCGACAATCGAAAGCGCTCAGCAAGTTGGTCAGATCCTGGTTCAGCACCAAAGCAATGTATTAAACGACAAATAACCCCTAGAAAGATGATGGTCACTGTTTGGTGGTCTAGTACCGGTGTGATTCATCATAGCTTTTTACAAAATGGCATGAGCATTAGTGCAGATGTGTAATGTGAAGAACTGAAGACAGTAATAATAATAATATCCGGGACATACCACACAGCACCATTTAGTCTCAAAGTAAGCAAGTATTATGCTTGTATTATGGGGTACTAGACAATGATGGAGAAGCTCGCACGTCTGCGACCAGCTTTGGTCAATCGGTCGTCAAAACACTCTCTAAGCTGTTAGAGTTGGGGTTGGAAGTTCTCCTTCATCCGCCATACTCACCAGACCTTGAACCTACCGACTATTACTTTTTTCAAAATTTGGACAACTTTTTAACGGGAAAAAATTCAACTACCGAGAGACAGTACAAAATGCCTTTGAAGAGTTTGTTGCCACCCGTCCAGTTGATTTTTACTAGAAAGGCATCAATAAACTGCCACTGCGTTGGCATAGATGCATCGATTGCATGGGTGATTACTTTGAATAACAGAAATAAAGTTGTTTGAAAAAAAAAATATTTTAACTTATTTCATACAAAACGGCAACTTCATAGGTTAAGACCTAATATTATAATAGACTTTTTGCTTAACCCAAACAAAAACTCGTGGAGAAATTTAAAAGTATACTTGCAAGTAGTATAACAGCAGCGACAATAGTCCAAATATCTTCAACGACACTCTGGTCGAAACCGAGAGCGCTGAAAGCGCTGTTGGTGACCGACGCTAATTTCGAGTCCTGTGCCGTGACACTTTCAGCGCCAAGTATTTTGTATTTTCCGCTACTTGTTAATCCAAACTTTTTCGCTACGGAGTTACTACCGCTTACCAACTGAAAATTAGAATAAGTCGATTTATCGTTTGTTTATTGTTCGGTTCAACAGGGAGTAAAGAACAGCTTTTACATAAACTAAGTAAGTATATCAAGGGTGTTCAGGAACAAAATACAAGCAATAATTAATATTATGGTCACTATAGTAGTATATCGAGATGTATTTTCAAAATAACTACATAGTAGACAACTTTAATTTGTCAGCAAAAAATAAAACTTTTTAAAACAATATGTTAACCAAATAATGTTAACGAAAAATCCCACTGCAAAACCATTTAACTGAAAATAATAAAAATGCTATTAATTGAAAAGTGATAAACAAGCTATATTCTATAGAATTCTTATACACAGGAGTGTAACTCATTGCGGTCACGTTTCACTCGAAAAAACACGTAATCACCACTTCATAACCGAATTTCCTCATAAATCATGACGTAGTTACATGAGCATAAATATTTAGATTAAAATCAATGCAAATAAATAAAATAAAGCCTACGCTAATCGATGAACTTAAATCACAGTACAATGCCCGGCCGTAAGTAATGCACACGAGTTCTACATATCAGGTAAGTAAAAACAAGTTTACTTTAATTTACTACTTTAATCTTATAATTTTTTATTCAATTACAATAAAGTCCAACAATGTCGTTTTGTAATTGTCGTTTGTAATTTATTTATTTTAATTAAATTTTTAAAATGTTGTTTTATTTTATTGATTTGACATTACATAACTTCGACCATTGTCAGTGTTGTCACTGAGATAGATACAGATCCAACTGTGTATTTAAATATAAGAATAATAATTAGAGAAATGAATAAAAATAACTGGAGAAGTACAGTATGTTCAATTCATGAGATAATTTCACTAATGTGGGATAAGTCAGGGTATTAATGAAAATACACAAAAATATGATTTTAAAAAAAAAGCGTAAGACTTTTCATAGAGGTAAGTTGACTTAATCTGATTGTAAATAAGTTGTACTGTCCAGGAAAAAAATCGGGGGTCGCTGTACCAAACAACCTGTATATTTGAGTTGTTCTTTGGATTGTCCTAGTGAGATGTAATGGAATTTCTTCACCAAGTCAAGTGCTTTCTTGTGAGAAACGACTTGGATTCCAGCTTTTCACTAAATAAATTATTAATTATATTGTGACGTCACAGTCAAGATACTAGTCCTGATATCTCTCACGAAAGGAAACACAAGCGTGTAAGAATAAAATAGTTGTTTGCTCATTTAGAAAATTATTATCTATACTAATATTATAAAGCTGAAGAGTTTGTTTGTTTGTTTGTTTGAACGCGCAAATCTCAGGAACTACTGGTTCGAATTGAAAAATTCTTTTTGGGTTGGATAGTCTATTTATTGAGAAAGGCTATAGGCTATATGTATAAAATAATATTATCTGTCTGTCTGTCTGTCTGTCCGAGCAAATCTCCAAAACAGCTAAACCGATTTTGATGAAACTTCACAGATATGGAAAAGAAATGGTCAAAAATGATATACACTACTTTTTGTATGTCTGTATGTACGTCCATCTGTCTATTCGAGCTAATCTCTAAAACGGCTAAACCGATTTTAATGAAATTTCACGGGTATGAAAAGGAGGTGGTCAAAAGTTACATACGCTACTTTTTGTTCGTCTGTCTGTCTGTACGTCTATGTATCTATTCGAGCTAATCTCCAAAACGGCTGAATAGATTTTAATGAAACTTTGCAGACGTGAAAGAAGCTTGTCAAGAGTGACATCAGTTACTTTTTGTGGCTGTCTGTCGTTTGTCCTCACTGATCTATCAGCGTAGATAAAGCTGAAACTACTAAGTCTAGGAAGTCGAAATTTGGAACAGTGGTTTATTTTATAACGTGAGTATTAATTTTTTAAGAAAGGAATATTTTGAAATTTAAAATTTAAGGAGGGAGGGATGGAGGGGCTTCGTATGAGAGTCTTTGTTCTTTAAAGTGAGAAACATAAAAATTTCAACATAAATAAATAATGACGTGTTTCAGGGTTTTTGGATTTCCACATTTTAAGGGTGGGAAACGGGAGGTGAAAAGTATGGGAGTATCGGTTTTCTTAAAGGAGTGGGGAGAATGAAGATTGAAAGTTTGAATGGGTGTACCCAATATTAGTTTTAGCAAAAAGTACCTACGTATTAACCATTTCGAATGTTAATACTACCTAAAACAGGAATGTGTAATCTACGCAAGCGAAGCTGCGGGCGGTCGCTAGTAGTTAATAAGATTACTATGATGATCTAAATAGCACAATGATCAATGAAGTTCATTAAAAATGTTTATTAAACATAGAACAGATCTTATATACATCGAATATTCTCAATCAACAACATACAAAATATATAACAAAGACAGCACAGTGGAATTTTGTTTACAAACACTATAACTTGTCAATCTGATGTAATGCAATTAAGATTCCATTATGATTGGATAGCGTAGATTTACATTTTATATTCATAATATCGGTTTTATCATGGTTATAACACATAATTTACCAGTTTATGTAGAACGAACTGTTTGAGATATTCATATTAACATGTTGTATTTCTCATGTGGAGCTGTGGAGTCATGTTGAAAGAGGCGATATCTATACACTGATGTCTCTATGCCATGTTTTTTTTTTAAATAACGTACGACTTTTTTTGTAACTTTTAAGTGACACTCCGTAATTGGCATATACCTACCTATTTTCTTATTTTTTAAATATTTGTATCATATTGCTGTGGAGTGGAAAATAAATAAAAAGAATAAGAAGAAATCTAAATTTTTTCCGAAATACCGAAATAAATTTTACGATATACATTGTCTTCGTATGGCGGGTGGTCACCGGCGCGACAGTAATTGGCATAATAATCTAGAGAAAAGCAGGTAGACGACTGTTGTTGAACTGGATTATGTGTGAATCATATCCACGCCGATAACCACACTTATACGAAGTTCGGTAAGCTCTATACGCTCTATAAAGTTTGGACCACGTTCAGTCCAAAACCAAAGTATAAACCATCTAAGAAAATTATCTATTACTGTCGAGTGAGAGGTACTCACTTTTATAGATTACCTAATTTGTTTAGAATTAGCGCTGAGAGCCTAACCTGGTAGAAAGCGTGGAAATTCCTTTCGCCAGGCTGTAGATGTATGACACGGCTTTTTTCTAGTAGATAGTTGCTGATGTGCCCTCCAGCAGGATCGCCTTTGTAGTCGAAATGTATGTCCATGTATTTGCCGAATCTGGACGAATTGTCGTTACGGTTCGTCTTAGCGTTGCCGAACGTCTCGAGTATAGAGTTCGATTGAATTAACACGTTCTTGATTCTGTGTACATAAAAAAAAGTGTAAAAAGTATATTTTTCGTACTAAGAATATTTTAGGCTATAACTGACAGAATCGGTGTTTTGAGAAAGTACGTATGCTTACGCAAATACATTCTCTTGCGAAATATAAAAATTCCAGGTCAATTTTGTCAATTATAGAATTCAAAATCTACATCTTTTTGTATAATTTCATATGAAATCAATGGACTTATGAGGTTTATCTATTTCATAAATAAAACTATTTTTGTTTTATTAAAATAAAGTTCTGTAATCAATAATTTTAGAATAATTAAGTTCACCAAAATCAGCCGTTTCAGTGACTGCCCGTTTGTGTATAGTCTCGTACTCTCATAGAAAGCTTTTAACTTTTGCAAGTCAATCACCATCTTCTAGTTTATTGGCCTGTGTTTAGCTTTTTAAAATAGGATATTTGACTAATATTGAAAATACTATAATTATCACGAAAATGCAAAAATAGACTTTTTACGATAAAAAAATTGATACAAAATTATATTCTGTTGAAGAGTATGGAACTTACAAACTTTTAAAAGTTCTGTCTCTTTCTTGAAAAAAGAAATTTAAACATTAAATGGCCTGACGTGTCAGGCCAGCACACTGTACGGTATTCCCCCTAATATTGACAAAATATTTTAAACATTCATAACTTTTTTATTAAATTATGTTTTTTTTTTATTATTTCACTGGTATTATATATTCAAAAACTCCTTCATATAAAATAATTTAAAAACAAATAGTCAACTACCGTATTTGAAATAATAAGTAAACTGCTGGTAAATAGCAGTAGACTAATTTCAGGATAGTGATTCAGAATAGGATTTCAGGATATTAGTACAGGTATTTAAGAAACCCTATAGATCCCGTGTCTTATAGGATTTCTGAAACATATGCGAAGTGGTATGTATAGGTACTTATAAATTGTACATATGAAACTTGGCTTACGGGATATATGACAGAACAGTTTGCCATACGCACAAATTTTTACGAAAAATGTGACTCGCGGGTGTCTCAAATACGCGATTTCTTTAGAAATGTACAAAGTTTGAATCTCCTACTAACTAAAAGTCCCAACGTCCCTAGAATAAAAAGCGGTAATAAGCACACAGACAGACATCGAATTTAATCCATAAGTATTTCATTTTACCTTAAAGATTTTACTATTCTAATTTTGACTAGGAACACAAAAGCAAATAGGCTGACAGTGAGCCGCTTACTATCTGCCGACTTCATATTTGTATAGAAATGAAACAACGTACTGTCTTAGTGTAAACGAAAACAATGTTTCTTAAACAATGAAAGTAAGCGGCTCACCGCCAGCTAGATCCGAATTCACCATAACACTGACCTGTCAATATACTCTCTATGGACTTGTGTAGTGTTGGCCGCTATATACTTCATAATGAACTTGGAAGCTTCCGTCTTCCCCGCGCCAGATTCGCCGGATATGAGTACGCATGTGTCGCGGCCCTGTACAAAATTTACGCAAATATTTATTACCTAATATTATTAATAAAACATCAAACAGTTCGGCAAGTTGTCAACAGCCCAACAGAGCGTAGTTTCAATCCGAGTTGTAATCCGAAGTTGAAATCTAATTCCCAACACGAGCGACGCGGTGCGCCCATCCGCTTTTGGTAGGTGATGCACTATCGCAGGAATAGCACGCAATAAGTCATTTGGAGATGGTCCTAGCACAGGTTTTATTTAAATTTTGCGTGCGGTAATCGATTCTTAGGTTTCCGAACCTCAAAAGGAAACGAGGAACCGTTATATGATCATTTCGTTGTCTGTCTGTCTGTCTATCAAGACCATTTTTCTCAGGACGCGTTAAAGCACGTAGAGGTATAAAGTTGAAATTAATATCATAAAGTTACGTCTACAGTCCCTTGGAGGTGTAAGAAATGAAGCTTCTAAACCAACGCAATTTAAAAATACGGTCATTTATTAAGTAGCGCATATTTTGACACTTGCAAATAAATCAAAACCTATAGGGTACTTCCCGTTGACTTAGACTCATGAATTTAAAAAAAAAACTCAATTCATGTAAATTTTACGACTAAAAATGGGCGTGAAAATAAACTTAGGTTTCGCCTGCCAATCTTATGTTTATTTTCGAAGAGAGGCCAAATGTTAATAACTTCTCTAATCTTTAGCAGGCTAAACGTTAGTGCAGCCGCAATTCCTTGCACGAAAAAAAAAATAAGAAGCAAATAAAAAAGAAAGAAAAATAATAATTTATCAATTTTTGCAATAAAAACTTTTTTATTACACCATCAGTAGGTATGTTGGGTAGTTATCATCCTCTTGGCAATTATCATCCTCATTACAAAACTTAAGTAGGTACTTTTAGAACTAAATGAATAGAGAAATAAAAATCAGTACCTACGTTAACTATTCGATACAGTACCTACGTTAACTATTCGTCATATTTTCGGAATAAAAAGTATTTCTATCAAAAATCAATATTTTTGGTAGGTTTGCTTTTGGCAGTTAACAGCCTCATTACAAAACTTAAATTACCTACTTGACTTTTGTAATGAGGTATCGATCAAATACTCATTAGCCGTAGCAAACACGGGTTTCAATCAGTCTCCTCGAAAAACTTAACTTCAGCCGACTTAAGTTTATTTTCACGTCTATCTTTAGTCGTAGGTTACATAAATACCATAAGCTACGCCGACACCGTCGCTTCAGTAGCTTTTAAACTTTTCCTGTTCCAGCTGATTTCGAGGTCAACTTCGATCGTACATTATCACAAATATAAATATACCGGACATAATGTTTCAAGAAACTTTGTATGTCTAAAAGCGGTTTAGAATTATACTGTTTTATTTTTAAATATGTGTCAATATCGTCAATAACAGCTTTTTTGCTAAAAAGTATCGAAATACTATCAAACTATTGCTATTCCAACCGACGCGATGCGGACTCCTTTCAGAAGGTCAGATAAAGATAACGCTAGCGCACGTTGAAGGCTTATGATCCAAACTCCATGACTGCATGTAGAAGAAATGCTGTATCTGCTCCAATAGTGGAGACTTGAAAACCTGATGGTGATAGAAGTAGGCAGTGGATAACTCAAGAGTGATTTCCATATTTTAGGTACGATAATGACTTTTTTAACCCACCTGCTGTCTAAGAACCCGCTGACAAGCATCGGCCACGGCATATACATGTGGTGACACTTCGTACATCTCTCTGCCTCGGTATTGTGCCATATGTGTAGGTCCATATATATCTAGGGTCTTGTAAGGGTTTACGGACACCATCACTTCGCCTATGTACGTATATATTTTGTTGTGTTGATACCTGTAAACAAATAATGAAACTTCATGTTATTACTTTTCACTAATTGTTTTAACAATTTTCTTTAGAAAAACATGAAATAGAAGACTATTTAAAAGTTGGTCCTCTATATAAAAAGAGTGAAATAATTGAGGGACTGTGTTTCAACTCACAATATTCGTGTGACTATTTAACTAAGGGTCAAACGGGGTCAAACACGACTGTTGATAATAAACTTATTCTATTGTTTTAAGATCGCGAAGTTGAACAATTTTTTTTTATTATTTCACTCTTTTTAGATGACCAATTTTTTTTATTTCTATGATATTTAAAGACGATGAAAAAGCCGTTTTCTAGAAATGTATTTACTGCAGCGCCCCCTGGCTGTTTACGACCGTTAACTAATGTAAGAACCTGCTGTGAGATATGTAAAGAAAAAAACCAATTAAATCCGCCCCGTCGGTATTGATAAATTCATATACTGCAGCGCCCCCTGGTTGCTTATAATCGTATAGTATAGCACGTCTAAGAAACTACTCTGATGTTAAATAAACGTCAAGAAAATTGGCCCACCCAGCCGTTTTAGAAGAAGACATCTACTGCAGCGTTCTCTGGTGACCTATAACCGTAAAACATGTCAAAAAAAACTTACTCTAAAGTGATATCTATTATGTAATACAAAGAACATCATCGAATCAGTCCAGAAGTTTCTGATAAAAATGGTAACAGCTAACTCACAAACATAAGTACATCGAAGGCCCGGTCGCGGCGACGACGGGCGCCGGGTAGCGGGGCCAAATGGCCAAGTGATGCAGAAAGAGATAAAGTTATGTGATAGAAAGAAAGATGGCTTGTAGGGACCTGTAGGTAAATATTATTCCTACACAAGTAGTGCTGTGCGGGCTGAATTGCACTTTATTGAGTAGTCCCGCGAGTCGCAATTTAAATATCTTTGTGGAGTTAACCTTCTGTAGGTACCTGTACCATTCTGTGGTCGTTTCCGTACTCAACCTTTTTTTACACATAAAGAGCTGTAATGTAGAAAGTCAATAGCTTATACTTCGCGTTTTAGTCACGTTATGGTATTTATATTAATGGTATATAACACTATATAATATTTCTATCCATTTTTTTTTGTAGTTTTATGTAGATCGAGATAAACTTCATTGCCAATCTGAATCTAAACACAAGGCGAATGCGACTTAGCGGCGGATCGGTGTGCGGTCACGGTGGCGGCGCGGTAGCAGGTGGGTACAGCCGTAGACGGGTACAACACCCCCGCCCCGCTCCCGCGTGCTGACTCCTAAAATGCTAAATTACAACGAGGTCGCGCCATCGCCACTCATACCTATGTTCAGATCGGCCACAACGATTGGGTCGATGCGAAAAGAATTTATGAGGGGTGCTAACGCAGCGAAATTGGACTCATAATTTATTGAGCGGTTACAGTTTACTATTATTGAAAACGTGTTTTTTTATTAGCAGGCAAAGCGTCACAGTAGTATATAAGTGGTGTCAGCGGGGCAAGGGCGGAAAAAGGGGGCGAAGTATACCCGCGGGGTGTAGCCACAGAATACTGTACTGTGCAGCTGCGCGGGCAGTGTTTCCACACGAGACAATAACTCCTTAACACAATTCGAATCTGCGATAAAAACTAAAAGACTAGGCATATGTGAACTCAATTCAATAACGAGGATTCCATCGTCGCCGCTTTGCTCTCATGTAGTAAATGTACATTGATTTTTTTTTGGAACTACATATATTTCCGATTTTGTCTCTAAACTATAATTTCTAATTGCGAAGATATTGCTTTTAAACATTTTCAGTATCTTCCACATCAGCGCGTTAGTAACTTTCAGCCGACACACATATTGCCTGCTTACACACACACCATGACGATTATTTTGCGATTAAACATGAAAACCAAATTTTAGACCTTCAGACAACTAACGTTTTCTCTAATCGTATAACTTTTTAAGTAAAATGAGTAATTCATTAGATAACTACATATGCTACATATGTATCTATGCTGTGATTTTTAGAGTCCCGTCGCAAAGTTACCATGGTCATTCAAATCCAATCTAGACAGAGCTTGTACTATGTGTACCAGGCAACTGATATACATACTTAAATAATTATAATAATAACGCATACATCACAACAACGTCTAGGCCCCAAACTAAGCATTAGCAGGTGTTTTGGGTACAAAGCGAAGACACCACATACATATAACAACCAAGACCCGGTACCAGTATCAATATTCACCATATAAATACTGACCCGATCTGGGATTCGAACCCGGGACCCTCAGCTTCTTAGGCAGGATCGCTACCCACTAGGCCAGGCGGTCGACGTTAAATATCTTTATGATCCATATATAGATATTTTATAAATACAACAAATACGAAATTCATTGTTTTTATTGTTGTAATCACGTTTTTTAAACTTTTTGTTTAGTTCAGTAAGCTGTACACGCTCTATAAAGTTTGGACTACGTTCAGCCGAACACCAGGTATTATGACCTACTAACCGCATTACTTTATTTTTATTTAGTTTATTATTTTCTTGTAAATACACTGTACAAATATATGTGTACGAATTTCGTTTCTTTTAAACTTTAAAAATAAGACCAATCAATAATATCTAGACATTCTTTTCAATTATATATTATATTCTGCATAAAAAGATCTTTGAACATCGATCGTCCTATCCCAAAAGCCAGTGTTATAATCATAGATGTTATAATGAATTATGTGCATGTGAAAATTGGACAACTAACAATATTTTATTATTATAAGTATTATTATTGTTATTTAGAGATTTGAAAAATATGAATAAAGTGAAACTAGACATTTAAGTTTGTCAAAAGGGATTATAATTCTCTACATCATGGAAACATTGTGCGCGCGGCTTAGGCCGGGGCGGGCTCGCTCGCCGCTCACTTCACTTCACTCACTAGTTAGTGCGAGCAGTGCGAGCAAACTGTGAGTTAGCGTGCGACGTGTATCGGTTGCCCTCTTCGTCCGTACGTTTACGCATGCTTCCTAAAGTACAGCCACGCGCAGTAATTTTTACATAATACGTTCATTATTTTTTATGTTTCATCATTATCATCGTTTGTTTTTGGAACTGTTGTTTTATTTTTTTAATTAGATTAGTAATAGACTACATTTATAATGTCTAGACGTACTTTACGTGAACAATCCAGGAAAATCATACACGGTGTACTGCACTTCATGAAGAAAGAAGCAGAAGACGGCATAGAAATTGACATCAAAGCAATACAAAGAAGAACTGCGGCTGCTACTGGAGTTTCAGTAGCAACTGTGCGCAGAATCATTATAGAAGCAAATAAGTTGGAACATAATACAGTATTCCGCACACCCGGTAAAAAGAGATCAGGGAAAAAAAGAATAACCGGCATTGATGGTTTTCATCAAGGAGTGATAAAAAGATGTGTCCACAATTTTCACGTTACGGACAACGAATTGCCAACGACCCAGCTACTACTAAGAAAATTAAAAAAAGATATAAATTTTAAAGGTTCTGCTACCAGTCTGAGAAGAATCCTAAAAGAATCGGGTTTCAAGTGGAAACGGACGGAAGACAAGCGAAAAGTTTTGATAGAGGAATCTAACACACGCTTAAAGCGAATTGAATATCTAGAGAATATTTCTAATTACCGCGCAGAAGGCAGGCCAATAATATATACCGATGAGACGCATGTTGACTCAACATATACTAGCTCCAATTCCTGGGGTGATGGTTCGAAACGGAGACTGACGAAAAATACCAAAGGGCTACGAGTCGTCATAATGCATGGTGCTTCAGAGGCCGGATTCGTACCTAACGCACTTCTTATGTTCCAAGCAGGTCCAAAGTCCGGGGACAATATAAATTTCGACAGTTATGAAAACTGGGTTCGGACGCAGTTAATTCCTAATATTCCACCAAATTCTGTTATAGTAATCGACAACGCATCCTACCATGATAAACAGGACAATAAGGCGCCGACATCCAATTCAAGAAAAGCTTTATTGCAGTCATGGCTTCGCGAGAAGGGAGTACCTTTCAGGCCTACAATGCTGAAACCCCAGCTATATAAACTAGTTTCTCTGAACAAAGAACGTTTCAAAAATTTTTGTATAGACCGAATTTTAAAAGAAAACAACCACACTGTATTACGACTTCCTCCCTATCATCCGGACTTGAACCCATTAGAAATGGCTTGGGAAGAGATCAAGGACTATGCCGCAAAAAAAACCTCGACATGGAATACTGACCGTGTTATGAAGCTGGTGAAAGAAAAGATCTCCATGATGGGCGAGGCAGAGTGGACAAAATTGTGCGACAAAGTTAAAGATATCGAAGACCAGTACAAGAGAAGCGATCACGTTATAGATAGATTGACTGAGGAAATTAAAATGGAAGTCAGTGATAGTGAATCAGAAGTAGAATCAGAAGACACTACTGATTCCGACGAAGAAATGAACGATTGTAGTGATGATGATGGCGAAGAGGATGATGGTGATTAAGCCCTGCCATGTGCAAGCAATACATTCGCCTTTATAGGATAAGTGTAGTTTTAGTGATTTTTTTACATTTAAAAAAAAAATATTTGAAACGAACAAGTACCTATATAACATTTAAAAATGTAAGTGAATATAGGTACAGCTAAAATATATAAGAAAATAATAGCTAGCATTTAATATGGAGTAAAATTATTTAATAAAAATTTATATTGTATTCTGACTGTACCAACACAAACCCTTATTCTTGAGCACCTCAAGCCCATTAAGTTCAGAGCGATCAACATTTATGGCATTTATAATAACAGTACGATTTTAATTTTGTCATTTTATAATAAATAGAAGTTACATTGCTTGTTTGGCAGTTTTTTTATTCTTTCATGTTTTATTTACACTTTTTTCTTAGAATTTTAGTTGTAATGACAATCTGGAATTTAAATCAGAATCAGAAATATTACTAAAAAAAAAAAGAATCAGATTCTATTTTGTGATGCTAACGTTTGCCATCGGAAATATTTGTCTACGAAAACATTGTTCGAACAAAATGTGTTTTTTCGGTGCGAAAATCATGTTTTCTGAGGACACCCAAGTATTTCCGATGGCAAAAGTTTTTTTTTTTGTGAAGTATTTATGCAAGGTAGGAGAAGTACATTTAATATTGTTAGGAATTGAAAATATCAGTACCTAATATAATTATTACCCTCAAAACCTTACCGATATCAGCTAATTATTCGACTGCGACAAAGGCAAAAACAACCTTATGATTTTAGCAAGCTATGTATACGTATGTGATTATTTATATGTTTCCTAGATATTTTAAGCTTCTCGTCGTATTTCGACAAATAAGGTACAAAGTATTTAATAAATATATAAATATGATGCTTGGTGTCCAAAGGAAGGTCTTAATGAATAAGTACGATTAGAAAAATATAGGTTTTCTATAAGTATACATACAAAAATTGAAAAAAATAAATAGTGTAAGTTTTCATTTTCATCGATATTCATCGACAGCTCTAGCCCCACAAAGCACGACAGAGGGTCCCCTAAATAGAAGAGCTGCGGCTAGAAATTCTGTCACCCTCCATGGTCTCCAGGACTTGCTCCAATTTTTCTTTGGAATGTAGACAATTTCATGCAAAGAAAAAAATTCAATTCCAATGAGACATACGAAACCGCCTTCATAGAATTTATTGTTTTTCGTTCCCAGTAATTTTCCAGCAAAGGAATCAATGAAGTTCCTATGATATGGCTGTAGTGCATCGATAATACTTCGATAGATTAACTATAGAGTATTATGTATTATTTTTTTTTGTTTTACTTTATCGATATAAAACGGAACCCACCTATTAAAACAAATTTTTATTAAGTAAATACTATTTTATTATGATAGATTATATCTTTTAATGTATATATTTAACGGAATTTGTACAGAGGTTTGTGTCTAAAAACACAATACAACTATTAAACAATTTGAACCATAAGAAACCTATGGTTCTTTGGATGCAGTCTTGTATCTAGGGAACTACACTACCACTAGCTTTGAGGTCATCAACGGTCTTACGGCAGTCACGGGCCATATTAAAGGGGGTGGATCTTCAGTCAGTCTCTTAACACAGGCGCATAGTAAAGACAGGTGTTCCGTTTATGAAATTCGATACCTGCTGAAAAGCAGATTTTCTTCAGAGTAGGAAATTTTAATCTATTATAAAAGTTGTTCATATTCATGTTCAAAGTAGAAACTATTTAATTTTCAAATATTTTTTTTCAACAACTCTTAATGCTAGTCATTTTCTAAAAATACTGCACGTTCCTGCTTGTAAAACATGAAAACATTCACTCCCTTCAATATAGTCCGTACTTTTAATAGGATCTTATAAGAATTATGTCAAAATATTAGTTTTTTCAAATAAATCCATATTTCAGACAATTTAGTATCAAGACGGTCATTTTTAAGGATACCAAGATTTTTTTTTTAAATTTATGATCTCTAGGCTAGCTGCGAAGCTAGCGTTGCACAACATTAGCTAAAGTACATATAATACAAGAAAGAAAAAAATCTTGTATTAAGAAACTTTAAAATAATGTGTATGATATGTCGTGATAACCATGTGGTAGCGAGCCCGCTCCTTGTTTAGAGGCCTCGCTGTGGTGAAACGGTACTAATAAAATTCATATTAAGTATTGTAAAACATCTTCAGATTAACCTTTATATAATGATTCCTGTTATTTATTAACAATTAAAATATGATTAAAAGAAATATCGATTTTCGTATAGCCGTAGACACACAAAATGTATACCTTAATTAATTATCTGCCAATCACGTAATGGAATAAGTCGTAATGTCACGAACTACACTGAGAATTTACTGATACTATGACTAAGTGCTTTGTTATCGGCACAACAATATATTCCGAGGACAAATATTGTGAAACTGATGCTATTTGAGAATAGATAAAATATGTGGTTTGAAAAAATAGGGACTAGAGTGGTAAAAGGTATAGTTGAGGTTGTTTAGCCGTATAGAACGAATTAAAGAAAGCAGTGGCGAGAGATATAGAGCGTATGTTTGTGATCAGGGAAGATTTATAAGGGGCGACGAAGGGTGGACGTCATTAATACAATGAGCCCTCGACCGACTCTTCCATTATCAGTATTTAACAGGTTTCTTTAACCATCTCATCTCGATTCTATATCTTTCTTAAAGTATATGGTTGGGAAGAAGCATGGGAGTAATGAATTAACATCTCTGCGAGGTATATGTGGAGTAATGTGGTATATCTTTTAAGATAGATAAAGGAATGTCGATAAATTGTCCGTAGGTAGATATTTCACGCTAACGAACCAAACCTGGACATCAAACTATGGATTTTGGTATTGTATGTTCGTACCTTCTGCAAGTATCACTGATACTATTTACAGCCGTAAACATGCATTTATAACTTACGCGACCATTTAACTGGGCTAAGCCGTATATTTGCAGCACTGTTTACACTTTACATTAAACCATGTTTGATAGCCAGTACAAATTATAATTACATTGCTAAACCGTACCTACACGATTTCCAGAGGTTCTGTTTGTTTCTCCGCTTTTTCAGCGTCATATTTCTTAGAGAAAGAAAGAAAGAGGGAGAAGATAGAACTATCACAATGTAATTATAAAATATGCAGACCGTGGGCCTAGTTCACAGAATAATTGGTTACACAGCGAACTAAGATAATCGCTAAAGACTATTGGAAGTCTCTGCGTAATAGAATTCGCAAAAAAGATATTAAAACAAAAAAGAAAGTCAATGCGAAATCCCACAAGAGTAGTTAAAGCAGCTGTGGGTTGGGCACATATTATGTGTCTCAGAACAGTCCACAGTTAGGTTAGAAAGGTTCTTGAAAGAAGAGCACGTATCGTAAAACTGAGTACCTAGCTAGAGCACTCAGAGCCCTAGCTAGATGGACCGATGAACTGATAATGGTGGCGAGAATCAACTGGATAAAAGCAGTGGGAAATGGTGAGGGTTTTAGGAGATATATGTTCAACAGTAGACACATTCTGTCCATATCAACATCTAGTCCATTGCTCAGGTACTTTTTTCGTGTAAAGGGTCTGGGGATGTTGCTAATTTGGCAAAAATACAGACTTGGTAGCAATAAATAAGACCCTAAGTTTACGAATTTGGACGGCCGCCGCTCGTTCCACCATCTTTCACCATACCGCCAAAATTTAGTTTTCGGTATTTAACTATATTCCTGTAGGTTTTAGATTACAGGAGTCCCTTGAAAGTTGAAGGGGATAAAATGTATATAAAATTCAAAAAATCTTTTTTTCTGTCCCAATTATATATGTACGGTGATAGTAAGCGAATAATCAAACGAATAAATCAATAGAACATACCCTTTAAAGATGGATTCACTTATAAAGACGAATTTAAATAATTTTTCATACTAGCTTTTGCTTGCGACAGGTTCAGTAGTCTTAAGAGAGGTCTTAAAATTAACCCTGTAAATCAGTACTGTAAATCGATAAATCTATCGAAAAAGTAATATGCGAATTATATTTTTTTTTCCAGATAAAAATTTCAAAATATACGCCATACGCCATAGGAAATATACGCCAAAAACGAATTTAGTGTGCCATTTAGACCACGCAGGCAAACTCGAGGATAGTTTAATATTACTTTATGTTACACAAACTGTTGATCTAGAAATAGTACCTACTAGCGTCTATGTACTAATACTAAACAAAATAATTTGGTCAAAAGTAGCCGCCATCAGCCATTTCGCAGGCGTTCGCGATTCATTTTAAATCGTCAATTCTTTCTTCTCGATTCTCGTGCACACAATGCAAACCATCGAAACAAAATGCTGTGATCTTTATTTTCTACAATTGCTCATGGAGGTATTTTGTTTGCTACGATACGACCATTGACTTATCATATCAATCAAAAGTTACAAGCATATTTTATTTTACAAAAATATCTTCCAATTCCTTGTCTTTGTATTTTAACAATTATAGTAACGGGTTTTGCATGATCGCGTACCTACATTATTACGTCAAAGAAACCAAGAACGAATAATCTGAATTTTTAGCGTGAAACGTTGCCATCTGTTTCTTTCTTTGTTTGGTGGTGAGAGCGAGAGGGTATATGTTGGTGACGTTTGACGTCATTCGTCTGCCCACGAGCACCTCTTCGCCTCTGCCAACCGGCTCCATTCTGGTTCAAGAGCGGCCGCGGCCGCTGAGGTCATACGAAGTCATAATAGCAAGCCAGACGACGGGCCGCGTAGGCGCAAATGGTCGTATGTGAAACGTCATTATGACATCTTATTTTTGAACTGCCAGAAGATAAATAAGTGGTTATGCCCTCGGAGTATCATAACTTTTTTTATTAAAAAAATTAACAGGTATATATATAAATTTCAATCTGACTAAAAAAAAATTTTATATCAAAATAAATTGTCCCAATGTCTTTCTGGCGGTAACTAATATACTTCTAATATCAATCACATAAAATGTCGAAAAAAGCACGTTTTACGTATGGAGGACCCTCTTTAATCTTTAACTTTATTTTATTTTTATTATTTCTTGTTATAGAGGCCACAGTAATATACACCTTGTGAAAATTTTAAGTGTCTATATACCTATCGTATTACGGTTCAGACGATACAATCCTGCAATAGACGGACGAACGGACATCGGAGCCTTAGTAATAGAGTTCCCGTTGGTACTCTTTAGTTACGAAACCCTAAAAATATAATAAGCATCAGATGTGTCGCTTAGCAGGTACGTTCTCTTAAAATATTTTTGGGCATAATGCATTATTATAACTAACAGAAAGAACATTATATTTAACTGCGAAACTACTTTTACATACACTCCATGTGAAAGAGAAACGTCCTCTTTTTGCAGTAAATTATAATAATAAACGATAGCGCCCATTGGTACAAAAAATATTAAAACTATATTATTATAACAAAATTATATCGATTGAAAATATCAACGGAAGGACTACCTACGTATGTAATGTACCGAGAACAATGACTATTTATCACAAATAGATATTCTACTATTGTAACATGTAACCTACCAATAATATCATTACATATTATAAAACAAAGTCCCCCGCTGCGTTCTGCACTCCTACTCCATATTAACTTTATGTCAAATCACACACTCCTCCGTGCTCGTAGTATGCTTAAAAAGGGATTATGTATTAATATATAAATAATCCGACATAATATTACAAATACGAAAATATGTTCGCTTGTCCTGTCTTCATCTTGTGACGAAGCAACTATGCACGACGACGATGTGATTTTAGTACTTTTTTCATAATCGAAATGAATGTTTCATATTAATAAACTAGAAAAGCAGAAATGTTTATAATTCGTTATTAATTTTTTAACGACTAAGGACGAAATGTCGTGATAGCTCGAGCGCAGCAAACGCAAAAATTTGTAAGCCGTGGTTCGAATCCGGACTGTACCAATGAATTTTTCTGACTTAAGTACATTATTGACTGCGTGCCACGGAGAGCACGTCAAGCAGTCGGTCCCGGTTGCTGTCAATAGATGGCAGTCGTTAGAATCCACCAACCCGCACTGGAGCAGCATGGTGGATTAAAGCTCCAAGGCCCCTCATCCTAGGGAGAGGCCTAAGCCCCTGCAGTGGGATATAATGAGCTGATGGAATGGAATGGAAGGACAAATCGCTGATTTCTTTCGGATTGCCCAAATACTAATAAGATCAAAATGAAAAAATTTCATAGTAAAGCTTATCTTGTAATTAATTACGAGGATGACATAATTAACTACTGGGATGATGTTTTTGTTGAATCAGAATGCTAAACATTATTTTCCGGCTCCTTCGCCTTGCCATCATTAAATATTTACATACAGCCTTAGACACGACTGCGTCACCATAGCATCACGAGGGGCGATCTGTCTGTGACTCATTGAATCTTATGACTCACCGATGACGAATATTTTCTATTGCTATATATCTGAGAAACATCTGTGATATACTTACTTCTATATTCTTACAAATGACTAGGCTTTTGCTCGCGACGTCGCCCGCACGGTCCGCATTATTAGTTACAATCCGAACATATCTCTATCTATACGGGGTGTTCGGAGTAGAGCGTGTAGAACTTACCGAATTAAAAAAAAAAATTTAATGAAAAAAGATAAGTTCTAAAAAAATAATACTTTAAACATGTGTGTCTCGGTAGGCGCTAGTTTGCGCCACGCTCACTTGAAACTTTTTGCTTAGTTTAATAAGCTCTAGACGCTCTATAAGTTTCGACTACGTTCAGCCGAACACTCATTTATGCAGGCGATGTACTTACAAAGCTCATTCACGTACTTGCGGTCAGTCAGCAAGATAAAGAGCGTTAAAGTACGACGCACTTTTACTATCTAGAAGTGAAATAAAATTTCTTCTTACCGACTTCAAAAAGGATAAAGTTTTGAATCAGACTTGCATGTTTTTCTTTTGTGTTACTCGATATCTTCGCAGATTGTGAACCGATTTGATTGATTCTTTTTTTTTTTTTATTAAATAGGCGATAACTTAGGTTGGTTCGAAATAAATTTGAAAAAAAAAATTTCATCTCTAAGGGTAGACAATTGGGGATGAATGGTCTATTCCCCGGTAAAAAGTAGACTAATTCACTCGAAGGCCCATAAACTATCTCTGTGCAAAACCGTCAACCCATTGCTGCGTGAAAGAAGAACAAACCAAGAAACACACTTTCGCATTTGTAATATTAGTTGGGATATTTACGTTTACCGTCTAACCACTCATACCTACTATAGCTAGCTGGTGTAAAATGGGGAGTTTTAGTCCGAGTTTTAGTGCACAACGTCCCCCCGCGCCGCCCCTCAGCCGCTCTTCACCACCGAAAAATCCCCGCGCCACGGTTTCAATCCCCCAAAATTGGCATAATGTCACTTCGATACTGTGAACTGACATTTATGACTCTATTAAAACCAAACGCTGTTGTCAAATTAATTTACACTATTGTTTTTACTAATTAAGCGATTTTTGAATAACTGGACGTAGCATCGCGGACTGACCACCGATGCATCTTTGTAACTTGCAACGTATGCACGTGTCGACTTGAAATATCATAAAATTAAGTTTTATTCTATTCAACTAGAACAAACTCATACCGTAGCAAGTCACCGACCGCCGGTACGTTGTGAAGTTCCAGTCACATACTTACGCGGCCGCCATTGCAGTGCTTCATTATGGTGGTTCAGTGACAGGAAGTCTACTAGAGTTTTTATTACGCCTGTGATTACGATATATACATCTGCATAAACATATGATTTATTGCAATACGAAAAAAATTAAGTTCTTGCAAAATAGGCACAGACAATAAGACAAATTCTCAGAAAGGTTATAATTACATGAAAACTTGTATTAAAGATTTTTACGTAACGTATAAAAGGTGTAAAACCACGCGACAGCGAAATTCATACGTTAAATTGCACTTAATACGCAAAGCGCATAGAAGGTCGCGTAATGTGAGTTACATAGGTATATGTTATCATCGATGTATGTAACCTCGTATGTGGCAATGCTTTGAACAACGATTCATCGTTGATAAATATTCACAGCACGTAACCTTCATAATCACCTACATCAATATTTATATAATCGATACACTAGGAAAATGTCTGACAAAAGTTTGAAAACGAATGATTTCCAAAGTTACTTTCACAGGTATAATGATGTTGCACACAACTACGGTACTACGACGTTTCCGACTAGATTATTGTGTTAATGTTTGTCGGGTTGGAGTCACTAGCTATACAGAGAAATATTAACAATAAACATTCGTTGTTTTGATGGAAAATCATTTAGATTTTTCCTAATTTCTTATTCGGTACTCTATCGCCTATCGTGATAGACTAACGGTGGCGAGCTCGATTCTTGCTCGTGGGTCGTGCTTCGAATCTCAGAAACCGGCAGTTTATTCTTACTTAAATACATAATTATCACTGACTCTGCTTCGGAACACGTTAAACAGTTGGTCCCAATTGCCATCACCAGATTGCAGTCGTTAACATCCACTAACCCGCACTGGAGCAGTATGGTGGATTAAGGTACAAGCACCCTCATTCCGTTGGGAGGCCTCAGCCTCTGCAGTGGAGTATAATGGGCTGATAATGGTAACTCTATCACCTGATGAATATGGCGTTTCACTGAAAGTACATCGTATATACTACCTAAAAACTACACAAACTAGTAAAAGATAGCAGCCTATAAAAATTTAGCTTTATAAATGGGGTGACATCCTAGTACTCACGAGGCCCTAGGCACACCTTCACAACAAAACATTACCTACACGCTACGCAAACACTCCACGGACGATGTCCACAACACACCTCAAAACAAAACGACCTATTTACCTACTTTTACGAGCCATTTGATTCTAATTAAAAAATATATATATATTCACGTTGGTCTGGTAATAGGAGATATTCAATAATTAAAATATGCGTACAATACGTCGTTCGATTGCGATAGAATTGTATATTAAATATACTGGTTAAGAACAATACATGTAATCTACTGTTAGTAATCATCTATTGCACGAAGGGCGAATAACGAGGCAAGTAATTCATTGAAAAAACATGTAAGAGGCGTTTCACAATCATCATCATCAGCCCGTGTCACTCTACTGCAGGATATAAGGCCTCCCTCAAGGCTCGCCACCACACACGGTCCTCCGTCTTTCGCATCTAACTACCCCCGTCTCACAATATTTTCACCATTTTCAGCCATTTTCCTAGTTCCGCATCCAAAGTTTGCTGTCGGTACCCTATTACCGAGCCTACTATACTCTGAATTAAGGGGGTATCCATACAAGGTAAAACACGCCTCATTTTAGGGTTTTCTTTTGCTCTATTGTAGAACGGTAATAAATACAAACGGCAAACTTAGTATGATTATAGTCATTATAGTGCAAAAAGAATCAAAGAAAACAATTTTTTTTTCGGTAAATACGTAATACATGATATCGTGGTGGTACGGAACCGACTTGTCTATAGTGGTTGAATACGCTGACTGCAGACCAGAGGTCGCGGGTTCGACCCCCGCCCGGGACAAACAGTTGTGATAGTGAACATGATCATGTATATTTCTCCCTAATCTGAGTGTAAAATATATGTATTATAAAAATAATTAAGTATCTATGTATAGCAGTTGTCTGGTACTCATGCTACAGGCCCAAACTAGGCTGACCTAATTTGGACTAGATGACCGTGTGTGACCGTATCCCAGGTATTATTAAGGACACTGGGTGCGCGAGTCCGACTCGCACTTGACCGGTTTTTCTATTATTTAAAAATCATGTTTATTTCCTGTTATATCTCGAATATTATTTCCACAATTAGGTTTATATGACTTCTTAGGGGGTGTTATTGTCTGGTTTCTTATCTGCCAGTCAAGGCACATAGGGAGTAGCGACCCTAGGACCCCGAGCTCTGTTTTGTCATCTCTCCTAGTCCCAGTCCGTGACAAACAGACCCTTGACCCTCACTCCCACCCAAATCCAAATTATTCCTTACTTCTCCAATAAACAACATGGGATTCCCAAGGAGGGTTGACGTCAGGCAGGCGGCCGGTTGTAAAAAGAATTGCCGAACCCTATCTTCAACATGAAAAAATGAATGGTATTGATGTGCGATATAGTGTTAGGGCGTACCCCCGAGGCGACGCGCAAGTGCAGCACCCGGCACTCGTGAGAAATGGACAAGGGTTGTCGCATCAGGGACGGGTGCGACGTAAGAAGCAAGTCCGGGAAGTAAGAATGAGGATGGTAAGCTGGAATGTGGGAACGATGACTGGAAAGGGAAGGGAACTTGCTGATATTTTAGAAAGACGAAGGATAAATGCAGCCTGTTTGCAGGAAACGAAGTGGAAAGGTATGAAAGCTAGAGAAATTGGAGCTGGTTATAAATTTTTCTACTGTGGGAAGGATGGTAAAAGGAATGGCGTGGGTATTGTTTTGGATGGTGAACTGAAAAAATGTGTGACGGATGTTAAGCGAGTGAATGATAGATTAATAGCTGTGAAGTTATTAGTGGGTGAATGTATTTTAAATATTATAAGTGCGTATGCTCCTCAAACAGGATGTGATGAAGTAGAGAAAGAAAAATTTTGGGAGGATTTTGATGGGGTGATGATGAATATTCCTGTTGAAGAAGAGTTATATGTTGGTGGTGATTTTAATGGACATGTGGGAAGAACGAATGAAGGATATGAGAGAGTGCACGGAGGTTTTGGATTTGGAAATAGAAACCAAGATGGTGAATCACTATTGCAGGCGGCATTGGCTTTTGACTTCGCAATAGCAAATACATTTTACAAAAAACGTGACCAACACCTTATAACTTACCACAGTGGCAACCACAAAACACAAATAGATTTTTTCCTTATCCGAAGGTGTAATTTTGCGGCTGTAAAGAACTGCAAGGTAATACCAGGAGAGGCCTTAGTCTCTCAACATCGGCTATTGCTATTGGAGGTCAAAATGAAAAACAATCGTGTAGCCAAAAAATTGAAGCCTGAAAAAAGAATAAAATGGAATTTGTTAGAAAAGAAGGATTTAGCGGAAGAATTTAAGAAGAGCGTGGTTGATAAAATGATTGAAATGGATGATTTGTCAGGGAAAAATGTGAATGAATGTTGGAATGAAATGGCAACATGCATGCGAAGTGTAGCGCAAAAGACATTCGGAGAAACGAAAGGAAGAGGGAAAATAGATAAAGATACATGGTGGTGGAATGACGAGGTTAAAATTAGTTTGACAGAAAAAAAGAAAGCGTTTAAGAAGTGGAAGACTGTAGATGAGCTAGATGTACAAGAAAAGGAAAATAAAAGGGAAGCATACAAGGAGTGCAAAAGGAATGCCAAGCGAGCGGTTGCTATTGCAAGGGCTGCAGTACAGGATAAACTGTACAAATCATTGGAAAGCCCTCAAGGACTAAGTAGCCTGTTTAAAATGGCAAGAGCAAGAGAGAAGAATGCAAGAGACATTGTATATATAAAATGTATGAAAGATGAAAAAGGAATGGTCTTGACGAATGATGAGAAAATAAAAAGGCGTTGGAAAGAATACTTTGAAAAGTTGATGAATGAAGAAAATGACTGGAATAAGGTGTTGATAGATGCCACTATTAATACTAAAACGGTAGATGAAATTAGTGTAGAGGAAGTGAGAATGGCTGTGAGAGACATGAAGAATGGGAAAGCGGTAGGGCCGGATTGTATACCTGTTGAAGTATGGAAGTTTCTGAAAGCAGATGGGTGGAAGTGGCTAACTTTATTCTTCAATAAGTTGTTGAAAGAGGAGAAGATCCCAGATGAGTGGTGCAACAGTACATTGGTGCCCATCTATAAAAATAAGGGAGACGTTCAGGACTGTGACAACTATAGAGGAATAAAGCTTATGCCACACAGTATGAAAATATGGGAGAAAGACGAATAAGAGAGGAGAGTGAGGTAACCCAGAACCAGTTCGGATTTATGCCAGGACGGGGGACCATGGACGCAATATTTGCCCTTAGGCAACTTTGTGAAAAGTACCGGGGTGCACAGAAAAACTTGCACATGGTCTTTATAGACCTGGAAAAAGCGTATGATCGGGTCCCGCGCAAGGTTCTGTGGTGGGCTATGAGAGAAAAGAGAGTGCCAGAGAAGTATGTAAGGCTTGTGATTGAAAAGTATAGAAGAGTGTGTACAAATGTTCGGTCTGAGGCTGGCGTCACCGACAGGTTCGATGTGGCTGTGGGCTTGCACCAGGGATCGGCTTTAAGCCCGTATTTGTTCCTCCTGATTATGGATGCCTTGACATCGGACATACAGGAGGAGGCACCCTGGTACATGCTGTTCGCCGACGACATTGTTCTTGTTGGAGAGGATGCGAGTGAGGTACAGAGCAGACTGGGAAAATGGCAAGAGAGATTGGAGAACGTTGGGCTTAAAATCAGCCGGAGTAAAACGGAGCATATGTTCTGTGACTTTGGTGGCCCCTCCAATTTCTCCCAAATTGCCTTAGACGGTGTATCCCTTCCAGTTTGCTCAGATTTCCGTTACCTTGGTTCGCTCTTCCAAAACAACGGCGATATTGACCGCGACATTAACAACAGAATGAATGTGGGATGGATGAAGTGGCGACAGGTCTCATCAACAATTTGTGACGCCCGAATACCCCTTAAACTAAAGGGAAAAATTTATAAGGCGGCAATCAGACCTGTTGTCATGTATGGATCAGAGTGTTGGGCTACGAAGAAGATGGATGAAAGAAAGGTGCATGTGACAGAGATGCGAATGTTAAGATGGATGTGTGGTGTGACAAGGAAGGATAAGATAAGAAATGAGTATATCAGGGGAGCTTTGAAAGTAGCGCCAGTGACAGAGAGATTGCGGAGTAATAGGCTTGGATGGTATGGTCATGTTATGCGCAGGGATGACAAGTATGTAGGCAGAAGAATGTTAAGTATGAAAGTGGAAGGACGTAAAAAGAGGGGAAGACCGAGGAAAAGATGGATAGATTGTGTGAAGGAGGATATGACAGCGAAAGGAGTGAGTGATGAACTGACGAGTGACAGAGAGGAGTGGAAGAAAAAAACATGTTGGGCCGACCCCACCTAGAGTGGGATAAGGGCAGGAGAGAGAGAGAGAGAAAGGTTTATATGACTATAGGTACTCCTAGTACCTACCAATATACCTACAGAAAAACATGTAGGTAAGTACATTTTATAATAATTGTTTCTTTTATGAAAAAATAAATTATTTTAAGCTCATTATTAAAGCATTCAAATTCATTAAAATCTAAGCTTTTTGTGTATAATTTTACAGTATATGGGTACAAAATGTAGGTTAAACCTAAACAATTTTTTGAAAAAGTTTGGAATGTTTTAATAATTATTGTGAAATAAACGATAATCATTAATACATTTGATTCAAAGATTTTGTTTTAATTTTAGAGATATTTAAGCCCAGTATTACTGATTGTTTAAAACTCCCGAAAATGCTTTATGTCTATGCGAAAATGTCACTTTCGAGCATCATCACAAAACCTGAGAACGAAAAAAGGTCAACAAAGTTACGTTACAACGATAAGAGCTGAATAAGAATACATCACAAACAGAAAATTTACTATACCATTACCGAAAACTATATATAGTGCCGAAAATTGCGAAATCACTGCATATTTGTGAAAGGGGTCTTAACACTTAGACAGCCATACCAAAAAATAATATTAGCTTTTAGCTTAGCTTTTTTAGTTCCTGGACTCTAGATAGTGAGAAAGGAAAAAAAATATATGTCATGACTGGGCAACAGACCGTTGAATCTATTGTGAGAGATGTATACTAAAACTAAGCACAAATTTCGTATAATAATAATACATAGGACATCCCACACAGCGCAATTTAGTACTAAATAAGTAAGCCACTATTACGCTTGTGTTACGGGTTACTAGACAACTCATATAGATACTTAAATATTCTTTATAATTTATACCTACATATATAAATATTTTACACCCATACACGGAACAAATAGGGATGTTCAAGCATACAAATATTTGTCTCGGTCGGCAATCGAACCCGCGACCTTCGATTCTACAGTTAGGGTATCTAACTACTCGGCTAATCGGTTAGTCTAGTCAATTATAGCTACAGGAATGACTATAAAATGTTAGATCGTTTTCGTATAAGTCATTAAAATTTTATTTTATCCGTGGAAAATGCATAAAACAAAATTAAGAAACGTTAAACAAAGCGTGCATTTCTTCGCGTCTCGAGAGGGACGACACAAAATGAATACCGTTACGGCAAGAATAGCGACCATTAAACTTGTTTGACAGCGGAACTAAATGGGAATACATTTATGCTTATCTCCCATATCTCGTATTACCTAACTCAGACAATACAATACTTAGTCAAGTACATTCCCGACATTTTTAACATACACAAAAAGTTGGTGAATCAAAACTATACTGGGGTTCGACTGACTGAACCAGGCTGGACGTAGTCCAACCTTATAGAGCGTGTTGAGCTTACCGAACTAAACAAAAGGTTAAAAACATTAGATGGCAGCACACACAAAACATGTGTGCAATTCACACGTGGTAGAAGTGAAACCTTCAAAAATTTGGGTTTCAAGATTATGAAACAAATGTGAAATTTTGGGAAGTTTTACTATTTTTAACAGTAAAATCCTCTTTATGCGTAATAGAACTATCATTTTTCATATTCAACAACGCTTTTCGGCATGCACGAAATTCACGAACACGTTCCGTTGAACTTTTTGCCTGTTTTTAATTTTGATTTCCTTTTTTTTCGATAATCGCGACAATATTCTACATTCGTTTTCGGCACGAAGCAAAGCACAAAGAGAACCATGAACATAAGAAACACTGTATAATGCTTCCTATCTCATTTTCTCCCACGTTAAATCTTATGAATTTATATCTGTCTCTTTTTACTGTCGCTTTTTCGTTTCATCGACTTCAAGTCACAACGATGCTAAAGAACTTTTCACTTCAAAAATAATAATAAAAAAATCATCATCATCATCATCAGTGCCTCACCTTCAGCCAGTTATGCAACTGAAAGGGATAAATCCCGATATACCGAAGGGGGCGTGGTTATGGGAGGGAGTGTAGGTCATCGCAGCTTGGAAGAGGAATGAAGGGATTTTTATATCCGACCGGTTTACATGCAACCTGTAGCCAGAGAAAGGAAACGGGAGAGGTGGATAAATATTATACTGTGTACATATATAAATGGTCAGAAGATAAAGCTGCATTTATGGTTCTTCCTCAAATGTTTCACGGTCTGTCTCTAGAATTTTATATATTTCAGCTGTTGTGATGTTTATTCCTTGTCTATCTTCTGCTAGCTTGAGCCAATCCCGGTGGTTAAGCTCGTAGTACTGCATGTCTTGGTCCAGAGAATCCCTCCAGGTGAATATTGGTCTGCCTTTTTTCTTTTTTCAGTTAATTAAACTCCTAATCGGACTTGCCTTTGGAATAGAAAAGTATGAATCCATTCTTCAGAAAAATAATTTTTGTCGCATGTTTCTATGATCACTTCTGCGATCTGACTGGTAAATTCCTCGGCTGCAAACTTAATTTTATTTTTCATAGATTCTGAAATTGTTTCCTGATATTTTTCTGCTAAGTACTTCTTTTGTTTTGAGAAGATCATAATCCCAGTTAAAAAACGTTGAACTTTGTATCTTGTATTGTATTTGTAGAATTTTTGTCTTTGTTGATGTTATTTTATGTTACTTCGTGATGACTTTCCAGATAATAATAATAATAATTTGTGATTTGCGTTGACATTTGACCATTGTCCTTGAATTAATTCAAGCCTAATACCCTAATGCTATTTGTGATTATGTGGTCAATTTAGGATTTTCTTCCAAGTGGAAGGCAAGTGCCTTCCACGTTATTTTGCAAGAGCGGCGGCCCTGTGTGCTGCTGATTTTAAGATTGTGCTGTATGCAGAAATCTAAGAAAAAGGTACCGATGATGCTATTTGGCTTACTGTGAAATAAATTACTCTCAATTATTGTTTTTAATTTTGTTTTGATTTTCCTTCACCTATTCCAAGCTGGGCATTGAAATCTCCTTATATAAGTAATTTTGTATTTTCTGGTCTTCAATTAGCGAGGATTATTTTGCGAGTATAGTATCCAGTATGCCCAGTCTTGATTTGTGTGGAATATGTACCACAATAATAAACCATTCCTTGTGGTATTGATTGTTTCCCAAAAGTATCCTGGTGTATAAGCCTAGTAAATTATTATTTTTCAGTGTGTAGCAATAGTTTTTGTGGATATTTATTTTCTAATGATGATGCTAACACTGCTTTTGTTCCTCGACTTAAGATCCTTTCGTAGTGTTTATATTGAAACATTCCACACGCCGTATGCATTTCTTGAGTGCTAGCTATGGTAATGTTTAGGTTGTGGTGTTCGTGGTCTATGTGTTTTCATTTTTCAAGGCTAGCGCAACCGTGTATGTTCCACTTTGCTAACTTCATTTCATCGCATTACGTCTGTTGAAGGGGTGGCTTACTGCTGAATCTGATTAATCTGAAAACTGTGTTATCCGTTATTTCTAAGTGTTGTTACCTAATACCTATATGAGAAGTTGCAGGCAGGTGTTCAAATCATTTAATTGGCTGTTGTTTGTCGATTGTCCCACGTTGGATTGTATATTTGAACTATGTAATGAGGAGTTTTACGTAGAATCCGTTACCCATATGTGATTAATTTACCTCACATACCTACTCACTTTTTTTCAAAGAACTTTCATAGTGGTTATTGCAGAAATATATTTAGATGTTTCCGGTACCGTTGCTCCCTGTGGTCGATAAGTTATTGTAGGTTTGTTGCTTTGCAAGATATTAACATTCAGTTATACTTAGTAGGACTAGGTTATGCTCCGCCGCTCCTATTTGTATGTCTTCACCTGCTCAGATTCTGTCATGATATTGCTGTCTAATGTGTTTTTCAATTCTCTCCTGTGTCGACGTGTGAATTTCTGTCCACTGTAACTACTAGATATTGCTCATTGGTGCAAGTCTAATTTGCTCATTGATTTTGTATTCCTTGAGATATAGGGCTAAGTTACTTCTAATCATAGAATGTGTAAATGAGATTCCCAAACGTTCGTAGTTGGTATGCTGTTGCTCTGAATAGGCAGTTTCCATCATCCTGTATTTCTCAATCCTAGATTTAAAGTTTGTATGAATAATAATATTGGAAGGTTTTGCATTTTCAAAAGCCATATTGCTTAACTTTTAATTTATTTATAGAAATTCAGGCGTGTCTCACAGTCTTACTGATTAGTGAAAAAACAAGAAGGGTAACAAAATTTGGAGTGGTATACTTACAAAGTACTCATTGTTTAGTGCTTTAAATTATTATAGAAGAGCTAGGAGAAAACGCAAAATTTAAATACTCTGTAGGCTCTTGTAATGCCTATTTTTCCGGTTATAATATTCTTTTGCTTCGACCTCGCCTTATTTAATGGTAATATTAGAGTTTGAGTACAGCTTTTGGGCTGTGAGGCTTGGGTAGGTACCTGCACCTCTTTTGTTTTGTTTTGCGACTTGGGATGTTTCTATTGGCAATAAACGACGGCAAGGCGTTTTTTTTTTTTGTGACGTCTTTGTTATCGCATACGGACGGAGTATTTTGGAAATTTTGTATTTGTTCCTATATTATTTCCTGTAGGTATCTTAAATACGATATTTGGTGTTTTCCTGTTAATTAAGTATAAATAATTGTTGTTTCCTTCTATGATTTAGCGTCGGCTTACGATAATGCTTGTACCTACCTAGTAGGATTTCGCGCTTTAGTATCTTGCTTTTATTTATTATACCTACGTAGGTACCTAGTAACGCTGTAGTGCAGTTCGTATCAATGTATACGTGGCATATGCCCACCGGCTTCTATACATGCACTGATACCGCGCGACAGCCATCTATATAGGCATCATTAAAGGATATCATGCAATTCGGTATATAAATTTGATTCAGAAAGTGCCAACTATCTATTTATATAAATACCTAAAGGTGCACATAAATACGTGTGCGTGGGGCCTCGAAATCGACTTAAAATGAATTTCGTGAATTTCTTTCTCTATATCTTTATTTTGTTTTTCCTGGCGATTTCTTTTGCCTAGGTCGTAAAATTATATGTACGCATTTTATTTTTATTATAGAATTATGAATTATGCGAATTAGTACTAATTAAAATAATTGTAACAAAGTAGACCCACTCAAATAGCACTTGTAATTACTAAAAATAAAAATAAGCTTGGATTGATCTCACCAGATTCTAGTTGATTTACCCGGGTGTCGGCTAGTTTATCGTCGCACTGTTGTTTTAGGACTATATACGTAAACACATTAGATAGTTGATTCGTTTCGAAATTTTATAAATTCGTTGTGTGCGTTGCTTAAAAAGGAAGGCCCCCGGTCAGGGTAATAAATGCAAAGAAAAAAGGTTCTGGGTATGGACCCGCGACAACACGTGTTGCGTCCGCGCTTGACCGTGGTCCGAACGGAACTCTCTTCAAAAATAAAATTAAAAAAATATAATAAAATGAAACTTTATAATTCGGTAACCGTCAGTTTGGGAATCTACTCACTTAAAACTTTTGTCTTGTTCAGTAAGGATATATATAACTATATAAGTTTGGACTTCGTTCAGCCGAACACCCGGTATAGTTCCAATAAAACTTTATGGCGGATGTGAACATAGGCGTCGCAGTAACCAGTTTTAGGTGTAACGGGACGCAGTGGAGCGAGGGGTATATGACTGTACCTGCGCAAGCACGCTTATAGCGTTGTATTCCGATCCGCCATAAAGTTTGAGGCGAACTATACTTATGTCGAAATCGCCGTTGACAGAAAACTGAAAAAATTTAATATTATAGTATGAATAGCTTTTATCTATAATAACTGTGTCCGTTTGCTATATTTTTCTTTTCACATTGTTCTGTACTCGAAAATAGCAGGGTAAGTATACAAATACGAGCCGTAAAATGTGAAACTTTCGTTGACATCAGTCCAGTGAACTTTGCGTGATGCGCGCACTTAACAATTAAAAAGCACAATAATCATAATTAGACCGAAGCCAAAATATTAATTTTCTAAAATGATACTTCGACCCACCACGGAACATGTTGTTATAATAGGTCGCGGAGTAAGTTATTTCACATTTTGGAAGTCTGCAGTTAATTTAAAGTTTCTTGGTGTAATATTTTGCACATGCGACACAAAACACAAAAAAAGCATTGTCATTTATAGTGTCGTTGTCATCATTGTATCTGTTAGCGTAGCACAAAGTTGGTTTAAGCATTATGAATAAAGTTGATGCCATTTATGAAGCTTTGGAGCAAGATCAGCATATTAGTAGTTGCTGAAAAACTGAGCATTGACCGCCGGGCACAACCATCGATTCGGATGTTTACTGCCAACGACTGATACCACTAAAGCATGCAATTGAGAAAAATTGCCGTAACTGATCAATAGAAAGGGTATTTTCCCATGATAACGTCAGACCACATACATCCTTTAACCACTCAGGAGAAATTTAGAAAGTTTGCCTGGAAAGTATTAATGCATCCACCACATAGCCCTGACCTTGCACCCTCAGATTTCTATTTGTTTCGATCTCTTTTGAATTCTTTAGGTAACGTAAGGTTAACATCAAGAGGAGACTGTCAAAACAACTTATCGCTATTTTTTAACCACAAACCCTATAATTTTTACAGCAACGGGATCATGTCACTACCTATAAACAAGATAGTATTAAGTTATCGAACAAAGCGGCAGATATATACTTTAATTGAATACAATTAAACTATGAAAAGAACAATACAAACACAATATTACGTACAGAATACGAACAGACGTTCTCCCATACCTAATATTTACGGAAGTATTGTTGATGCCGCTTATGTGCATTTATTTCCTATGAACTATACAAATAAACTTAATACCCCTATAAATATAAATAATTCTGCATAGATCATAAATCTTAGAACATTTCCACGTTATCGACTAAAACGATATCGCATAAAGCTTTTACTTTAGTTTTTAATATCACAAATGGATCACGCACATTTTCATATTATAATTTATGATTATTATGTGAATAGTGTATCAGTAGAATTAAAATAGAAAATAACACGTATTAGTTCTATTTCAGTTTTGGACACCACCGCGTCGATTTTTCAAGTCGGGCCTCACGAAATATATGATCTCAAAATAAGTTTGAGGATCATTGTACTGAGTATCCACATTCACAAATGACAAAATATGTCTGTGTGTTTCTTTGTCTGTAACTTGAGAACCTTGAAACTGATTACGATAATCGGTTGTATTTTATGAGACCTATTAATTTTATTACATGAACAGATTTGAAGATTTTTCTGACATTGGAAATATCTAAGTGGGCGTCCCACAAAAAAAAGAGACTGGTGCCATCGTCTCCTTAAATTTGCATAGAGTGAATTCCAGATCGAATAAGAAAAAATTAAATAAATAAAAATATCGAGTGTTTGTGGCCGGGGGAAAAAAAAGATTATAAAAAACACCAAAAAAAAAAAACCCAAAAACACACGGGCGTGCGGTCCTAAAGGCAATGTAGAGCTTTTAATACTTATATAATGACAGCGAAATTGTGTTACTTTGACTTTTAACGAGCGAGTCTTGTCATTTTTGCATTTTATAGAAGTATGTAATATTAGGTCTTAACCTATGTAGTTGCCGTTCTTCAGTACTGGCCATTTCAAATAAAAAAAAATTATTGGCTGTGAATTCGAAATTCAAATTATGCGCGCGGGGGTTTCTCGGGAGTGAAGAGCGGCGCGGGGAGACCTAGCGCACTGAAACTCGGACTAAAACTCACTATCTTACACCAGCTAGCTATAGTACGAGTGGTTAGACGGTAAACGCAGAAGAGGGCTTCTAGTCAATTCGTACTTTTATAATCTCCGGTAATAAACGGTATTTTCTCGAAATTCAAAGTCTGCTTTTCAAACTAAAAACAACCTTTATCCAGTGAGTTTTGGCAAACACGGTTTCTTTTATGTTCTCCTAAATGAAACACAATTATATCTAATAATTTTTTTTTCTTTTCTATATCTACAAGATACAACGTGTGTTCCACAAAAAGTATAGTATAATATATATATATATATTTATTTTATGAATTATACGTCTCCACCAAAACTCACAAAACAGAAATTGTCAAATTTCAGGACAGGCACGTCCTTAAAAGATTAAGGGAATATGGAGTCCCCATATACACATAAAATAAAAAGTAATAGTTATATACAAAAGAACGCGAAGAAGAGTAGGTACGCGAAATATGAAAATTGATGAATTATTAGTGAACTTCGATTTTCGTTTTTTGAAAACTTTTCATTTTTCACGTTTATTCGAGAAAAAATTTACACACATCTAGATGACGTTACCATAGACAACAAAGACAACAATAACTTTTGACAATTAGACCTCCCCGTTTATGGATGGCGTCGTTGTCGCCGTCTTGTAATTTTGAAAGTAATTTATAATTACGTGAATTTTTTTAAACATAATCATAATAAGTTTATTGCATTCGTTACATTCGTTTAGATAGCTACTTAATTAGCAAAGGTAAAAAGATCTAAGTCAAACGGGGTCAGCACTTATTGTAAACTTCGACAGGTTTCATGAATAGATAGTATAAAAATTAAATTGTATAACAGAGCACAACGTTATTACATTTATATTAAGTCTGAAAACGTATTATTTATAGACTCTGTTTTACACTCCGACTCTGGTCTCGTTCTAGTAAATGTGTGAGTCGCCTATATTTCTGAAGTGGTCGACTCGCACGAACTTAAATTGTCGTCGTACGAGTCGACTACTAAAAACATAATTAGTTTTAAAATGTGTCGACTCGCACATTATGGCGAATCATGTTCATTCTAGTTAACTACAAACCCATCGGATGTCCATTTTCAGCGCCAAAACGTATGTACACCAATTGTCTATGTAAAGTGCTATTTTATCTTATGGTAAATACCTGCTACGATACTACGTACGAGGCAACATAATCATAGGTATAATGATAACATTATTCAATATTTTACGTTGATAAAACTTTCACTATCTACACGTATCACATTGAATTCGATATATGCATGATTTTACTAGGAACATTCTAATCTTTTGTTTCTTGAGATAGGTAATTTACAAAGCTTCTGATCCATTTTAGTAACATAATTTTACTAATATAAGCTTTAGCCGTAGTACAAATTGTAAGAAGTTTTTTCTATATTGTTATAAAATAAAGTAGGTATATTTATAAAATACCTTGTTAATATTATAACGCTAATAAATTATAAGAATACCGAATTTGATTTAAATTTGAATATCAATAAAAGTAACGATTATATTTTTCTAGTGAAATTATAATTCGCCTGATATAATTCTTTAACTGCGACGTATACATTTCGATCGCAAGGACTCAGCGGCGGAAGTGACTTGCATTCTATTTCCGACGCCTAAGAAAGCTTTCACAGGTCACACGTGCCATCAACTAACGAAATCGTCGCGTCATGTCAAGCCATAATCTTCCTATATTCATACTTCTGCTGCGTAGGTTTTTCTATAATAATTTATGTCTGAATCGTACAAGATAGGATATTACAATTTCTATTCCAAGAAATCCATGATTTGGTTCATCGTTTGTTTTCGACATTATGAAATATAAGAAGTAGAATTCAGCGAATTATGTAAATTTTAGGAAATTAAAAAAAAAAACAATAAATGAAACACTTTCACCATCTACACGTAAGCATGCCAAAAACAAGACAAAATGTAAGGGATTCTTGGCAACGCTCAATGATTCTGAAAGTGAATTTATGTACGCTCCAATACTAATGACCTTAAAAACTTTGCCTTGAAACGAAAAAAAAAAGAACCAAATATTTCGTAACGTGTCTGTATTTATAGTCTTTTTTATAATACGAGAAAACAGCATTGCAATGAAAAGATAATTCATGTGTAATGCATAGAAAGCACGTTGTACCCTGTTACAAAGCTATTGACGAAGTCCATTGAGTGAATTGACAACCAAAAACGAATAATCATCGACCCTGCGACAAGTAACAATGTCCTACTTACTCGTTCGTTATACTGAGTAATATTGCAAGCTTACTCGTAAACATATAGATACAATACAAAATACAAAACAGGACAGTGGTTAAAATTAGAAGGATGTTTTAAAGGTAATAAAAAATGAAAAACGGAACTATAGTAAACAATAAATGAGGTACATATTGGCACTACTAACGCAGAATAGAAGATGGTAAATTATTATAACAAATTAAATTATGAAAAATATTAAAAGGGTTAAGGGCGACTTAATGTAGGACACGAAATGGGGTAGAAAACATGAAAGAGCAAGATAAAAGACATGGAAAATAGAAAGAAGGAAACAATAATAATACATGGGACATCCCACACAGTGCCAACTAAACCCAAAGTAAGCAAGTATACTGGTATTATGGGTATTAAACAACTGTTATACATACTTATATGTTATTTTTACAATTTATACTTATGTAGATATTTTACACACAGACATGAAAGAAATAGGCATGTTTATGCACACAAATATTTGTCTCGGGCGGAGATCGAACTTGCGACCATTGGGTCGGTAGTCGGTGTCGTCAACCACTAGACCAATAGGTCAGTCAAACATATGCTTCATGATTTTTTTATACTTGGGATGAAATGTTTTAATGAAGGTAAGCTACAGCAAAATACGATCCTTTATAAGTATAAAACACAATAAATATCAGTAACAGGTTTACAAGAATAACTTACGTCATTAATGCCACAAAAATATACAAATATTAATAACTGTATTTACCAAATTAGTTGTACTTCCTGAACAAAGGAACGTAAAACAATACACCTACATTTCATCATAAGACGGTTTAGAAATCACCGCAATTAAAATTGTTAATTTAAACATAGGCACGTATTGATGTTTCTAGTTGATGAATGACTTCATGGCTACTTCCACCGTCTACGTATAATAAGTATATTACTGATAAAAATAAAACTTTAAGTTAAAAATACCCAAATTTTATTATTTTCCAAGGTATAAAAATATGTAAGAGCTCGCTACGTCCTAGCGTCATTGATTTAACGTGGCATTTCACCTAGGTTACAAGTGTCTTGCTATAGGGCAGGTAACACGCGTGAGGTATTATAGCGGTACAATAGTTCGGGAGCCCGTGACAATAAGGTCACGACTTTCCGAAAGGCGAATTTTTGATAAGTAGTAATACTCACAGCGTTCATTTACAGATTACAGTCACTCAACTAGGTATGGATGCGTCAGGCTACGGTTTTCCTACGAATTCGGAATTACGATAATTAACAATACGACAAAACACATTTTTATAAAGTTATTTTTTTTGTATCAGTACTGCTAGTTTCTACATAAGCAAAGAGTGTACCAGTTAATGAAATGTATACAAAGTGATTAGATTTTATAAAATTGGTTTTTTTCTATGGTTCTGGAAAGTCACGACCATTTTTGTTTACAGCTCCCGGACTATAAATAACGACGGAACCACAGCGGTCGCGGGTCATCGACCGGCCCACTAAAGTTGACCGCGGCATTCGCTGATTGCTTCCACACACGCTCTCTCTGTGTATTGACCATAATGCGCTTATGAGAAAATTGTCATAGTTAATGGACGTACTCGTTAACTCCATACACGTATAGGAAACACAATTGTACATTTTTCCTTTTCAAAGACAACAGGTTAGGTAGTTACAACGTATGTGGTTATTTTATCACAACGGCAACGTATTAAGAGGATTTTGTACCCGCAAATTTCCATACAAACCGTGTTAACCGTTGCACCCGATTAAACTTTAACCGATAACTAGTTGTGAAAGTGCAATTGGTTTAAGGTTGAACACAAAAAATTAAAAATATCAACAAAAAAAATGCGCGATTAATTGTTTTTTTCTCTCGATGTACTTATCAAAATTATTACATAAATAAAAACGGTGGAACCTAGTTTTAGCTAATCTGAATACCATATAATTTTTTAGCCCCAATCAGTTTTAATAAGGTTTAATGGGGTGTGGTATCATCGTCAACGCCGCGCCGCCGTTTGTATGGTTTGCAAGTACACACTCCTCTTAAGTTCTAAACTAAGAGTGATAGGTTACTTTTTAGGATTCCATAGCCTACAAATTGAAAAAAGGAACCCTTATAACGTCGTCCTGTCCTGTTTACATGCAACCTTTGGCCAGGACACGAAGTCTTTAGACAGGAGACAGGAATTATACAATATATTCAGTATCAATAATTCAATATACAAGAACAGGCTGAAGTGTAATCTCTTTTGACAAATACCTTATACCATATCCGTCTATCATGCCTTACTGCAGGGGCTTAGGCGTCCCCTTAATCCATACCTTGGAGCTTAATCCACCACGCTGCTCCAGTGCGGGTTAGTGGATCTTAACGAATGCCATCTCATGATGGCAGCCGGGACCGACGGCTTAACGTGTTCTCCGAGGTACGGGTCAGTGATAGTTATGTTTTTAATCAGAAAAAACTCGTTGCTACATGCCCTGGGATTACGGCCGTGAGAATCTAGAAGATGACCCCGTAGTGACCGACCCGTTTCGGCCGTTCCCGACGAATATGTGATAAAAGTGAAATAAAATCCTTTACAGACGTGGGCATTGAGTAAGGAACGCGTGAACAAAAATTCATTAATAATTAGACATGTCCAAAGTCAGTGAGCTCTGCGTCTCTAAAATGTTGATTCCGTGTCCGAATGGCATACAGCAACGTGTGAAATCTTATGTGCATACTCCTCAAGCAACAAAACGAGTCATGAAAACTACATTAGACCGGTGACATTAGACTACATTGAAAAATAAAAAAAGAAGTGTCCATACACTTCTCTTTCACAGTTAGGTAGATAATTTATCAGCTTCTCTTCGTAGGTATTAGGAGAGGTTAAAGCTGCATTTTGCCGTTATCCTGGACCAAACTTTTAAAGTTGCGCTGCTGATCATTAAAATTAAAAGGAATATGGTTCTAGAATAACCTCTCAAAATATCCCTTTTTCTATTTACGAATTCGGCAGATATTTATGAAAATTCATCTAACGTCCAAATTCTCTCTGTGACGTCATCTGAGCGCTTATTGCGCTGCTATGTACATTAAAGCATTACATTTTACATTGATTACATTACAAAAAACCAAAGCCAAAAGTAAATAAAAAATAATGAAGTAAAGTAACGGTATGTGAAATGAAATTGTAATCCTAATGAACCAGTAAAACTATTATGACTGTATATAATTTAAGATAATGTAAATTAAATAATGATATAAATTTTATAATATATATAATTAATATAATAATATAAATTAATTGTCGTGATAGCCCGAACGCAGCGAACCTGTTTCAAATCTATAAGGCCATGTGGCCATGGTTCGAATCCGGGCGTGTACCAATGAGTTTTATCTGACTTCAGTACATTAACTATCACTAACCCCGTGCCTCAGAGAGCACGTTAAGCAGGCGGTCTCGGTTGCTGTCAATAGATGGCGGTCATTACAATCCGCCAACCCTTATTGGAGCAGCGTGGTGGATTTAAGCTGCAAGCCCCCTCATCTTGAGGGGAGGTTCAGAAACATCAGAAACAATTGATTGCTAATGATTGCTGATAAGTCAAAAGGATAATCAATTTTTGGAAAAAAATTACTGAGAAACTTACGGATTAAATTTTTTTCTTTATTTTAAGAGGAAGGTATGTTGGTCTATATAAAAACTACGTATTATAAATTTTGGTCCAAGCTTAAGGTATGTTGGTCTATATAAAAACTACGTATTATAAATTTTGGTCCAAGCTTATTGTTCCACTGTCTCCCTCTGGAATGTTATATATTTCATTTACTACTTCCTTTATTTCCTGTCAATCTTTTGCTAAAAAAAAATTTTGTAAGTAGTGACTCAGCGTTGTATTTGTTGTTTGTAACTGTTCCTTCTCTTTAATGATCTACTTAGCGCCTTATATCTTCCGTTATCACTCCCTATCAGCGACTGAGCCGCACCTGTCATGTTTATCGACATTCACTCAGCAGGCTTTGGACAACCAGTATGATAATAATATTAACGTAATATTTTATGATATTTTCCACTTTAGCATTCGACGACTACAAAACCAAACCTGACATTCTCTGGTATTCAAAGTTGCATTACCATATTATACCATCAGCCCATTAATGCCACATTGCAGAGGCTTAGGCCTCCCCTCGGAATGAGGGGGCTTGGGGCTTAATCTACCACGCTGGTCTAGTGCGGGAACGATTGCCATCTATTGATGGCAAATGGCAAACGAAACGACGCGACTACGATGTACATAAATTAGAAAAAAATTATTGGTACATGCCCTGGGATTCGAACCAAGGTCTTTTAAACAATAAACGGGCTCGCTACCACTCGGATATCACGACATCGGTTACATTAATACTATAAAAATGTGTGCGTGAACATGTCTATTTGTTCTGTGTCCGGGTATAAAATATACATTATATCATGTATTTACTATAAAAATATATATTTAAGTTTGTATATCAGTACGTTACGTTACGTACGTACGTACTGTACGTTATCTACGAATAGTACCTATACTACAGGCTCTGCCTAGTTTGGGACTATGGCCATGTGTGAGATGTCTTAAGAATTATTATTTCATCCATCATTATTAAAATTATGACACATTGTAGTCAAAAAATCGCCCAACTTACACACGCATCGGATTGTATAAAGCTAAGTATGTGGTAAATATTCTCCCGAATTCTGCCTAATCAAAGATTAAATGAGAAATTCCTGTTTGAAATAAACCAAGGTATTAAAATCAATTATTGTACGTATCATAGGTATCGTGGATTATAAGATACGTCTATCTATTGATAATAAATCGATAATCATAAATAAAATACGTTACAGAAAATAAAGTAACAATCAAGAACTGTAATGAAAACTAATTATTTTAATGAAAATTCTTAGCAACAGATATCGGAAATAAAATTAAAATACCATATGTGATACACGTGTACAAAATCCGTTCAATATGAACAATGATGTCTGAATGGCTTACAGTGAAATAATAAAAGAACTTTGCCAAGCGGAGCGGAAATGTGGAAATCTATAGAATATGCACACCCTTCTGGGAAACGGGCATCAGGTTATGTATGTATGTAAATAAATAAATACCTGGGCCATCCCACACAGCGCAATCTAATCCAAAAGTAAGCAAGTATTATGCTTGAATTATAGCACAATTATAGGTACTAGACAACTGCTATACAAATTTAAATATTCTTTATAATATATACATATATAAATATTTTGCACCCACGCACGGAACAAATAGACATGTTCAGGCACACAAATATTTGTTCAATTCGATTCGAGAATCGAACCGCGACCTTTGGTTCTGCATTTAGGGTTTTTATCCATTAGGTCAATCTGTTAGTCAATCGGCTTTAAAGTGTTTTTCTGTCGTGGAATCGGTGTGGCATGTCATTTTGGAGTGTCCTCGTTTCCAGATGGCCCGCTTCAGCCTGACCAGCCAAATAGACATGGAATTGACGGAATCCAGTATAAGCGCGCTTATGCTGGATTCGGGTAAAAGACACCTGTTCCTCGCCTATGCGGAAAAGATCTTCCGCGTAGCAGCACGGAGGAACAGCACAAACACCTACACCAACACACGTGGCGCAGCCGGTACCGTTGAAAGGGAAACCTCGAAGAAGACTGGGACAAGGGAAATGAACCCACACCCCACCAGCCAACAGCAATTGCTGATGTATGGTGAGAGGGGGATCCCTGGCCTGAGAATCCGGGGGGTGGCCTTATTCATGGATTGCAACACCGAGAGACTCGGAATCTGCTTCTGCTGGTCCCTACCTGGGAAGAAGAGCGTGGCGATATCTCCAGGTCTAGCTGTTCTCCTGAATGGCAGCACATTCAAAACGAGCATGAAGCGTAGAGCTTTCGACTCTCTATCGCAAGTGGAGATCGGAGGCAATGCGTGCAGGGTGGTTAGAGTACATCGTAAGACCATCCTGCTCTTCGACTGGGCGGGAGATGTAACACCTTTCGCCCAGGCTTGCTCAATGCTAGCCATTCTGGGGGAGCCGGGTGGGGGGGCTGAGAGCACACCACGTAAAATAAGTGTGGACGCGATGGTTGTCTCCTGGGAGAAAGGAGATGTGGCACATCTAACTGGCTGCAGGAAAGCATCTGCAAGTCATGAGATTGTGGTGTACGAGGACCGAGGTGCAAATCTCAGCTTCCTCCTCACTGCAGCGGCCGTATCTCCAATCGACAGTTGGGGGCAGCCTGTAGTGTCGACGCTTAGCGGCTCTGAGCGCCTTCATCTGAAAGCGGCCGAGGGGAGGATCGCTGAACGCGAAGGTATACGACAAAGGAGCAGTAGGGAGAAAGCCGAGTCCAGCAATAGAACGGGGGCATTCCTGAGAACGCTTGGTGCGGGTGCGCTATCGATCCCAGAAGCAACAGCTGCTAAAGTCAAGAAATTGACCGGAAAGCAAGAAGCGGCTGTTGCATACACACAACTCATACACACTGCAAAGACCAAGCCCACAAAATCTGACATGGGGCAGGTGGACCCGCCAATTCGGATACCAGTGAGAGAGCCGGTGGACCACATGATCAATGCTTTCCTCGAGTTCCAAGCCTTGACAGCAGCTACGAAAACCGTGAACCTCCAAACGTGCAAGGATATTCTACTCGCGTTTAGGAGGGGCAACGAAAGCCTGCTCGAGGTAAGGCTTGAGGAGGCCGATGCCACCATATACAACAACTGCACATCGGAGACCTTAAAAGGGAAAACGATGAGCAGACATATGGTGGCTTACAATTGGACATGTGGTTTTGTGGCTCTCGACAAACAGGAGTCTGATAGGATGGGGAAACCTATTTACAGAACCCCGCCAGGTGACCCGGTAGTGGTCGCCGCCCGGTGCACGAAGATAGCGTTGGAGGACAAAATCCTTGAAATGGCGAAAGTCGTTTCAGGGACACCGGAAGCCGACGAGTCTTGGAGGGCCTGGTCGGTGCCAAAAATCGAGTGGGTCAATGGAGTCCCTGGGTGTGGGAAAACCACCTGGATAGTTGAAAACTTCGATGTCGAGAGGGACGTTATTATCACCACAACTAAAGAAGCAGCTAATGACCTCAGAGAAAAACTAGCAGCACGAATCGCTTCCGCATCAAAGACCAAGGTGCGGACTATGGCCTCATTACTAGTAAATGGCTTGGGAGGGTCGGAAATGAACCGATGCACTCGGCTCATTGTTGACGAAGCCCTCATGAGCCATTTCGGGGCCATTGTAATGGCGATGCGGCTGTCTGGGGTCACAGACATAATACTCATTGGTGATATAAACCAGCTCCCGTACATCGATAGGGAAAATCTATTCAGGATGGAGTACACCAGTCCTGTCCGTGTGGCGGGTATAAGCAGAGAGTTGGTCTGCACTCATAGGAACCCGATGGACGTAGCGTATGCCCTTTGCGAGGTGTATAGTGGCATATACTCGTCGAGGGATCAGGTCCAGTCGCTTAAACTCGAGAGAGTCACGGATGTGAAGATACCTACGGCTCTTCCCAACACTCTCTACCTGACATTCACTCAGGCAGAGAAAGAATCCCTAATAAAACTGGGATTTGGGAGGGGCGTAGGTTCACGCACCCTGACGATCCACGAGGCGCAGGGCCTGACCTACAGTCGGGTGATTATTGTGCGGACGACCGAGAGATTGCAGCTGCACGAGAGTATTCACCACGCAGTGGTTGCAATCACTCGGCACACGTCGAGCTGTACATACCACACGGATGATAGTGACGACGCGATCGGCAGATTCGTCACTAGGGCGGTGACCGTCCCGGTTAGCAGAATAATTGAGCACAACCTCAAAATGGCCATGAAGAGCGGGGACGAGGCGATCGTGGAGAGACTGACGCGCAATAATAAAGACGGCGCAGCTTCTTGACCCGTTTCCCTTGACCTCAATCCCTATAGTGTAGAATTATATAAAATTTCAGTTAAATAAGTAAAGGTACCTTACTTCTAACACGAAAGCCGTCGCACACCAAACGTTTGAATGCGCGGTGGCGTGGGAATCGGGTCGCAGCATTCCCTTCAAAATGGTTGAGTGAGGCGATGGCTGGTTCCCACGTCAAACTGGTGAACTGGTGCCTCGCAGGCAAACCAGACGACTCAAATGTATTGGAATAAGGACATTTAATAATAAAAAAATAAAAAAAAAAAAATAAAAATAAAAAAAAAAAAAAAATTAATAAATAAATATTAAAAAAAAAAAAAAAAATATTAAAAAAAAGTAAATAAATAAATAAAAAAAAAATAAAAAAAAAAAAAATAATAAAAAAAAAAAAAAAAAAAGTAGTATTGTGGCAAACTCATTAGGATAGCAGTAGGCAAAACGTAGAGCAGATGCGGTAGAAATAATAAATAGATATAAAAATTTAAGTCAAAGCTCTTCTAAAGACATGGGCCTCGCGCCTATGGAAATGTGTAGTACATAAGAAAAAAAAAAAAAAAAAAAAAAAGTGTTTTTCTGAAAGAAAATGCTGCGTCTCAAAATACAGATCAGGCAAGCTTGGTGTTGAAACTATTTCTTTTTCTGTATATGGTCACTTCGGTCATATGTACATCAGGGTACATACATACATAGGTACATCATATTAAGATACACCACGACGACTTGGTTAATGTTAGAAAAAGTTTGTGTAAGTCAATGAAAGGAGCGAAGCGGAGCGCAAGACGAGCCACCCAGAAGCCTTTTGATAAATTTGAAATCAATTAGATTTAATAAAAAATTAATCAAATGATAGCCATATTATTATTACAAACGCTTTCCAAACAAACAGTAGAGAATGTTGACATTTGCATGATTCCAGAATTGGTTTTCTAAGATATACGGAATCGTGTTGGTGCGTGTCCGAATATAATAAAAATAATAAAAACTTGGTCTTGCGCCAACGGAATTGGTGATTTATTAACAAACACCGCTGCATCTTATCATCATTCAACATCGGACATTCATTCGCGATAACATATGTATATCATATCTAACTAGGACAGACACTAAGATAAAGACGTTCACGAGAGTCAAATTCTTAGCCATTGAATAAAATCCAAGTGAAGAGTTGAAGCAGGAGCTAGCTCGGACTTGGAATGTAGACACGTAATCTTAATACAAAACAACCGATAAAGTTTTTACGCGTAATCCAAGACTTAAACAAAAAAAATATAAAAAATATCACTAGCAATGAACACAGTCGACACCACTATCCAATTTATTTCAAGACCTGATTTAGGCCAATCTGCTCGCGTCTGGTGGCACAGTTTACGGCGCTCTGTATTGTTTTTACGCGTTGTACGAGGAGAAATCAAAAAGTAGTGAGAATGAGATAGAATATAATGACTTTGGATAAATTAATAATGTATTTTTGTACATAGTCTCCGAGTCTCTCTACACACCGACTCCAGCGCGTTTCCAAGGCTTTAATCCCTTTAAAAAATAAGTTTTGTCTTGGTCCTGCACAAAGCTCACCACGGCATCGATCACCTCTGAAAATCGCTAGGCGCCAGATCTGGTGAATCAGGGAGGTGGTCAGCCAATTCGAAGCCAGCTTGTTGAATGGCAGCCATCGTAACTGCCGAGCTGTGCGCGGGTGCGTTGTCGTGATGAAACAGCACGCCTCTACGAAGTTTCCCTCTCCTTTTCTCTTTGGTGGTATTCCTCAACTTATGTATTAATGCTGCATAATATTGGCCTATAATAGTGGTTCCACGCTCCACATAATCAACAATATCTATTTTGAGTCCCAAAATATTGAGGCCATAATCTTGCCAGCCGATGCTACGGCACGAAATTTCTTCGGGGTCGGTGATGATGACCGTTGCCATTGTGAAGATTATTGTTTAGTCTCGGGATCAAAATTATGGACCCATGTTTCGTCTATTGTTACAAAACGAGATAAAAAGTTTTCAGAATCTTCTTGAAATTTGTCCAACAATGTCTTCGAAATGTCAAGTCGATTTCGTTTCTGACTGTCTGTTAACCTTCTCGGCACCCATCTTGCGGAGACTTTTTCATATTCAAAGATTGTTTCAATACGGATTGAATACTTCCATATGAAATGCCTGTTTTCAAAAAAATCATAATCAAAATCTGTTTCTTAAACTAAGTAACGGATGGTAATTCTTCGATCGCTCAATACAATTTTCTCGACTTTAACAATATTTTCTTGGGTGACTGACGTCGATTGGCGGCCGTAACGATGTTCGTCTTACGTGCTTGTTCTCCATAGTCGAAGTTGAGAAGCCCACCTTGCGACAGTAGAATACGGCGGAGCACTCCTAATGTTGCCTCCAAATCGCAGTGAATCTCATGTGTCGTTAACTTTTTTAAACAGAGGTATTTAATAACGGCTTGCACTTCGTTTTTCTGCATTCTCGAGAACACGTTCCGTCCGACACGAAGCAAACAAATGACTACAATCAGAAAAAAAAAAAACAAAACAAAAGAGAGTCGAAGACTTTTTCTTTATTCATATTACAAATATATGAGCTATGCCTGCCAGTATTGATTTATTTTTTCTTACCACTGAATATATATGTCGTTGTAACTAATTTTTGATCACTCCTAGTACCTATTAGAATTATTCTAAGGGAGCTGGAGTATTTCATATATTATGAGCTAAATTATAATTAGATCATATTGGCCATAAATTATACTGTTCAGCAATCTTCATGCCGTAATTCGTTAAACTATGGACTTAATCGTACACTTGACTGACCTTTGTGCGAAAGAAGAAAAAAAATTGGTTGGACTGTTATGATTGAAAATACTTGAAATGAATATAAGGAGAGCATGTGAGTGACGAGCTTACCAAGTAGAGCGTTTGGAATATGGCTCAAAAACATAATAGAAAAGAAAGGCTAGAGATACGCACGGACAGCACAAACTGCTCATATGTCGCTATAGCATGATCTATTATAAATTGAATATGCAGTCGTTGCTATAGAAACTGTCGAGCACAGCGATCCATGTATTCTTTACCATAACTTTAGGGAAGCCTAATAACCTTGTATATTTAGAAATCTTAATTAAAATTGAAATCCGAAAAAAACCGATTATTACATAAAGCTCAGTAACGAAGTACTGAGGTACTCTATATTATACTCATTATGTATCCGTTATACATATATACGTTAAGACATCTGGGACCGCTAATTATTAGGTATTTTAAGTTTACTTAGCGGTCCCAGACGCCTTTAAGGATCAAAAATCATTAGACATTGAACAAACTTGTATTATTTCACACTTTTTTAAAATTAGTTTTTTTTGACAGGGGTTTTTTAAATTTTTAATTTAATTTTTATTTCAAAATTTTTAAACATAGTTATTTAGTTAAACTAATTCATACATGATCAGACAAAAAAATACTTTTCAAGTTTTTAGTTTTCATTTCGTTAGTGAATATTCCTCATTCCCTTTCAATATAGTGTACGTTATTCTACTAGTCAAGCCCTTTCATTTGATACCCATATTAATGGAGTTGTGAAAAAAATGTAATTCGCCAGTTGGTGGTGGCGGCCATCTTGGATTTGAAATTTTGTAATAATGTATAGTATTCTACTAGTCAAGCCTTTTTTTGCATACCCATATTGGTGAAGTAGCGAAAAAATATGATATCGACCATTTTGTGACGGTGGACCATTTGGACTGATTTTCATCAAACGTAGCTAAGAACACTCCCGACTGATTCACCTTTCATATAAAAAAGTCCGCATCCAAATCGGTTCATCAGTTTGGGAGCTATGATGCCACGGACAGATACACAAATGCACACACACGTCAAACTTATAACATCCCTCTTTTTGCGTCGGGGGTTAAAAAGAGGGATGTTATAAGTTTGACGTCTGTTTATTAGCTTATCCGTTAAAATTTACGGATAGGCTAATAAACAGACATAAGAACAACAAAGTGTTCGACCCTTGTAGGAATACTTTGTTGTTCTTATATCTATCAGCCTGTCCGATAAGATCCTTTTTCGCAGGAATGGGTTGGTTTCAATTTCTGAAATACGGAAACCTATAAATGAAGATTCCTTTCAGGATTTCTTTTTTTTCTTCAATAATAGTATAAAACAGTAGGTACGCTCTATAACACATAACAGTGGTGGCGCCAGGTAGTTACGTTTTACCCATTCACTGTTAATTGCTTATGCTGTTTATCATTGCTGTGGGCTCATTCAAATGCCATGATGTCATCACTGCTAACGAACTATGCTAGTTTTTCACTAAAGTAAGAATTAATATTTCACCTCTTTAAGGTATGAATGGGATCTCGCCTCAAAAAAAAACAGAATCCAAACCTTGTCGAATTGTTTCAATATGCAGACATTATGTACACGAGAATATTAGTAGCGGTCAGATCTCTTGCATTCCACTTCAGTTAATAAAGTAATAAAGGACAATTAGATAGTAAGTTGAGCAGTCTTGAGCGCTTGAACGATGTATCACAAATTTAAGATTTGTCTTTGTAACCAAATAGGATATGGGGATGCCACGAAGACATCCTACCTAATATTTTAAATTCGAAAGTGTTTTTTTTCTCGTTCTTTACGTTAACGGAACAACGAAACAAGTTGATTTGTCGTAACTGTCCGACGCTTGTCGGAGACTAGCTCAGATTACTTTTTCCTAGGAAAACATCTTATTTCCACGGACATATACATATCGGCAAATTTTAATAAAAAGGTCGAGTTCACACTTCATTAATTCTGTGCCAGTAATTATTCACTGGCATCGCTACAGAACACGATATTTGCATATACTATTTAACGTATTAGACAACTGAATGGACAAAAAAATTTATCGACAATTTTTTTTAACTGGAGAACAAGGAATTTCTACGGGAAAATAGAACATAGAGCACGGTCGGTGACATGGTTACAACCGTTTTTATACATATGAAAAAGCAATAAAAGGACTTTCTGTTTTAGATTTAAAGAATAGCTAAAAAGAAGACGAAAACGAACTTCAGCAACTTTTACCGCGGGGAAATAACTTTTAGTCGCGTAGCCAGAAAAAAAATACTTATGAAAATTCTAAAGTTTTTCGTTTTTGGTGAGCGGATAGATAAAGTGCATTGTGAGCTATTGTCAAAAAGTAAGAAGTTTTAGGGCTGTGCTAAGGGTGTGGCTAGGTATTTCTTAATATTTCGTGTAACACACTGTATATAGATTTAAAATTTTAAATTTTGATTAGTCCTTAATTAGAACTATCTTAACCTCACGTTGTAAAATTTCTAGAATAAATTAAAACAAATAATTTTAAAAAAAATTAAAACTTATGAAATTGTATGTAAAGTCTTTCGGTGGTTATTCAAATCTGTTGGGTAAAGTTTAGAAACTCAAGTGGTGTGCGCTTCTACTGTAATTTCATTTTTCTTTCGTAACAAACACAATAATGAATTAAAATTAATAAGTTCGCTCTTATATGTCCTTATCAAAGCATTTGATTATTACACAAAAAATTAGAAACATACATACTGTGGATTTTGTATAAATTTCGCGAACATACGAATGATGCGCGGGGCACAGGCAGGCTGGTATGCAAAAATACCCCGCCCATAGAAGAATTAGAGTAGGTATATCAAGGCAAAATACTAGACACTAAAGCGACTATACTAGAGGCTGCTGAAACTCATAAAAATAACTCTAGCCAAAGAGTTAGTTTATATGTTATTTGTCTTATGTACAGTACAGTCACGCGCAGAAGTGCCTTTAAATTATAAGGTAAAGACTTGGTACCTCTTATTTATGCCGATTAAGTATTTTATTATCACAGTAGATAGGTACAGTTAGTTGCAAAACTGCCATCATAGTATCGAATAATTATTACGTATTGATAATATTTCTCATACACTTTTTTTGTACAACTGATTTTAACGTTTCGTGACATTTATTCTTGTATCTATATAAGTTATAGAAAATTATTTATTTCCGTTATATGTCTGTTGATGGCTACATAGGTATGACATAATTCATTCTGATTGTTGTTTGATACACATGGGTCATGACTATAATTTTGTATTTTATTTTAAGAAAAAACATGAAACTATCGCTTTTAATGTAAAATTGAAAATAATTTTTAGACACATTTACATTGATTTTAAAATTTACAACAGTAATTGCATTCGTTCTTTGTTTTTGTCATTATTGTCATCAAGCCTATTTAAGTGACCATGGTGTTTATAAACGCTTTATATTTATAAAATTCCATATGTTTTTGCATACCAACATACACCATGTTCCATTTCAGAATAAAATTTTTTTATTGAGTCTGAACAAAATTCAATTTAATAACCTCAACAAACTTATTGGGTAATCATCTTTTGCATTTTTCAAAAAGCCAGTAGAAGAAGAATAAATATCAGATATATAAACTCAGGAACGTATTTCCTCTAAATTATTTGTGCTGCTGTTATCGACTGTACCATAATTTTTTCTGAGGCTCATACAAACTATTTTCAATAACTTGAATACAATTTGACAAAAAACACAACAGAAAGAATTCCAGATGTTATAATCATCTTATCACTGTAATGTTATTTTTAGTTATATTTTATAAGTTGGTCGCTTGGTTGTTCGACGTACGGTAAAGCATTCCTTATACCTATCAGACAAAAAAGAATTAGAGATCCCCAATACGTGTTTCCAAAAAGCTGTAAATCAAGTCCATAGCGTTGGTATTTTCCAAAGGTAGATATCGCCCGCGCTTCAGTTCAGCCATACGATGAGAATGACAAAATTTAAAATAAAATATAAAATTATAGTTATCCACCATATGTATCAAACAACAATCAAAGCGTATTTTGTCATATCTATGTAAACGCAACCATCAGTCGACTTATGACGCGAATAAATAATTTTCTATTACTTATATAGATACATAAATAAATGTAATGAAACGTTAATATTAATGGTACGAAAAAAGTGCATGAAAAATATTATCAATACATAATAATTATCCGATACTATGATGGCAATTTTGCAACTAACAGTACCAATTTACCGTGATAATAAATTACTTAATCGGCATAAATAGGTAGGTATTTAGTCTTTTATGTTATAGTTTATATTTACATAAGACAAATAACATACTAACTCTTTGGCTAGAGTTATTTTTATGAGTTTCAACAGCCTTTAGTATATGGTCTCTTGAGTGTCTAGTTTTCTGACTTGATATACACTAATTCTTCTATCAGTAGGGTATTTTTGCACACCAGCCTGCGTCCCGCGCATCTTTCGTACGTTCGCGCAATTTGTACAAAATTCACAGTACGTATGTTTCTTATTTTTTGTGTGATAATCAAGTGCTACTAGCAGTCGTATCCGGCTCCGTCCGGGTGGACTACAGCAACATTCTCCTACCCATTCCCTCCACCACCCGTCCTTCTTTCCACCCATTTTTATCCACGCAGATAATGTAGCTTTATATAAGTGAAACAATTTTTTAAATCTGTGTACAACTGTGTAGGCCACGCGAGCGAAGCCGCGGGCAGAAAACTGGTATGTTTATAAAAGAATAGCCTATGTGTTATTCTCATATATAAACTATATTATTGTAATGTTTGATTAAAATCCATTTAGTAGTTTTTGCGTGAAAGAGCATCAAACATCCATACATACAAACTTTCGCGTTTATAATATTAGTAGGATTAAAATTTCAAATTTTAATTCTATGTTCACTGTGTTAGACGAAACATTAAGAAAACCCTAAGCCATTTCCTTAGCACAGCCCTAAAACTTCTAACTTTTTGGCAGTAGCTCACCATGCACTATATCTAACCACTCAGCAAAGACGAACAATTTTAGAATTATCAAAACTTCTTTAGGAATTTAATGTCCCACACCGGACTACTTTCTCCGAAATAATTAAAAATATATGGATGAAAACGCAGGTGCTAAAAATAATAAAAAACAAACAAACAACGACACCTATGTCGTCGTCATCGCCAGAAAAATACAAAAAAAGGCTTCATGCTAAGTTTGACATTGAAATGGTTCTTATATTAACAAATAATCACATAGAATAAACTAAACTAAACCCGCTACTTTGTTATTAAGTATTAATTTAATATTGTAATTTATTTTAAATCAACGATTTTATGAAATTATTGAAATGACATATTATTATAGTTTCTTGTGACATCACCTTGATAAAAAAAAGTTGTTCTGGCGTTCGGCCCTGAACCACATACTACGAGACGAGCGAGCCAACTTCTAGCATTTATAAAAACAGCAACACTGATTTTATTTATTATACTATTGAGCAACTGGATATTATTATACAGGCTATAGGTACGTAGGGACGATATTCGAAACTATGATGCATTCTGAATTGCGAAAATCTTAACTTTATAGGCACGCAGAGTTATATAGGTATATTCATCCTGATCGAATATTATCATGGGACACAAAACTAGTCAGATCTTCGAATATACCTAACCACGATTCGAAACGAATGACGAACAAAATTTTGAGTTGCATGATAAAATAGATAACAAATGAACCACGCAGGCGGAGCCGCGGGCAAAAACTGGTATAGTTACGTACAATAAAGTCTTCATATTTTCCATTCGGTCTTATGACCGCAAAAAGAACAGTGAAAATATTTTAAATGTAATTTTACGAGCCAGGTATCGGCCTCGTGCCTTTTCATCACAAAAGCTTATGTCAAAAATATTTTTAAGGTCCCGTTGTCACTAGGTATATACGCTTATTAATTTTATTCCATTGTGTACCTATTCTTTTAAAACACTATACAAAACTTTGTTAAATTTCTTTTAAGAAAATCATGAACAAAAACAAATGTTAATTTACTTAAACTTAATTTTAAGGTACCTATTGCTATATGCGTTTGCCATTAGAGATTTTGTGTTTGTGTGTGTGTTTTATGTTAACATTTTATATAAAAAAAAACCTTAGAGCAGGCTTTTAAACATGTTTTACACATAAAGACCACCAGGGGGCGCTGCAATAAATGTTACTTAATGATAATATTATTATTAAATGTCTTTTTCTAAATGGCTGAGACACGATTTTTTAATACTTTAGAGCAGGTTCATAAATATGTTTTAGAATTATGGCTACTAAGGGGCGCTGCAGTTGATATGTTTTTTTAATCCGGTTTTTTTGGTATAACATAGATATTACCTCAGAGCGAGTTCTTAGACACGTTTTACCGTTACAAATCAACAGGGGGCACTGCGTTAAATGTGTGTCTGAAACGGCTGGTTCAATTTCAGTGCAGTTACGCGGTTCATAGATTACACCTACCTTTGAAATTTCATCTGTATAGTGCCAATAGTGTTCACGTAAAACTGCAAGACGGACGGACGTACGGACAGACAGGCGGGATGAAATTTCAAGGGTCCCGTTTATTGCCATTTGGCTTTTGGGAACCCTAAAAACTATCACTCATTACTCAACTATCAAAGACTTTTATGGGCACGGTTTTTTGAGGGATACTTACGAAACCATACTTTATTACGTGTTCTATACATGCTTAACTGTTTTTTATAGTATTTTGTATTGTGCTTAAGCTTTATACGTCCGTTTCACGGAATTGGTTTGTATTGTTTACAATCGTTAGGTTTTTATGTTCCAGGCTTATTCTTTTGTTATTCCATAGCGCAAATTATGCAGATAGGTACAGTTGTTTTACAACATTTTTACATGAAGGTATCATTTATTTTTTTTGTGGATGAGTCCAATGACCTTACAGTTTGAGATGTGTAGAGATAAAAATAAAATTGTTTTAAAAAGTTTTTTGGAATGGAAATTCTATATGTATATGGATACTTTTGAATGACACCTTATTTTTTGTTCATTTTTCTAGTACTAGTAATAAGTATTTTCACACTTATACAAGTATTTTGAAAACAGAGGCAGGAAAAACACAGAAGTTATGTGACAGATCGAGTGCGTAGGACTGAGCATATCCTAAGAGCAAATAGCCTTAAACCTTACTTTGATTGAGCTTGCCACGCCGAGAGGGCGTAGATATAACATGTCTATGTCTACCTAAAAACTATATGTAAGATGTAATATCAATGGGTGAGACACCAAAGTGAAATGGTGTATATCCGTATCACATATTTATGTAGCAGCATTATTGAAGTTCCTAACATAAATTTCAAAATCAATTCTTATTTTTGATTTCCCTTAAAAAAATAGGTAGGTACCTATAGGTAACAAAACAAAGATTTAAATGTATTATTAGCAGATATTGGTATCAGAATTATATCATCATCATCATCAGCCCATTTTTTTACCCCACTGCAGGGGCTTAGGCCTCCCCCAAGGTGAGGAGGGGGGCTTGGAGCTTAAGTCCACCACGCTGCTCCACTGCGGGTTGGGTACTGTAACGACCGCCATCTATTGACAGCGTCCGGGACCGACTGCTTAACGTGCCCTGCGAAGCACGGTGTCAGTGATATTGTGTACCTATTTAAGTCAGAAAAACTCATTGGTACACGCCCGGATTTGAACCATGGCCCTATGGGCCTTATAAATTTGAGACAGGTTATAATGAATTATAATAGAAAACTAAATGGTTAAGCTTTCCAAAACCACCACCCTACGGGTATTGATGATAAGAGGGGGCGAGGTGAAGAGATTAAATCCACTTTTAGAATGTTTAGAAATGCGGAAATACAAAAAAAACTAAATTAAAAATAAGTATACATAACTGCTACTAAGACATTTTTGATAACCCTCAAACTCAAAACACTTGAAACTAACACTAAATGGCCAGCCACTCTTCTAATAAGTCTGAACTATTTAGGTTTGGTACATAAAAGAACGTTTAAAAGAAATTCGGTTAAGGTAGGTAGCTTTCTCGCCAATTCTCAATCAATAGGTAAGTTAAGTTAGTTAGTTAACATGTTTTTTTTTCCGTAACACCATAAACTCAATTATCGATATCAAAAGAAGTTGTGCCCATCACTAGTGAACTATTATTTGAAAGCCGTTAAATTGTCAATTTTGACGTGTTTTTGAACGAACCAATGAAAACTAGCCCACCTCTCCCCGCAACCCACCACTTTTTGGCGATTTTGTTTTCGTATTGAAGTTTATTAGAGCGTGGTCTATAAGGTCGAATTGTCTGTGGGTTAGTTTAAAGAAAAATACAATTAAACCGAATATATGGGCACTCCGACTACTGTTCCAACTATCGATGGTTGCAACCCACTAGGAACATAAAAAACGCGAGAGGCGAGCGAGCGAAGCGAGCGTGCCGCGCCAGCCGCCGCCGAGCGTCATGCAAATCAAATTTTCAATTGTTGCTAAAGTTAGTATTTAGTATTTTCTATTTATTTTAATGTTGAAGTCTATTCCCTCTTTCAATAGTCGATCATTTGATTATGTCAATGCAAAGAGCAAATTCATGTCGGTGGTAACCAGTTCTTATTTTTGGTTATTATCGCATTTCCGCATTTTTTTAAATTCTGAAAGTTGGTTTTCTGTCTTTGTCCCACCATCACCTAAATTATTATTAATACTTCTAGGGTTGTAGATTTGGAAAGCCGAACCAACTAAATGCCACAGTTCACACTAATTAGGTATGTTCAGCTGTTATTTAGCATTAGCACATTACATGCACAAATATTCTTGTGGCACAAACACAGGTTTCAATAGATTATTATTACTAAAATGTGTTTTCATGGCCAGTAACGGTACATATCTCAATGAAGAAATTAATCAGCAAATAACTAGTAACCTATTATAAAAATTGGGCTAGTGCGAATTGGACTCCCACACTAAGGGTTCTATTCCATACTACTGTAAAATATTTATAAAAACACACATTTCCTGTATTTTATTTAACTGCACTTTATTTTATTTTTATTATTTGTTATTATTGCAGCCATAGTAGCATGCACTCTATTAAAATTTTAAGTGGAAGCAATGATCTCACATAGTTACAATCACCAAAAATGCTAAAAAGACATGTCTCTTGAATGGGAAACGTGAACTAATATTGAATTTACGGATGCTAAAAAAATCATAAAACAAAGGAGTATAAAAACATTACAATGGTCATTTATTATTCCAGTATTATTACAGAAGGAAAACTTGACACAGAAACTATCATGCCACCTTGAATAGTGAGACCATCAATTCAAGGGACAGCCATTGTTTAGAATAAAACTAGTCATAGGTATACCTTCTCCCTCCCTACAATAGGTACTAAGGTTATTTGTAAAAACGGCATTACAACAAATTAGTTATTGTACAATAAATTCAAATAAGTACTTTGTTTTATAAATAATTCTAAAGAAAGAAGAAAGAAAGTTTATTGTCATAAGAAAAAAAATAAAAACTTTACTAGCTACATCTATTCTTTAATTATAGGTACTTATATATTCTATGACAATTTGGGCAACCTCAGCATGCTGCATAATACTGCATATTTGCATATTGTTGCATAAAGCATTATAATATAATTCTTTTATGTACCCACAAGTGTATTAAGCTTAGAGAGGATTTATTCTAAGTTATATCCTAAACTATGCATATTTAAAATAATAAACGAATATTGTATTTCTCCATACAAGCCTTTTCTTTTGATGTCACATGATGTATATATCTATATATATATGACAAAAGCTTTTACACCAATTACACCAAAAATTAATCCTCAAAATGAGTAAGCTATGAGTAGGGCTTTATATATTTCATATTTCTTTCTATAATTTAAAAAAAAACCATTGTAAATTGTTTTACGACAGTATCTTGGTTGGGTTTATAAATCTAATAGCAGCTTTAAAAACCATTTATTGCATTAACCAACCAGGGTTTGGTTCCCTAGCTATATAATAATATGACTTTTTTTACATTGCTAAATGCAGTTTATTTTATATTAACTATAAAACTGAGGTCACGATTACCTAGATCGATTCACCTAAGCTTTTTTATGTGTTTCAGAATTGTTGATGATGATCCATCTTAAAATTCATTCTGTAAGTACATTTTTGTAGGTAAGTAATGGGAAAATAATTTTAAAGTGTTTTTAATCACTTGACCTGTTTGTATGTATGAATAGGATTTATGGAATAAAATTTCACATACTTCGATTTGTTGTATCATAATAGAACGTAACAATTCTGCGTAGTTTTATGACAATATAACAATATAGTACCATCGTACCAATTTGGATACGTAATCAGATGGTAGACATGTTTATGTAAAATAGTAGGGCATTAATAATATTACTAATGAATAAAGTTAGATGTTTGGTTGTTACTCAATCACAGCAAAAATTATGTATAGATTCGGAAGTGGTACCCAGATAGAATATGCCCTGGAATGGGCCATAGAATATTTTTAACCAGGTATGATTGGATCAAGAACATAGACCTGGAACTGAAATATTAAATATGAGTAGTATTCAGATATTTCAATGAAAGCAAACTTTGCGGCATCCTGCTTGCGAACCAAATTACTTACCTACATAACTATTGAAAGTGTAAAAATTATTTTTTTTTAATTTAAGACTAAAAATTACAAAAAAAAATTAATAGATAAAAACAACGAAGTAGGTAAAATTTGCATTACAAAATACTCATATTCCATAAATGTCTTAGCATAAGCCATGTTTGTAATTTAAGTATAATATTTTATTGGAAAAGCATGGGGTACTGTTTTCTTAATAGACGGGCAGAATTTATTACCTATCTTTCCAGCCGCGGCTTCCCCCACGTGAACTACAGTTGTACCGGCACAGCTAAATTGACGCGACGCTCCAGAATATTGTGACCCTTTCTCGAAAATTCAGCAACTTAACCACCTAAGAAATCTCTATACCTAATTTCAAATTTCATCAAAATCCATTTAGTCATTTTAGAATGTAGAATAGCTAATAAATAATAATAAATAAATAATGACGTATACATCACAACAACGTCTAGGCCCCAAACTAAGCATTAGCTTGTATGTTGGGTACTAAGCGAAGACACCACATACGTGTAACAACCAAGACCCGGTACCAGTCTCAATATTCATCATATAAATACTGGGACTTGGGATTCGAACCCGGGACCTCTAGCTTCATAGACAAGGTCGCTACCCACTAGGCTAAGCGCAGGCCCGGCGAGAGCCAGATCGGGCCCCGGATGTAAAACATTGCGGGGCCCACCCCACCTCACATTGAAAAAAAAATCAATTAACCGGGCCCCCGTTTCTTAGTCCGGGTCCTGGTGGTACTACTACCCTTACACCCCCCTATCGCCGGCACTGGCTAAGCGGTCGTCAATCTATCTCAAAGTCGGTCCCAAAAACGTTCAGCTGTTTTTGAGATAACCCGGAACAGATAGACTGATACTATAATTTTATTAATATATATAAAAAATTACTCTTCATTCCTGACAACGCCCTCTTTATGTTTGCAAAATTTTATTTATTCAAAAATATTATGGGTCTTCTAAGATTTTTCATAACATGTGATATTTTATATTTAAATTAAAAATTTAAAAAAAATTATTATTAATGCACATGTAAATTTACAGTAGTCAAAGCATGCTAATTAAAGGATCTAATCAAAACAAAAATGATCTTGTATTGCAAATTCATCCAAATGTAATGGTTTATTACATCCATAAAGATTTCTTAATTTTTACCCAAAATACAAGCTAATGCTTAGTTTGGGACCTAGACATAGTTGTGATTGTGTGTGTTATTATTATTATATTATTATTAAAACCAAATAAATTTTCTTTTCATATTCAGATGACATCTTTGCAACAATATTCTTTTATCATTGAACAGTTTTTGGACAATTTCTATATTTTATTTTAAGTTATATTACTCATACAAAAAGTAGGTATACATAAAAAAACTTAATATATTTACATAATATGAGGTTTTTATATACTTGTCTATATAAAAAACTGTTGAGATAATGAATCACTCGACTCAAGGAAACTTATTACAAAAGTTTATCATATTATACAATTTGTAAGATATACCTACAGAAATCTGGTAAAGTAGTGATAATTATTACCTTGAGAGGCAGTCTAAGAAATCCATCCTCCTAATTTACCAAAAAATTGTGATCTCTGCTATTATTAGTGGACGACCGATTGGCCAAGTAGGTAGTTAGAGACCCTAACTGCGGAGCCAAGGACCGCGAATTAGATTCCCACCCAGAACAATTATTTGTGTGAATAAACATGTTTATTTAATTTCGAGTTTTGGTGTAAAATATTTATATATGTATATACTACTAAAAAAATATTTAAATATGTATATCAGTTGTCTAGTAACCCAAAACACAAGCATAATACATGCTTACTTTTGGGACTAGATGGCGTTGTGTGGGATGTCCCATGTATTATTATTATTGTTAATATAACTATAGTTTGCTTTTTTTTATAATTTCCATATCTATTGCAATTTATTGTTTACGCTCAAAATTGTGTGTTCAATTTTAAATAAATCACAAATGAATACTAATATATTTTAAAATAATCTTATTATGATTTAGCGTTGCTTTGAATGATTTTGGGCAATTAAATATTTATTTTCCGGTTTATCGACAACTTTAAATTAAATATAAACGAGTACAAAAGCATATAAGAATTATTACAAACCTTAAATGTAAGTTTTCCATGAAAGTATCTGTAGTCAAATTGTCCAAAAGAACGAAGTCCGGAACTCCAATTTCTGGTTGAACCGCCATAGTTTGTAATTTTCACTGAAGTAATTAAACAAATTTCAGTGTGAATTCATTCACAGATAAAACTTTTAATTCGCATAATCATGTATTGTCAACGATCAGTAAAAAGATAACAAGCACAACCCCTCTCTATTACAAGTAAATTCAAACTGACGTGAAACTAACGAAATTGACTGAAACTGGTCGAAATTCAAAATATAATGTGACAACTTTCAATTTTTCGATTCTACCACAGAAAAAATAAATCTGTCACAAATTCATCAAATCCTACCAACTTTATATTAAGGGTATTTCCTGTTCACAACGAAATTAGCTTAAACGAGCAGAGTGAGAAGTCCCGAAGTAGAGGTGCATCCCTTTCTCATAGCGTGTCCATATATAATATTTTTTATTATAACCATACAAACAAAAAAAGGGCTAAATATATTTTAAGTATGTGTAATTTTATGTAGAAGATGTGTTGTGCGTTAAATTAAAAAAAAAAATTCAATATAATGTAATTATATAATAAAGCAAAGTAATAATTGTTTATGTATGTATAGTCTCTTAGTTTTGCAAATAATATCGACACAATTATTAAACATCAATTGACACCTTATTTAATAACTTTTATTTCATGGTTTGATTCTGTGTTGTGCTTTGGTATTGGATGAGAAATATTTTTCAATCACGGATAAAAATGTGCGATTATATTCATCATATTTTTTTTTCAAATGTTGCTCCGTTTCCGAGATTATAAACGATTTTTCGGTGTATTTTACAATATCGAATACAATCTTAGAAGCATATTTAAGGCCATCTCTATCACCATTTAAACAAAACAAATTTTACAAATTAATTCAAAGCATTATCACTAAAACTATGTAACAAACCGTTGTAGTAGGTACACATATACTACAAATATAACACGCACCAAAGGAATGGTTGAAATGCATGAACAATGTGGTCGCCTAAGGATGACAAAAAGTTATTAATCTATAATATTTTACATACATATAATTAAGGTATGCGTGTTAAAAAAAATGTTATTTTATAATCTCCGCATTTTTATGTATTGTTACCACAGACCAGTCAACCTATAGATCACGCTTTAATAAACGTCAGTACGAAAACGAAATCGCCAAAAAGTGGCGGGGTGCGGGGAGAGGTCGACTAGTTTTCGTTGGCTCGTTCAAAATTGACAATTTAATGGCTTCCGACGTGCTTCCAACTGACCGCTCACAAGAGACGTAGTTATGTAGTGTCACTACATAGCCTTGGCGAATGCTACTCCCTGTCAACGCGTGGTCTATAATGCAAAGATTATATTAACTACTACCGAAGAATGTTTTATTTAGTTCTGGCAACTTGCTAAATAAGGACGCACTACTACTTTTTAGCTATCTCACTTGGCTCGGTTTTTCTACTCTCAGGTCTGACGGGAAAAAATAAACTTAACATCACATTAAGTTAATTTTTTTAGAGTATTTCAAGTAAGATTTTTCGCATTAAAGTATTGAAACCGTATGTCGGTGTTTTATTATAGGTACAATGCTGTAATTTGATTTGATATTTTTGTCTTAAAAACATTCATTAAAAAAAAACTTAAAAAATAGAAATTATTTCCTCTACCCCCCGCCATCATTCCATGCACAAAAATTGTTCTCTATATTAATGACGTTCCGCTTTATTATTATTTGCTTTTCAGCGGGAATTTCATAATGTGAGTCAGTTTTAATTTTGCTTCATCCTTTCCTTGTGACTATATCCAACCATCCTCAATGTTTTTTGCTAGGCAGTTAGCAGAAACCGCAGATATTCTTTTAGCCCTCTGTTTATTTCTTAACGGCTTAATGCCGGTGCCAGACTAAGCTTTAAATACGCAAATACCTATAAAGTCTGGAAGTGTGGCACTGGAGTATGAGCATTTGTTCAAAGCTAAAATTTTGTGTAGCCTGCCACACTTGCGCAAAGTTCAGTTGCACGCGCGTCGCTGATCGGAGTGGTTGTATTTGCCAATATTAAAATCAACAATGGAGTGGAGTAACGAAACTGTTATTGAATTTATCGAGCTTCTACAAGCAGATCCGTCGATCTGGGATTAAAAAAATAAGGATCACAAAAATTAAAACCATGTAATCGATGCATGAATCAGAAAAAAAATAATTTGTCGGTACCCTCTACAGTACAAGAACTAATAAAAAAGTAATACTTTACTAACACAATATATAGATAATCTAAAAAAATATTAACTTTTGAATTTAATTTTTTTTACGTTTATTCGAAGTTTTCTTTTAATATTACGCAAAGTCACAAATAAATAATGAAACAAAGAAACTGCGTTCACAAAATCATGGTCTCCATGAGCCAATATAGCGTTTATTTGCAAAGCAAGTCTGGCAGGCACACAAAATGCATCAAATATGTGTGCAAAGTTTGAAAAAAGTTTGCCCAAACATTTGACCGCATGTCTGGCGCCCACGTTAAATATGAATGAAATAGATGAAATTAGACTGCAACCCAGGACCACTTCCACCATACCATGAAATAAAATAAAAATAGAAGATTCGCCATTTTCCTTGTAATGTATTGAAAATGTCATAATTGAGACTTTTTTATTTTCTGTTCCAATAATAACTATGTAATTCAGATTTTTGAATATATTGTCACGATTTATCAAAAGAGTGTTAAATTCCTAAAAATATCTTAAAAACAAGCATTGTGTCACATAACATGTCATCGTTTTTTTAAAGGATCAGCTTCAAGGATTTTTGATTAATGTTCCGTATGTAATGAAAATTGTTTTTTACATTACAGTACCTACTACCTAGTATTATTTGTTCTTAACAGAAAGATTACTTGGATTCCTATGAAAAACGACAGGTATCATTATTGCATTGTTTTGAAGGTGAATCATTGGCGATTAGATTTTGATGGGAGTTAACTATTTATGCAAGGATGAGTGAGTCGCCGGGCGTGGAGTGGCTGCCCGCCTATAGTCCGGGGCCGCCACGCCATAGTCCGCTGGGGCCGTTGCCGCGATTTGTGTATGAGGATGTACCAGGCCCTCTAGACCGAAGGCAGGAAAACAATAACACTACTGAACACATAGACGATGTGAACATTATTAAACATCCGAAACCAGCATACAGGTAAATCACATACATAAATGTATATATACTATAATCCATACACAACCAGATACAAGAGTTTACGTACTCCTAGTAAGATGACCAATTCATTTTTTTTTAGCATATGCTCCTTTGATAGTATCTAAAAGAAATGATACGAGGTTGGCTTTTCAAATCAGCCTGATTCATATTTATAGCAATGATCTATTTGAAATCTAGCCTAGATAGATTGTTGGTCCACCATTTCAAAAATAATGGTGAGGTTAAGTGCCAGTTAAAAGAACTCAAAATTCATTTCTCTTTTTTTGTATTGTCTGCATCGAGAAGGAATACTTTGTAACACTGTGTTGTAACATTTAATAAACTCATTGTACAGCGGATCGTACAACAAATGTTTGTACCAGCATAAACTCTCAGTGTTTGCTAACTGCACGTCTGCAATTGATGCAACGGGTCGGCTTTCCAACATAGCCTGGTTCATATCATCCATCTTGTATAGTTTAGGTAATTAGAAACACACTGTAAAAATATGGATTCACGGAAACACTTTTATTCCAGTTTAAAAAATAGAAATTTCTTTGTATTTACTATGTAAAATTACCTTAATATAATGGTTTTAGAAGCCATTTTTGCATTCAAGTTTAATGTTGCTTGACAGGTGATTGATATTTAAGTAGATTGAATAGTTTATCGTTTTTATTTTCACAAATCTAGAATTCAATCAATCGATTGATTGAGATTGAGAAACTCAAACCACATATTTGTCTTGTTTCTCCTAGATATTGGTGTTGTATTTTCTACTAGTTAAAATAAATTGTAAGTTGTTTTGTAAAAAATTTCATTGCTACCTATTTTTTATCAAACGAAAAAAATAACAAGAAAAAGTAGCTTAAGTAAAATACTTACAGTAGCTGAACACTTGACACTGGGAATATTTCTATAAACCGAAAGCACCTTAATTGAGTAATAATAATGATGAAAAGGAATTATTGAGACAATTGAGAGAGTTATATTCATATAATACATTTCTTGGAGAAAAAATAGTTATTTTTATTAAAGAACAACTTGGAAAAAAAACATTAATGTAACTCTTAAAACCCGAATAAAATAAAATGAAATAAAAATCGAATATACGGACACTTCGACTACTATTTAAAGCCATTAGGAACATAAAAAACGAATGCCATGCAAATCGAATTTTCACCCATTACTAAAGTTATTTATTTAAATATTTAATAATTTGGTTTACTTTTGTTATTTGTTGGTGTATTTTTAGTTTTCTTTTGGTATTTTTTTTTTTTTTGTAATATAGATATGGTTGATAACTTGATTTTTACTTCGTTTGTCAAGGTAGTGTCGGTATGATTCGTTCAATCAAATCAATCAGTCTCAATCAATCTCAATCAATTTTTTCATGAGTGTGGAAATGATTTAGGTTCATTTTGGTGGTAAAGTAGATTTATCTGGATATATCGTGCGTGACTATTACAGTGAAATTACGTCTTAGATTATTTTTAAAAACCATAAGTTAGTTGGGAATTTAGTTTATAATGTTAATTTTGTGTTTAGTAATTTACCTACTACGTAATTTTAAGTGTTTTAAGTTAAAGAATAGCGGAAAACCTGTATTGTAAATACGTATTTTAAATTTTTATTTTTTTTATTTTTTTTTGCATTTCCTGTCAAAAAAAACTAATGATTGGAGTTTCTTCTTCCTTCCGCCTTCCCCCTAAATGCATATTTCCCCATTTTTCAACGGGCTATGTCGTAAAGCGCTACCGATGCAACTGTTGTTTCTGCTATAAGAAAGCTTTAAAGGAGTGAGCAGACAAATTTGAACTATTACAATAAAAATGACCAAAAAATACCGAAAAACCACCACCAAAACACCAAAAAATATTGAAAAGTTACAAATAGAATACTTTATGAGCACATGACCGCTATGTGAACTGTCAGTTTTAAATCAGCTGGCGGCCAGGCTCTGTCCTCCGTCAGTGTTGCCACCTGTGAGTAAAAAGTGCTGAATCTTGCGTGCCAAAATTTGAATATAGCTTAAATAAGTGTGAGATTTCTGTAGAGGATATTGATTACCTGACGAAAGCCTAAAAAATTATAGGTCCAAAATAAACAGCTTGTACTAAGTGTACTAGACAACCAATATAAATATATTTTTTGAATCTATACATAGAATAAAATCATAGGCTGCATTGTAAATTAACTATTTTTGTGAAAAACTTAATTATTTAATGATTTAAACTTGAAGTTATTGCTGCTACATTATAACTAATTTCCAGTTATGCAAGTATGATTCGATTGGCTATCAGCAGTTCGCCAAATGGAAAAATGACTCTAAATGAAATTTACAATTACATCTGCAATGCTTTTCCATATTACAAGAATGCTGGTAAAGGTTGGATGGTGAGTGATACAAAATTTTGCCAGTTGAAATATAATTTTAAGAGTTTTCCCTTTCACTGTAACTATCCCTGTATGCTCCCTCCTACTACGTTTTATTTTCTAATTTGTTATTATCACTTTCACTCACGCATTATCTGTTGCTTTGTCCCGCATTTACTTTTACTCCAATTCCTGTTATTTTTGAAACTGCTAACCTTTGCTATTGGCAGTTTTTTATTTTTATTTTGTAACTACATTGGTATGTGGCCAATGAATGTATCATGTGTTAAAAATTAGACAGAAATCTGAAGGTTATAGCCATAGTGGTTTACAGGCAGCAATCTATCGGCCCAGCCAGTCACATTATACCACATAAACAGCCAATCAGGATGAGTGCTGTATATGTTACATGTTGTGATTTGGTGGTGCCTACTAGCAAGCCACAAACTTGAGTTAATGTTGCTGCAGTCTAAAGATTTTCCTTTAATTTTAGGACAATTGACTTGGAATCCCCAAAACCTATTAACTTTGTTAGATGTAATTTGTACAATATAAATTTTTGCCGACAGCTTCATATACTTATATACTTAAGTTATATATTATGTATATCTGGAGTTCGGCTGAATGTAATCCAAACAAAAAAAAAATGCAAAAAAAAAATAAAAAAAGTAAAAATAAATAAACTTTCACTTGAAACTTTTTGTTCAGTTCGGTAAACTTTACATGCTTTATAAGTTTCGACTATGTTCAGCGGAACAACCGGTATAAAGTGTATAACCATTTTTAAGATTATTCAACATAAGATTTTATTCCCAGTTTTGTTACATCTCACACACCAAACTTTACTCATATTCATTAGTTTACATTAATTTAATATACCATGTGAACCTTCTAATATAACAGAATAGTAATAAACAGTAGCCTATGTGGTTGGTCTGCTACACTTTGGTGACAGGTCTTATAGAAATATTTTAAGCTATTGTTGTGTGATGCAGTAACAAGCAAACATGCTTTGATGATTATATTTTTTACAACATTTGGCTGAATATTTTTCATTCTCTACAAAAATATAGTGGGTTCACTTGTAATTAATTGACTCTACAGTAGTTATTAAAAATAAGCACTCTTACATAAATCATTAAGTATCTAGTTTCCCTGTTTTCAACTTCCTGATAAGATAGCCTCCTAATTAAATGTTGTGAATATTTCAAAACGGACATAATTTGAGATTCGTAGCAAACAGTAGTGAACTGATGCCGTATCCTGTCTTGTGGTTTTGGTATGATTGCTCCATAATATGACATTTTAATAATTTAATTTAATGCTTACAATGTCACAAAATCATGTGTATTTAATTTTTGCAGAACTCGATCCGCCACAACTTATCTTTAAACAAATGCTTTATGAAAGTAGCTCGTAGCAAAGATGACCCAGGCAAGGGGTCATATTGGGCTATGGACCTCAGCTACAAACTGTCAGAAATCGCTACGCGCCGTCGCCGTACACTAAGGGTCAGACTTTTTTGTTTGTCCTTATGCCTTTTTCATGACGAAATTTTTTTTAAATTATTTTTACAGTGACAATAATAAATATAGCAATTACTATTCAAACATTAGTAAATGAAAAATACAACAGTAAATATGCTAAATTCTTACATGTCTATTATTTTTGATCACCAGATGGCGCCCTATAGTCCAGAATGTAGCAGCAATAGTAGCAGTGAACAAACAGGTTCTGTGGCTTTGGGTGGAGGTGATGCAGCACCAACACCTCCAGCCACACCAACAACTCCCAATGCTCCAACTTCACCTACTGCTACGCTTTCTTCTCCTGGGAGTATGCCTATTGGGTCGGTCAAGATAGAGTCTTCAATTAAAGAGGAAATGGGTGGGTTTTATTATGCATATTATAGTTCTGAACCTTTGGTTGTGTAACATCACTGTATAGAAATTCTGCGCTTGCCAAATCTGTTTGTTATTGGCCTTATTCATTAATATAACATGAAAGTCAGCAAAGCCTTGAAATCATAAAATATAGAATGCCAAAAGGATCATCTTGGCATGAAGTCACAAGTTTTGTGGATACAAGTTTAGTAGAATGCATGGCAATTTCTCCACATGTTTATTTGGCCAACAATAATCTTACACTAATATTTTATAACTTGAACTGTACCTTGGTCTATTTCAGGGAGTCAATCACAGATAATTTCGATTTATTGATCTAATATTAAATTTTATTGACTAATTGTATTGACTGGCATTCTGCCCTGGAACTTTATTTTTGTTATGCATAAACTGTCAATTTATTTGTATGAAAATCAATAATAGTTCATCGATGCTGTTAAACCAATCAGTCAATATTATATAGTGTTGATATACTAAGGGTTCGGCTGAACGTAGTCCAAACTAATAGAGCATGTAGAGCTTACCGAACTAAACAAAACGTGTCAAGTGACCAGATGCCGCAAACGAACGGTTACTGACAAAAACATGTATAAAGTTGAACTACGAACAACCCGTTTGTAATATACGCGTGTTCAGCTGAACGTATTCCAAGCTTGTAGAGCGTGTAGAGCTTAACAAACTTAACAAAAAGTTTTAAGTGAGCAAATGAGACAAACTAACTGTTACCGAGAAAAACTTCTTTAAAGTTTCATTTTTAAAGTAAAAACTCCTTTAACATCGTTGTGATTTGAAAGTCGTTGAAACGAAAAAGCAACAGTAAAAAGAGACAGACACATAAATTCATAAGATTTAACATGGGAGAAAATGAGATAGGAAGCATTATACAGTGTTTATGTTCGTGGTTCTCTTTGTGTACTGCTTCGTACCCCCTCCACTCGTGTTTACCAAGGCATAGTGGGAGTTTGCTTGGGCTTCAGCGTTGTACGTGTGTTAATACGTGTTTGTGTGCGTATGCGTAATACAAAGCTTGAGAAAAAGCATCACAACAACCGTGGTGTTTTGTATATGTGTACGTATTATTTACAATAAAGTTCAAATATGCCAAAAACTAATGCAGAATATTGTCACGATTATCGAAAAAAAGGGAAAACAAGATTAAAATAAAAACATGTGTGCAGTTCACATGTGGTAGAAGTGAAACCTTCAAAAATTTTGGTTTTATGATAATGAGACGAATGTAAAATTTCGGGAAGATAATAATTATAGGTTTTAGTAATGATCATAATGATACAAAGTTAGATAATCATTTTTAACTAGATCAAAAACAGTAATTAACGCAATATTCCAAAGATATATTGACCATATTAAGACCAAAGTATTTATTTCATACTTTAGTTACCATAAGCCTCTTGTATTATTTTGCGAAAATGCTCTGAGTCTGAATAAATCTATGTAATATAAACGAATAAAATGTAAAATAATTATCTAACTTTGTATAACTATGATCATTACTAAAACCTACAATTATCCTCTTCACGAAATTTCACATTCGTCTCATTATCTTGAAACCAAAATTTTTGAAGGATTCACTTCTACCACGTCCAAATTGCACACATGTTTTTAAAACATGAACTTAAGTCTATGCCTATTCGTGTGCTTTGGCTAATGAACGTGAGCCTCTCTTAAACTTGGTTCAGTTCTTTAAAATTTTGTGTTTAGTTTGGTAAGCCCTGCGCACTTTATAAATTTGGATTACATTCAGCTGAACGCTCAGTATATATTGAAATCATCTGTGTTGCACCCCCAGTGAGGGAATGTAAAAAGTAAAAAGGACCTAAAAAAGAACACGCAGGATTGTCAATAATAGAGGTTTCAATGAGTGCCAAGGTCTATGGAAGTTTCTTAAATCATAGGTATAGGTCATTTGTCATTTTTTGTCAATATTCATCGATTGATTCAAAAAAAACATCCCGCCTTTGGTGCAAAGGTGGGTGTGATCGCCACCATAGAATTTACTTATATGCCAGGTGTATTTATCAATGACCTCAACCGACATAGTCATTTCTGTGGTGGTGAAGTTCGATGGCCCCCAACCTGCTACGGACCGACAGGGTCGACTTATCGTCCAAACTACTTAATCTCAAAACTTTTCTACTACTACTTTAATATATGTCTCTGAGTAAGCAAAAATAAAATGATAATGCAATTTGTGTTAGGGTTACACTTGTAATATAATAAGTTTGAGGCTGGAATGTGGTTTATTTACATGTGTTATTATATAACAGAGTGTGCGGAGTCTAGGCAGCGGGATGCCGCGCTATCGGCGTTGATGGCCGAGGAGTACGACGTGGACACCGACACGGCCGACAGCAACGGTAATCGACACTTCATATAAATGAATGTGTGCAAATGGGGGCTTGGACCAGAATTTTAAAATTGCGCTGATGGTCATTAAAATAAAAAGGAATAGGGTTCTAGAAACAAATCTCAATTTTTTAATTTTACAGATATGAAAATTAATCTAACGTTGAAATTGTTCCTGTGACGTCATCTAAGCGGTTGAGCTTATTGCTGCTTTGCACAGTAAAACACCAAAACTAAAAGTTAAAAAATATTGAGAAGCAACTACATCAAATAAAATTGTAATCCTCATGAATCAATAAAAATTATTATGATTTTATTCAGTCTAAGATAATGCAAATAGTAAATGTCTGTACAGCTGATGTCACAGGGATATTTCTATAATAATTCTTTGGAAAAAATAACTTAGAAAAATGCATGATTAATTTTTTTTTAAACTATGTATTTGAAATTTTTGTCCAAGCCCATTTAGTAGCCGCTCTACTCGAGCGTCAAGCGCTGCAGGGCGTGTAGCGTTCGTTCATACAAAATATGAACTTGCACACTCACTTCTCCATATGCTCACCTTGAACGAACATTGTCCGTATTCTAAAGATTTACATAAGAACATAAAAACATACATCATAGTATGCACAGAGCTGTAAATATATATCATTATAATCTTTGTCTATTATACTGTGACACTATCACTCAAAATATGTATTTGTGTACTACCTGCTTACGTTACTAACAAAATTGGACTTTTAGTAGTTGGGCTGCATCATGCGTCACAGTGTGCCAATTTTTAGTAAATTTTTACTATTCAGTAGTTTTAAGACTTCAAATATGTAAAATTATAGGTAGCATAATAGTTTTCAAAAATGAAATAGAAATTTCATATCTTAATATAATTTTGTAAAATTTATCCCGTATTGTATTTTCATTATAATTTATCTTGTTAGTAATAATGTGTATTTGCACCTTTTATTTATAAGTGCCAAATGAAAACTATCAAATTTTCCAGAGGGCCGCAAGTGCGGAGAACTGTGTAAAAAAATTTACATAGTACAAAAAGAAGTATTGATCAAAGTCAAACAAAGATATTGGTTTTGGCAACAGACAACAATTAGTGTGATTTTCCATGTTGCCGGGTTTTCACTAATTTACTAATATCCGCCTCTCTCTCTTGAACAAACAATTTTTCATATATTTTTCAGGTGGAAGTCAGAGAGACGGTTCTGATATTTATTTTTGCGTATTAATTTTTTTTAATATGAAGCCTCACAGTTCTATGTTGATCCATAAATGCTCAAAATCAAAAAAGCACAGACTTTTATAGTTTTCAAATTATCTGTGATTATTTTCCAGAATTCTATATATTCTTTGCTGACTTTTTTCTATGAAAAAAGCTTTATACATTGACGAGTCATTACCTACCTTTATTATAATCGTCTAATAGAACTAGTTTAGGCCCACAACATTACATGAGAAGGGCTGCATGCGGTCCGAGGGCCGCGGGTTGAATACCAATGTTCTAAACCATTCAAAAGCAGAGGATCGCAGCGTGGTTTCCACCGCGACCTATGACATCGAACGACAAGTTTATGTATGGATTAAGAAGCCTAAGTAGAGACGTATGCTGACACATATTTCATATTTAACATACTGCTCTTCTCAACAAATTATCTCCATGAACTTGAAAGTCAAATTTCATGACGCTCGCTAAAGTGAGGTGTAAGACATTATGACATCAAAATTGTTAATGAAAGATCATGCGCATGAAATAGTTTAATCGTATCTGTATGTTGCAATCATGAAATAACAAAAACGTACAACTTTTACAGAGCGTTGGTGGTGTCGTCACGCATGCGGCACGTTCCGGCACAGTGCCCTGACGGACGACTACGGCAACTTTATTGCCAGGCGGGTGGACGACTGCGACTGCCCCTCTCCGCCCCCCGCAGCCGCACAAGACGCTCCGAGCCAGTACCATGCGTACTGGCCACCAGAGATATTATAACACAACGCTGCAGCTGCTGTTTGGTAATCATGTACACAATATTCCTTCGCGACTAATAGTTCTTTTGGATGCAAAACTTAGTTGAAATTCGAGTAACATGATGGTAACTGAATGTTCCAAATTTTGTCTATTTGTGGGAATAGGTCTCCTCGCAAAAATAAAACTATTTTTTGAAAGCGTAATAACAGATTTTTTAAAACGATGACCTAATGTCGTGACGACTACGCCGGTATACAAATGCCAAACGTCGAAACTATAGTATGCATCCATAGTAATTTAAATTGTTGGCTTTAAATTTTTTTTTTTTGTAATTTTTATAATAAGAAAAATGTACAATATCCGATTTTGTTTATATTTTCAGAGAAAACTGATATCAAAATTTTTGATCTTACCCCATTATAACAGTGCTGCAGCTGCTGTTTGGTTAAATTAACTTTTAACTTCTCTATACATATAGAGCAGATAGTTTAAATTTAAAGTAGCTCCTTTTGACAAAAGCTTGCTATTGGTTTAAAACTTGATGAATTATTGATGAACTACATTCAAGATACAAATACATATATCATTTGGAAGTGTGTGTTGTAAAAAGAAAGCTTTCATGACTTGCCATAATATTAATGAGTAGTAAAGAAATGTGTAAAATGGTCCTCAGTGGGAAATCTTTGCTGTTCAAAGGAGACGATTATTAAATTCAAAAAGTATGTTGCCTTGTTATGGAGGGTGTGTTGTGTCATCTATGGGTGTGTTAAAGTTTAGTTTACGATTTTAATAATTTCCGTTTTTGTTAATTAATTTTGGTAAGAAGTCAATTTTAACATTGGCAGCGTTTATAAGACATTCGTCAGTAAAAAAATTGGCGAATATATCAATAAAATATGCATGAAACGTTAATTAAAAAATTCGGTTTTTTTTCTCATTTCATTTGAAATATTATGAAATTATGTCAGTTTTCGTTAGCCTTCTATACTAATAAAAAGAGATATTAAAAAGATAGTTATTTGACTATAGATGATACAGCTCATCCTAATATAATTACAGGTAGACACTTATTTTAATAAACGGAAATTTAAGACAATTCGGTATGTAAAGCTATTTTTCATATATTTTTTTTATGATAGGTTAAACTATTTTCAGAAAATAATTTCAATATTTTTGCCTTGTGGCAAGTAATTGTTTTTTAATAATTTTACAAAATTTTCATAGTGGGTAGGCTGTATGCTTTTCCTTTGGCTAAAGGTAGTCAAGGCTAAAGCACAATCTGACGTATGATTTTACATTTGCCGCATGGTTTCATGTCGGAGTATTACAGACTATATATGCATATTATTTATTGTTCACGATTACTATGAAGTATTTTTTATGTGTAATAGGAAGAGACATTGCCAGCCTTTGACACTGGTATTTTTTTTCTCTATTACTTGGGTACTATTAATTTACTCACAAACTATCATAATATGAATGTGAAATAGAGGTTAAATTATTCTTTCTTAAAATAATTACCATCTTACCGTTTTAAGAGCCATCATAGCAAAATATGGCTAAGAAACAATATATCTCGAAACGTTTTTGAAATCCCCCTAATCTATTTTTAACTTTACATACCGAATTTGAAACTTGTTGCAAAAAGTAAATAAAATTAAAACCAACACTATTAACGTGATTTACAAAGTCAGATTGACTTTTTACAATGCATATATTCAATCGGTCCACACTAGGCACAGTTACCTGCCCTGTGATGGCCAGTTCATAATTACAAATTGGAGGTAAATTATTGTTAATAATGTCAGCGATTAGGTGTTTATTAAAGACGTGCCAGTGCATCCGCCTCAAAATAGTCAATAACCAATTAATACGGCCAGTACATATTAATGCCAGTGTTAGGCTTATACTTAGAGCATAAACAAATTAAGGAAATTATAATTTTTTATGATTAATATTATCTATAATCTTGCATAACACCGAAGAAAGTGATCTTACTCTCTTTGGTTCCTTTACATATTGTCCACGTCATACCTTTTATAAATAATTTAATTAAGGAGATCAACTATACGTGTCTAGAAAACACGAACAGTTTAACGAGTCTGCTACAATATATTTACATAATAATATTCAACATAAAAGGTTACGTTACTATCACCTGTGAAAATTTCTTAATATTATATCATAAAATTACATATTACCTTCATAAGGAAGAAATACCGGTGGACCATGGAATACAATATTAATATTGTAATAATGGTTTTTGTTAATATTTTAGTCCACAGAAATATTTAATTGATAAAGCATTTGGCAATGATGAATTTTTTGTGTCAGTTTTATAAGTTGTTTATATATAATTTTTTTTTGTTATAACACATAATCTACACAACGAGCAGTGTTCTATTTATGTTAAAATGATCTATGTTTCCCTAAACATAATAAAACACAAATCGATCAAACTTTTGGCTGAGTACAGAGAGTACTAGTGGATAGCGATCGGTGACTTGCAGGGTTAACGTCCACCGCGACAAAAATTCTTGTCTCATGCTGGAAGGAGATGTCTCTATATTTGACATATAGAGCTATCTCGTTTTAACACGAGATAAAGCGTCTACATAATTTTGTCGCGGTGTGCATGTTGATCTGGCTGGCCATCTATTACCAGATCTTAACATTACCAATACATTTTGAATTCGTATATACATTTTAATTTTACACTTAAAATTTGTGATTTCATATAATTAATTAGCAGTAAATATCGTATCAATTATCATTCCAATGTCACATTAATAAAAAATGACTTATGACCCTTAATTAAAAAAAAAAATACATTCAAATATATAATGATTTTTTTTATGATTTTCCGTTTTATTTTTGTGATTTATTTTGATTAATGTAAATAATAACAATCGACAATGTATACTTTATATACTTTATTTTTAAGATATTAATTGATTAGAATATTTATAAAAGATTATATTTTTACTTTACCATTTATTTACTCAGTGTTAAGTGTTTATCCATTATCTTAGAGATGTGCCATTAAATGTAATATTTAGAATAAATGGTGCAAAGAAAACTTATTGACGGCCACCAAATCACTAATTAGATGTTAACATATATTTAGGCCTCCAAAAAATAAGATGTGTTCAAGTTTGTTTTAATGAATTTAAAACGGCTCTCATTTTGGGTGACAAAAAAGTAATTCATAAAAATGTGTTCAACGTTATTAAAAAAAAATTATATCAATTTATAATTATTATAATGTACATAAAACGTAACTCAATTACATAACAAGTTACATAATTGATTAATATTAAATTAGGTTAAGTAAAATTATGTATTTAATGAAAACTATGTGGGAATCAGTTTTAATTGCTGAAGATTATTTGTAGAAAATTTATTTTTGTGATTGGCACTGTTCAAAATTACATTCCATTATTTGTATATAATTCGTAACAAAGTTACAATATTTAGTTTTGGCCGATTTTATCTATTTGAATTATCAAGGAACACCATACATACTTACACAGCCTTAGAAACGAGATCTGAGCTTTGCATTTATGTCACAGATAGTGTAGATTATATTCTAAAGGGCCAAACCAGCCTGAGCAACTGTCATATACTTTTTCCACAATCGGCTTGAAAATCAACTACCGTGAGCGGCCTCGCCGGCGCCGGCTTTGATTCCTTGAATTTAGCAAGTGTGCGCCTTTTAATCTGCTACATTCAAAGCACACCAAGTGCTGAGTGTGGTTCCTTGGATAACATTTGTATAAGTAAAGACAAAGCAGCAGGTCAATTATACTACTTGACAAAGGTATCGATATGGCAGTAATATTGGAACCAACCAATAGCGCCACAGCACAGCCGACTATGCTGGTATTCATATTGATTACTTTTGATGTAATTTGTCGAGTAGCATAATCACAGAAGAATTCACTGCATGCGTGAGTTATTATATACACGTGGACTATTATTGACGCGGTCAGAATCGAAGGTTACGATTGGGAGGGTGCATAATATTTGAGCATCAAAAGGCCAGTATGTAAAGAAGTCTTTGTATGTGCTGCACGCCTACTGGTGTGAAGTACAAAATCAGTGTAACTGTATTTTTGGCCATTTTTTCAACCGCAACAAAAGCACTGTAAAGACAAAAATTAAGAGTCATACATTTTGCAAAAAGTGTCAGATATTATTTTGCTGTTGTTAGGTGTATGGTTTTTTAAATCCAAAATAGACTATGCTTTTTTATATCTGTACTTCAGTTAAATATATGTATATTTATATTCAACAATCGAAAACGTTACATGTGGATACATGTATATTTTTAATCAAATATTTATTTTAAACATTCGGTGCATGAAGTTGCCATTTTGTATATTTTGATAGTATTAATTTTTCTGTGATATACTCTCGTTTCATTATTCTATTAATTTGTGTGGAATGTGTGGCTGATATGCTACACTTTGTTTTTAGAACAAACAAGTGTATTAGTTTTCCTGGTTACAAAATGACTACTGATTTACTCACATAGGAAGCGCACTGAATATACAGTCCGAGACATGGTTCTTGAAGTCTGAGCGACAGTGGTTGGGATAACACGCGCATCTACCCTCTTCCGGCCAATCTGTGAACTCGAGCATGTACAAACATTGACTCCTGTTTAGATAATCTCGAGACCTCGAGATCCATGGCTTGAACTGTACTGAAAACGCGTTGATGCTAACGCCCGTTAGAGCTCCTGTAATTTTCTTATTTGTATTTGAACTGCTCTCCGCCTTGAAGCGACGTATTATTTTTGCGATAGTAGCCTCTAAAATTGTTTAGCTCTAGGATTGTCTACCTCTAAAAATTTCATATTTGATGTACAATAAAACATTTTAACAGAATGTTAGTTTCACTTCCTTGTAATTTTTGGAATTACACATCAACCTAATAAAGATGCCGTCTCTGTATATAACGTGGATATCTTTGAATGATTTACTGATCGATTAGTCGAGCGGTTAGAGACTATCTGCGGAGCCAAGGGTCGCGGGTTTGATTGAAATATTTGTGTGCATGAACATGTCTATTTGTTCCGTGTCTCTATAAGTGTATCTTATAAAAAAAATATATTTAAGTACTTATGTATATCAGTTGTCTGGTACCACAGACCAGTCAACCTATAGACCACGCTTTAATAAACTTTAATACGAAAACGAAATCGCCAAAAAGTGGCGGGGTGCGGGGAGAGGTCGGCTAGTTTTCATTGGCTCGTTCAAAATTGACAATATCGCTGACAAATAGGCTTCCGACATGCTTCCAACTGACCGCTCACAAGAGACGTAGTTATGTAGTTATGGTAGTGTCACTACCATAGCCTTGGCGAATGCTACTCCCTGTTGAAGCGTTGTCTATAAGGTTGACTGGTCTGTGTCTGGTACCCATATAATACAACTGCATAATGTTGTGTGGAATGTCCCATATATTATTATTATTAGTGATTGGTAGGAGACTGGCAAAACCCACCCTTATCAGTAGCATCTTAACGAAAGACCAAATTTTAAGAATCGTAAGCCAACGATCCTGTATCTAACAATAGAGAAATGTCGTTGAAACGATATAGTTCAAAACCATATCGAATGTCTACTTTTCTCTAAGCGAAAGGTGTGAACTTGCATGCAGAGTATGTTCTGAGTTTTGGTACAAGGCAGATGTATTAAAAAAAATCGATCAATGCGTAAGGGTGGGAATGTCTAAGTCTGTGGTCTATTCCAAGATAACAATAGTAGATTCAGTACATTGTTACACAAGGGGTGAAAGGGACCTATTTAGATACTAGATGTGTTGGCGCACAAGCGTAGCCAGGGCGCTAATAGTTTGAGTGCTTAAATAAATCTTTCACCCGAGGTAAACATTCTGATTTTCATTACGAATAAGAGGAAAGTAAAAAAAAAATTAAATCCATGTCTGAATCTGATGAACCATTGCCTTCTACATATAGTAACAAGCCGTGCTATTAGGCGGCTCATTCACATGCGTATTTATCCTAGACGACGACCATACATGTACAAACACATCAGGTGCACATCGGTTGTGTCTGCGTGATGTGTGACGGCGCAATAGTATTGATTGTCCATCAATATTATTGCACAGACACAACCGTTGACTCCTCAAAACAAGGATACACTGATGTGTTTATTTCTAGCACTCCCAACAAATTCATGTGTGTACTTCTCTCTAAATACTATTGTTTACTCCACATCCTTTTTTCTTTTTAAATATGGACAATAAGAAGAATGAACAAATCTTCTTATGGACAATAAAAAAAAGGGTGTGGAGTAAACAATAGTATTTAGAAAGAAGAAAGTACACACATATGAATTTGTTAAAAGTCCTAGAAATAATCGAACCTTCCGATTTATTTAAATATTTAAGAATGGACAAATCAACCTTCGAGAGCTTATTACAAATTGTCGGACCAAAAATAAAAAACACTCATATGAGAAAATCGATTATTGCTCGCTGGTCGGACACATCCGTCACATACAATACGCAAGCGAATAAGCAATGGATCTATTAGGTATCCTGCTCGTCTCTGTGCTCGTGCTCTGGGAGGACGAGCGACTAATGTAAACATACACACGCGTTTCTGTTCGTCACGGACATGAACTGTACACATCTCATTTCGGTTAGTGTTATTATGGTTTTGTGCATTTATCGCAGGCTACCTATATCTTACGAGCTAGTTTTATTTTATAATGTTCTATGGGGATGTACCATTCCCCTGCAGTTTCTTCCTCCCCCTGGGTTCTACGTAATCAATCTCGTCGGACCTGCTGGTGGATAGTAGGCGGTTAATGTAACCACGACAGGTAGATGTATAGTTCCCCGAGATCCTCCAACCTACTCGAAAAATGATAAAAAAGTAGGTACCTACCTACTGTAATTTCCACCCAACTTGTCAAGACTGTGACTGAAATGAAAACGATTATAATGAAACTATCAACTTTGCTAATTGCGAATAAACACGATGTAACAAATTTTTAACACTGACTTATTATTTTCAATGAACATCTGTGTTCACATAACGTTTAAATGGAAGAAAACGCCATCTAATAGCCTGCCTGATACCAAGGCTCGGACTACACGCAATGTTGCCGAATTTCAATAGCATGGCTTGTAACTATAGAAGGCAGTGGATGAACTCATTTTATACAAATATCTATATACGTAAATAATTAGCACTTGACAAAATAACTGAAGATCGAATTGCCGCTTGCCGCTTTCTCTCCTTTTTTGTTTCTTTTACTGTGATATTCTACCAGCCAGATTTTTTATCATTGATGACGGTAAATATATAGCTCAAATTTATGTAAATTAAATGATAATTTATTTCAATGTAAATTATGAGTATAAAGGCATGTTACAAAATTGTTGATAATATTGTTTATCAGAGTTGCGGTACAAAATTGGGACATGACGTGCAGTTTTTTTGAAGTGAAAACTTCTTTAGCATCGTTGTGATTTGAAAGTCGATGAAACGAAAAAGCGACAGTAAAAAGAGACAGACACATAAATTCATAAGATTTAACGTGGGAGAAAATGAGATAGCAAGCATTATACAGTGTTTATGTTCGTGGTTCTCTTTGTGCTCTGTTTCATACCCCCTCCACTCGTGTTTACCAAGGCATAGTGGCAGTTTGCTTGGGCCTCAAAGTTGTTTATTGTACGTGTGTTAATATGTGTTTGTGCGCGCATGTGTAGTACAAAGCTTGAGAAAAGGCATCACAACAACCGTGGTGTTTTGTACACGTGTACGTATTATTTTGAAATTCATCAAATATACCGAAAACGAATGCAGAATACTGTCGCGATTATCGAAAAAAAAAAACATCGAAGGGGTGTGTGTTGCATATCTAATTCTCATTACAGACATCCAATGAAACCATTATAATAAAATTATTTACATTCATCTCATTATCTTTTTTTGACAGCAAGGGAAATCGTTTCCTAACGACGAAAAGTACTACCTTCATCCCTCTGATCAGATAACTTCAAGCGTACTTTCCGAGTAATGAAATAGTAAATTGTTACACAAGGGATGAAAGGGGCCTATTTAGACACTAGGCCTAAATAGGTTTTTCACCCGAGGTAAACATTCTACTTTTCATTACGAATATGAGGAAAGTAAAAAAAAACGCGGTAAATCCATATCTGAATCTGATGAACTCATTTTATACTAATATCTGTATATGTAAGTAACCAGCACTCACCAAAACAACTGAAGATCGAATTGCCACTTTCTCGCATTTTTTTTTACTGTGGCATTTTACCAGCCAGTACTTTTTATCATTGATTGTGGTAAATTTTTAGCTCAAATCTGTGTAAATTAAATAATAATTGACTTAAAAGTAAATTGGAAGTATAGTCATAGTACAAAATTGTTGATAATGTCTTTATAAAAATTTTACGCCGCAATTCAACAGAGTTGTATGAAAGTTGGGACATGGCTTGCAGTTTTCTTTTTTTTTTAAATTTATTTGACAGCAGGGAAAATCATTTCCCAGAGACGAAAAGTGCTACTTTTATTCCTGATCACGTAATTTCAAACGCACTTTCCGAGTATGAGTAATGAAAAGGGTATTTCTTTTATTTTATTGCAATCTAAGTGCACCAACTTAAACTTTTCCCAAAGAAAATATATGTCTGTTAAAATTGCTTTACAGTTAATTTTTAACTTTTCGTATATAGACGCGCTCTGTGAATCATTGTGTTATTGTACTTTTGTGAAAAAATATTTTTGCATTTAAATTAGATTTTATATTTATGTAATTATGTAACCTGTGTATGGAACCCACGTTCGTTCAATTTATGAATTGATAGTCGATACATTCATTATCATACATTATTAGTGTAACTAGAGGTTTGTATTTTACATCCAATTCAGGATTTTTTTGCAAAGAATAAAACATTCAAAAATATCAACAACTTTATTGATTGAATATATACAGAACAATATTACACAAAATATTAGGAACGCGGCAGCTGCCTGGACTCATCAGCCGCGCGAATCGTCTCTCAATAGTTTCATAACTTCTCAATAATCAACATTATCATGTGATGCAAACATTTGTGTATATTGTATATTGCCAACAAAAACCTTATACAATCAGATGTGTTTATATTACATAAATATCTAATAATGCAGCGCAAAAATTCCACGGCTCCTGCTTTTAATATTAAGCAATATTTTAAAACTATAAAAGCGCAACAAATATATTTTTACACGGAATATCCATAAACTGGTATCGTTAGGAGCATAAATTAAGGTTTCAGCCACATCAGCTCCGGAAGCGGCATGTCGATCAGCCCAATCAGTGGAAGCTAATGAGGCCGCTGCCTCAATCAACCAATCAATTATAGTAGTATATTCATTAGAAATCGGCCGATTCAAATATAAGGTTAGATGCTATTGCAAATACACAGTGCCATGTTACTTTTTAGATAAACAACCAAAATAACATTAATTTTTATCGACTAAACGCGGAATGTTTAGCCGTATTGTTTAATGTTAAAGAACAATTTATTATAAATGCTATTTTAAAACAATGCAAAAATCTAAATGGTCTATTTTTAGTATAACAATATTGGTAAAGTCTATCCGTTATATTAGACCTCAGACGCCGGCGCCGGTATCCTTTGAGGCGGCAGCCAAGTGCCGGCGGCTTTCTTTGTGAACTTTTGTCGGTATGCGGTGTCCACGTGTCAAAGGGTGTGGGTTAATATAATGGACAAACTATACCTGTTTTGTTATTGGAATGAAAAACATTACTACGATGAATCGGCGAAAACAGATAAAGTGATATTATGGCGTTGCATAAATCGTTTTCTCATTTTTAAAAGGGGTGTGATGTCAAGAGCCGCCACTTGGGTGAAATCCTGAACTGCCAACCGGCAGATTTCATTTCCTTGTCACAACATTACGATGTATCACGGATATAAGCTATATAAAAACAAAAGACGAGTGCACCAAAATCAAAATTAACACGGTTAAGTATCAAATAAATTCATTGAACAATTACAGAATGGAATATTATAAATTCAAAAATACTTCATTACAAACTGGTGCCAAAAAATTTCTTTGTTTTGGGAACTGTACCTGTATATTTAAATATTGAGATTACCAGTACCATTTCGTGTTAATGTCTTAAAATAGAAAGCACTGACTACTCGCTAATACTGTGTATGACATAGTTAGCAAAATATATAATTATGAAAATTGAAATAATTTAATACATATCAACCATTTCTACATAAAAAGTAAATTTACATATTCACAGCCTAACATTAAAAAAAAAACACACAGGTTAAGATGGGGTAAGAATTCGTTTTGCATATTTTGTCTAAAGAGCTATTCATGTCGTGCCATTGTCAGTGGAGATAATGGATTAACATATGTTTTTAAATCTACTAATCTTGTTTTCATTGACATTTAATAATTTCTATTGTGTCTAAGATAAAAATGATCACCTGCAGGCCGCTCGGTACATTAAGGCAAGGCTACGATACATGTTCTCAAACTGGGCCACCGCGTCTAGCGCCACCTGCAGTCCTTTCCTTACACTCGCGCCACGAAAATACTATTTGACACGTCGGCATCGTTCTAAGTAAACATTTTATGAGTAATAATAGTTTTAGAATTTACAACATCATAAACAATCCGAATAGTAATTTTAATTTTATAATTTTTGTAATTGCCCAAGTAATATCATGGCCGATAACTATATACAAACGATGAATTTCGCTCAAATAACGTATACCATAGACAAGAGAAGAGAGCGGGCTCAGAGCGAATCACGATGCCAGACCCAGGTGCGCTTGGTGTGATCGAACCGGTGCGCCAGCCACTGTGCCTGCAGCAGGTCCAGCCGGTCTTGGCTTAGGTACAAGGGCTTGCCGCGTTTGAGGTCGCGGTCCTCTTCGTCGTAGTCGTCCAAGTAAAGCGAGCCCCAGAGACAGGCACGCCGTCCGCGGATTACGATGATGTACGTTGACGTGACCACGAGGAAAATGCCCGTACCGCCGCCGCACTCGGTCGCGTGGCGCACTGCCTCGCACACGTCCTGCTGCCTGCAGCACGCCTGCTTGAGGCATACGAGCGTGCCACACAATAGACACACGGATGCCTCCTTGGGCACAGCACCGCATTGCAGGCATACGCGCTCGTGGTAGTACGTGAACAGACGGTCGTAGTCGCGCGGCAGAGCTAGCAGCGCCGGCTGCGTCCATGACGCGTGCAACGACCGCAGCAATCGGCGCACTGCCAGCTGTCCTCGCTGTGCAGCGTGTGGCAAAGCGCGAGCCCATGCGAGTGCCGCAAATGTGGCACCGTCAGGGGGTAAGGCGCGCCACGCGCTCCATTCGCTCCATTCCATGCCCTCGGTGACGAGCTCCAAGTAGTAGACGAGCCGTACGAACTCCTGCCGAGGCGTGCGCACCTCAGGCAGCTCGCCGCCGTAAAGATGGTGTCGCAGAAGAGCAGCAACACGCAAGAACGGCAGTAGCAAGTCCTGCAGCTGTAGTTCGAGCTCTGCAGGGTCTGCGAGTGCAAGGCGGTGAGGTGGTGGGGGTGGTGGTCCGTCTTCCGTGAATAGCTCGGAGCCGGCGAGCGTAGTCAGCAGCAAACGTGCAGCAGCACGTATGCCAACGGGCTCCCCAGGCCGGTCGGGGCCGGCGAGTGCAGCACGCCCTTCGGCCGTGCTGGCCGCACACATCTGTGCCACCACTTGGTAGTAGTTGAGCGCGTACAACGCCCGCACTATACAAGTAAAGTATTCTGGAAAGATATGATTTATTCCATTAATACGACAGTAATAGAACAAATTATTAAAAAAGTCGAAAAAATGTTTTAACGGATCGTCATGTCGCTATTCGTTTTGTAGTTGAAAAAATGAAGATTTCTATAAAGAGTGTCTATAATATTATGCCAAATAATCTGAGAGTGAAAAAAGTGCCGGTGTGATGTGGCCCAGTATGAGGATTTGACAAAGTTTTTTACCTCATTTCATGACTATGGACGAAAAATAGCTTCACCATTACGACCCTAAAATTAAACAGCAGTATATGACTTGGAAGAGACCGTCATATCCAACTCCTATAAAATTTAAGGCCATTCCATTTGCCGGTAAGATCATGGACTCTCTTTTCTGGGATAGCCAAAGGTTGGTAATGATTGAATACCTCAATCATGGAACCACTATTACGAGGACTTTATATGCAGGATAAATTAAAAAACTTGCTTAACTTGTTTTGTTCTACAAAGATAACGCGTCCGCGCACAAGCTCAAATTTTTTTTTACCCAAGCGAAGGGAAGGCGGATAAACGTCTATAGTACCCGCGCGCCCGGGCGTGCAAGTTATGTGGTAGTCGCGCCCACTAATAACCGCCTGAAGCATAATAGGGATGCGTGTCGTTAGCCCGAAAGCTCCAACAACTTCATCGAAGCGGCCAGGAGGCACACTAGGGTCTCACCGGCGCGACAAGTCCAAAGTTGCGATGGCTAATTGAAGATGTTGGCTTCAAATTGATAGAACATCCCCCATATTCAGCAGACCTCACTCCAAGTGATTTCTATTACTTTCCGGGGTCAAAAATTTGAACACCATGAGATAGTGGTCGCCTCAGTGCACGATTTTTCAGAGGCTTGAGATAAAGAGTTTTTTAGTAGTTTAAAGAGAAAGTTGGAACACAAAATCACGTGATGAGCAGGGAAAATGGTCAACTTATGAAAAGACATATCAATCGATTACATAGTCGATCACATTTGATTAGCTTATCGTCTTAACTGAACAAATAGAATCGGGGAAGAACAGTCAGAAAAGTCGATGAAGATACCTAGTATGAGTTGAGAGGTAGTATGGTCGAAAATAGAGAACCTAAGAGAGAACACAACCACCAACTTCCCCAGAAACTGTAAGCCAACCTAAACGACTACGAAAACTATTTAAAAGGTATGGTATCGACATTGACTAATGGCAATGCGTTTTTCTAAATTGGTTTGTGTTTTAGATATGTACTATTTAAGCGGGGCGGTAAAATGTATGTGGACAGATCGGTATTGCTTTGATTGCGATGCAAACGGCAACTTCATAGGTTAAGACCAGCATGGTAGTGAAAGCTGTCTCTCCAGTAGAGGGAAGACCTGCATCCTGAAATGGGACATGCATATAGGCTGATGATGATGAATTACGTGAAGCCACGGAAAGCGAAAAAAAGGAGCAACATGGCGGGGAACGTGATAGCACGGTTTGAGTGGAGGTCCAGAAAAAGGAAGCGAAAAGGGTTTTTTCGTAACCATTTCCCATCGCCGGCAAAGAGATAGATGTTAGATTTAATTGAATAGTTGACTTCTTCCAAATTCGTTCCATTTTTGCACCGCGTCCCGAGAACCCGATCGACCATCGGGATAAAGCGGGAATCCCAAAAATAGAAGATCGAACGTCTCGTTTTCAGCATGACGGTCGTGGACTGAGAAGAGACCAAGTAAACTTGGTCGTACGTAACATTGTAAACTTGGTAATTATTTTATCTAAATACCCACGACCCCGAGAAAAGAGCCGCAAGAAGATCACAGCGCAAGGACCAGAAGAAGACGGAGCGGTATGAGCCCAGGAGCGGAGTCCCGCGGCAGCCGGAGCGGAGTCCGGCGGCAGCCTGCGCAGGATTTGACGCTGTCCGTCACACCGCCCTCGCGGCTGAGCTTAGCCGAGATCTAGACGTATCCCGGTATGGGCACACGGAACCGTCCGCTCAACGTCTCGGGATAAAACAGACCTCTTTCCCACTTTGTATTACATACACATGTACATTCGTCACCGATATATCGTTCGAACGAATCAACCAAGTCAGATATAACGAGTGCGACGATATTTCATAGTTAACCCTAGTACTAAGTATTATTTGCTCACGGTCTATTTAAAACGCGCGGACAGACAGACGACAGGACAGTCAACGGGCGCGGCGCACCTTTGTAATTAGTTTTTAAATTATAAAATATTATTTTAGAAATAGTAAATCTATTCTTTTGCATTGGTGAGTTTCATTTGCAACGGCGAGATCTCATCCTACGGAACGGGCCTTGTATTCCAAAGCTCCGCTAAAACTGAAATTCCGCCGCTGAAACCTATCCGAGGAAATAGCGAGGTAATTATCATTCTTCATCGCCTATAACATACATATTTATAACGTAACAATATGGCTTACACTTTCGCAACGTAACAACTTATTCATGGATAACCATACTGAAATTGGTGCTGGTAGAGCACGGCAACTGGTGTAATTCTGGACTGGTTGTGGAAGTGGTCAATATTGATATACTGATTTCATTTCAGTTAGAACAAAAATGACGGAACTATATCTAGAAATATACAAGTAGCATTTTCATTACAAATTTATGAAGTAACACTCACGCATGTCGATGTAAGGCGGATTGTTGGGCGCAAGTAGCAGGAAGTGCATGAGAAGGGCGAGCGGGTCGCGGAGGAGCAGCGGCACGGGACGAGCCGCGTTGTGAGGCGCCGGCACAGGGGGCGATGCAGGACCCGAAGCAGCGCCAGCGGGCTCCAAAGGCGGACATAACTCACGCCACGTCTCGGCCGCACTCAACTGTGCGCCCGCTGCCACTAAAGCACGCGCATGCGTGCCCACTACAACCAGGAGCGGCACTAAACAGCAAACGATAACGTTGACTCAACTACTCACAAACCACAGTTACAGCGGAAGGACACGTATATATACCGATACAGTCGTTGCGCGGTTTGTACCGCGGCGGCCGGTCGGGCGGTGGCACGACAAGCGTCCCGCCTCGCTGTACCAGTTCACACTCGAGGTTAGTGCGCACCAGAGAGGCCACGAACGTGAAAATAGCGGCGGAAGAGCTGCCGTAGCGCTGTCGTAGCTTGCCGCCTGCTGTCGCTGTCATGTCCTCCATGGCCTTTCCCATCGCCTCCGAAAGCCGGCTTGCCGCCTGTGTTAATTTACTGCGTCAGTCCCAGCGACCGATTAGAGACGTGATATGAGCAGTTAAATTCGAATGCACCAACCGGCGGCGGGTGGTCCTTCTCCAGCATCTGAAGCAGTTGCGCAGCGAGGGCGTGGTGATCGGGTGGCGCGGACACGACGTGCCTCGGAGGGGGGGTGCGCTGAGGCGGCGGTGCCAACGGTAGGACACAATTGGCAAGTTGCCGACACACGGGGCAGAGGAACTCGCCGCGCTCTACGTGCAAGTTATGAGGGCGCTGCGGTGCAGCCAGGCTGCGCAGGTACGACTGCAGACAGCCGAGGTGCAGGTGGTGGCCACACGACTGAACATGCACACCGCCTTCCCATCCCACACTTACGCTCAGAAGCCAGGAACCCTGTCCCACAAATTGTTCACATTAAAAATAAATATCTAATAATAATGTATACATCACAACGTCTAGGTCCTAAACTAAGTATTACCTTGTGTTCTGGGTGCCAAGCCAAGACACCACATACATATAACAACCAAGACTTGGTGCCAGTATCGATATTCATCATATAAATAATGACCCGAGCTGGAATTCGAACCCGGGACCCCCAGCTTCGTTGGCAGGGTAGCGACCCACTAGGCCAAGCGGTCGTCAAGCATAATAATAATAATATCTGGCACATCCCACACAGCGCCATCTAGTCCCAAAGTAAGCAAGTATTATGCTTATATTATGGGGTACTAGACAGCTGATACTCATACTTAAATATTCTTTTTTTTTTAGTAATATATACATATATAGATACTTTTACACCCAGACACGGTACAAATATATAAGTTCATGCACACAAATATTTGCCCCGGGCGGGAATCGAACCCGCGACCCTCGGCTCTGCAGTTAGGGTAGGCATCAAATAATACAATATTTTTTAGCCCTTAACGTTTAGAGACGCGACTGGTAACCTGGTCAAAGTGCTGGTGCAACTCTTCGTGCAGCCGGTAGTGGTGTGCAGCGGCTGTCGTATCGTGTTGTGCCGCCAGTCGCGCACGCTCCGCCTCGCTGAGTGCCAGTCGGGCGCCGTCGCTGCCGGCGCGCCGTCGGTGACCCAGCACCGACGTCGACTATGCGCAGGATTTTTCATTTCAAAATAATTTAAAAAACAATAGTTAAAACATAGTGGCAAACATGCGGCACAGCGACTACCTGGAGCAGCACGACAAGGCCTATGGGGTTCTGCGCAGTAGTGGGTGTAGTGGTGTTGCAGATGACGCAATCGTACTCGCGCTCGAGAGGCTCGTCTTCCTCCCAGTGCATAGCGGCGCCTTCCTCCGCCTCCATCTGCTCCATGGCCGACATGAACTGCTGCTGCCGCCGTGCAAATTCTCTCATCAACTGCTGCTGGCGTTCTTGCGCGCGACGAGATCGCTCCTCTTTCTCGCGACGCTCCCTTAAAAATCATATATGCACTCAGTGGCACAAATTACCCCATACATGAAATGTGAGTTACAGCTATGTTTATACTCGTACATAAATGTCGGGCCACGTCTAAAAAATACAAGTGTAAGCCTATTTGAAATGTATTGTCGATGTTTAATTTAAATATTACAACGTTGTTTCCTTTTCTTTTTTAAGTTCGTGCGAATCCCGTGTCAGTAGTTTATTTGGCAAAGTGATTGTCTTAGGGAAATGAGACTTTTTTTTGTTTTGAATAAATTGTATAATAAACTTTGGAAAAAATTTAAGAAAAAAACATCGTTTTTGGGGGTAAAAATTGTGTTACAAAGGGCAGCTTTTTGAACAATTTATATTGGAATATTTCAAATGTGGTGGTATAGACGCATTAGCAAAGGTTTATACTAAGACTCCTTTTTTAAAAATTTGAGTAACATTTTATGGAAAAAAAAACCTATAAATTGGGCATGTAAGAAGATTTTACATGCCTGTATATATAACTCGTGTGTGTTTTATGTGAAAAGATACTTTTTCGCGAGTTCTGTCTAGATTAGTGATGGTGCCTTTAAGAATTTAAAAAAAAATCGAATTTAAAAGGTAATCCTTGAAATCTATACTTAATATTATAAAGCTGAAGAGTTTGTTTGTTTGTTTAAACGCCCAAATCTCAGGAACTACCGGTTCTAATTGAAAAATTATTTTTGTGTTGGATAGTCCACTTATCGAGGAAGGCTATACGCTATACTACATCATGTTACGACCAATAGGAGTGAAGCATCAATGAAAAATGTTGCGAAAACGGGAAAAATTATTCCTTTTGAGAGCTTCCGTCGCGTGCGCTGCGTAAACGGTTGATGTTAAGCAAAAATCATGTATTACGAAAGTGTTCCCCTTTAAAAGTTCTAACCAAAAGTCCGCGACAGCATATGTCTCTCTTTTAAGGTTAACTTACTATAACCTTTTTTATGACAATTAAATTTGTTCTAACATAATGTTCTATTTGCGAAGATGTTTTTTAAACGTGATAGTAATCCTTATCAAATTAAATACGTTAGTTGTCTTAAGCATTTCATGCATATTATAATTGCCCTGTACATCATACAATTTAAATTAATATCTTAGCAGTTTTTATCGAAATATGAAAACTATAGCGGGAGAAAATAAATTCGCTGTCTGCCTCTGTTCGTTAACTTTCTACTTCCAAACCACGCAATAGACTTGGATACGGTTTTCAGTAATATCTTATTTTCTTATTATCTTATAATCTAATTATATAATAGAAATACTTATTATAAAGCTGAAGAGTTTGTTTGTTTGTTTGAATGCGCTAATCTCTGAATCTACCAGTCGGATTTGAAAAATTCTTTTTGCCTTTGATAGCCTGAATCTAGCGGAGGGTTATAGGCTATATATATGAAAACGAACTGTCTGTCTATTCGAGCAAATCGGCTTCGGCCAAAAGGCTTAACCGATCTTGATGAAACTTTACACATATGGAAAGGATGTACTCAAAAGTGACATACAGAAATTTTTGCATGTTTGTCTGTACGTCCATCTGTCTAAACCAATTTTAATTAAACATCACAAGTATGAAAAGAAGGTCATCAAAACTAACAAATGTTACTTTTTGCCCGTCTGTCTGTCTGTACGTGTATCTGTCTATTTGAGCTAATCTCCAAAACAGCTAAACAGATTTTAAGGAAACTTTGCAGACGGGAAAAAAGGTTGTCAAGAGATTTGACATTAGCTACTTTTTGTCCGTCTGTTTGTTTGTACGTCTTTGTCTATTCAATTCAATTTTATCAATTCGAGCTAATTTCCACTACGGCTGAACAGATTTTAATGAAACTTCGCAGACGTGAAAAAAGGTTGTCAAGAGTGTCATCAGCTACTTTTTGTGTTTGTTTGTCTGTTTATCTGTCTTTCGTTTGTCCTCACTGATCTATCAACGTACAGCCAAAACTACTAAGTTAAGAAGCTTAAATTTGGAACATAGGTTTATTTTATAACGTGAGCATTAAATTAAGAAAGGCTTTTTAGAAATTTCAAACTTAAGGATGGGAATGGAGGGACTCAAATAATAACGTGTTTCAGGGTTTTTAGATTTCCACATTTCGAGGTTGGGAAACGGGAGATGAAAAATTGTATCGGTTTTTATAAAGGGTGGAAGGGGAATGAAGATTGAAAGTTTGCATGGGTGTAACTAAAATTGGTTCCAGCAAAAAGTAGGTACATATAAACCATCTCGAACGTTAATAGTACCTATAACAGGAATTTGTAGTCTACGCAAGCGAAGCTGCGGGCGGTCGCTAGTATCCCTATAATGTCGAACAATCAAAGTTATCTATAGAAAAATATTGGAATTAATCCTGATTATTATATATGTTTTTGTACCAAAAATCATCGCAGGGAACAATAGTAATTAAAAAGTATTGAACCGTGAATAACGTGATGATTAATATATTAGTAACATATAATAATATTAACTCGGGACGTAATATTTTAAGTTCAGGAAATATCGCCATACAAATATAGGTTTCTCTTCTGTGTAATAAAATAAGTGGAGTTAGCAATTCGTGTCATGTCGAGCATGAGATGCATAGGTTTTTTAATTGTAATACTAGTACTAGTAGTTCAAGAAACGAAGACGATGTCATTTGACACAGACGAATTGTAACCACGATGGCTTCATACCTGGCGCGTTGTTCGGCCTGTCGTTCGCGCTGATGTGGCCACAACGTGTGCCGTACGTGCTCAGTGGCGGCGGCGCAGCGCGTGTCCAGTCTAGCCAGCTTACGCAGCACGCCGCCGATGAAGTGTGGGCCATCACCTGTAACCGAGACGCAATATCGTCTCAGACTGATAGCAATCGAGTTACAGAGGTTTTTACGTGGCGGGTTAACTACCCCTACCCCTAAACAAGTTTAAAACTACAATAAAACGAAAGCTTTATGCAAAAGCTTATTATAAAGTATCAGACTACTTAGATGAGAATAATCCATGGGTGTAAGCCGCTCGCCTATCAGTTTGTTTCAATAATATTATTCTTTAAGCACTTATTGTTAAATTTTTTTTTTTATAATTTTGTTAAAAAGAGCGTCCCTCAGTTTCTTGCGTATTCTTCTGAGAGGAACCAGCATTTTTGAATGCTCCTTTGTGGTGACGTCCTTCCACAAAGTAATAAAATTCACTCTTATGACGTATTTCAAGATTATGTTACATAACTACGAAATAAAGATATTTTGATTTGATTTGATTTGAACAGCATGCGGCTATCAGCAACACAGATTCCACTAGGCTTTCTGGTAGAGGGAAAGTGGCAGGAGTAGAGCTAGCCCATCAACACAAAACAGGCGCAAGATGACGTCCAGTTCCGGAAAAAAGGAGCCCGGCACGAGTGCAAGAGTAAAGACACACATGTATTAGTAACATTGGTAGAATATATCAGCTCTTTCCAAATGCAGTTTTAATAGACATATGTGGAGATAAGGAACTAGTTGCATATGGCAGCTGTCGAATGATACAATTTCGTTCCATCTTATGCCGGTTATTTTCAAATTGTTTCGTTATTTGTACAGATTATGTCTAAAGTATTTACCAATTCGTGCCTGATGTAGAGGTTCAGGTGGCGCGCTGGGCCCGGGCTGTGGTTCAGGTTCTGCCTCCTGTAGCGAAAATGAGTCCAGTCGCCCCGACAGTTGCGAGTGCAACTTCAATAACAGCGATATTATCGATTCGTTCACTTGGATCGATGTCTCTTCACTGCTTTCTGTCTGCCGATATGTTTCGAGTTGCTGAAAAATTTTCATTCGTTAAGTTTCTGCTCTTATTTATAACTAAAATGTTATATCTTTGTAGATATTAATAAGTGATTATTTTTAAGAGACAATGTTAAAAAAGAAACTGTTTTGTTGTTATTCTATCATAATGCTCTACAAGGACTTTTTTACCGGTCGTGGAATTGATGTTTAATAAAATGAAAATTAGAAATTCATTTATTTTCAAGAGGACACTATTCTTTTGAATTGTAATATGCTTTAAATATATAGTTGTTTTACATAGTTCTTGAATTTATTTATTGATAAGTCTATTATACTGCTTAGGAATCCATTACAAAATCTTGCACAATTACCCTTTACTGAATTATCATTTTTACATTTTTATAGACATATATTTTCTTAAATACACTGCCTATGCACTGTCATTATATTAATTTCTATGAACTTAGCTCTAACTGATTTTGTTGAGTAAATTTTATATATTGAACGAATAGCGCTCTTGTGTAGAACAAAAATATAATTAATACCAGCAACACTCCACAATAAAATACCGTATGACATAAACTATGGAAATAACTGTAACTAAAAATCTTGTTTTGGATATGTTTGTCAACCGACGGTTCTTTTTACCGTAAAACTGCCGAAGTGAGTTCATTGGAAAGACTTACTAGATGACTCCCTTATTGGAGTCATCTAGGTTTAATATTTAATTAAGATTTAATGTTATACCTAGAAACAATATAGTATTAACTATATTTTCTTATCTTCAATCACTACACTAGATTTGAAATATTTGTGTAATGGTGTAATTACACAAATTTAATACATTTAGTCTTTCTCATTTCATAGTAAATTTATTTAAATTTGACCAATTTACTTGCCGTTTAATTTTAAATAAAAATGAGATATATATAAGCCATTCCATGCCTCAAAAGAACGCCTTCTATTTTTTAAAAATAATTCTTATGTTAAATTGTGTTTGTAATGCTCCGAGCGTCGGTGGAGGTTTATTGATACAAAACGAATATGTTAAATTGACTGAAAAAATCTTGAATGTTACATACCTGAGCGCTATCAGCAGCAGGAAGAGCAGGTGTGCGCGGTGGTGACTGCCCGCCTAGGGACACTCTCCACTCAGCCGTTCCATCCCGCTCTGAAAAAAAAAAACAATAACAAATCGATTTTACACTAGTCATACGTTACGTTCCGCTCAATTCAAAAATATATAATGTTTACGAAGTTCATTGCGTATTATTCAGCGGCAACAAAGTTGTTTCTTCTTTCTGGGTAAAATTTCAACGACATAAATTCCGCTATTTGTGAATTTTTAAAAAAGACTGCGTCACGGACTGCGGATGGGTCATTGAACCACATGAAATTGTTACACTTTAGGTCAAAAATTATGTCGATTCTAAAGCCCGGTATTCAGTGCGAATCGGACCGTCCGTGCGCGGAATAGTGCATGCGTATGTCGAGGATGAAATTAGCCGTTCAGTCCCAAGCGGATCTTGATCGAGAGTGGTACAATCACTCAGTAACAAAAGTTTGAATTCAATGGTCCGTCCCGCACGTTTCTCCGTCGAGCACTCAACTGAACAGCCACGACCGTGTTCACTGCGTCGCGATCCATGGATGATCTACGCGGATATCCGCAACGGGCGATAAAATGTATTAAGCATATACAGCGCGTTCTATGTACGCGCCACACACAACACAAATTGATGTGTTGCTCTCAAGCTCTCAAAGGGCCATTTTTAATTATATGTAATAAATATCTACATATAAAACGCAGACAAAGTATGAAAACACACAGACATGGCTAGAAATCCATTTTAAGTGACTTTCAAAAAAAATGGTTCAAAAATGGTTTGAGGAGCAGTTTTATCGTGACAGATTTTTTTTACAGCCTTAAAAGTCAAAATCAAAATACCATAGTCTCTGTCTCTCTCGGAAGGCACGACCCTCGCATCTTGAGGTACTGCGACAGTAAGGCGTCCATCACCGGCCAGTTCGCGCTGCATGTCCAACTCACTGGGGACGAGCGGTGGCAACGCCAGCGCTAACGATTCACTGCCTACATCCTGAAAATTAATTTTTCGTTACGGATACGCTCTTTTCAGAAGATATTAAATCAAAATTAATCAATTAATTATAACGCACAATTTTTTTATATATAGAACCTACATATTTTTTCTAACTGAACAAGTTTTTGCACTGGTTTTTAAACTTATTATATGATAATACACTTCAGTTGCTTTATAGTTTTAGGAGAAACAAAATGGTTTTAGTTTTTCGTTTCTAGAATGTTTTTGGACTTGGCACAAACAAGTAATAGATTCAATCAAAATTTTAAGCGATCAAACGTTTAAAGCTTTGAATGGTCCACTTATTTTTAACAAATAAAAAAAAATTACCTCGAGCGCTCGTATGATTGGCGCATCGCCTCCCGCATCGGACTGATCATCGGTCTCTATTTCACCGCGAGCCACCTGTTACATTTTTGATATAACAAAATTTATTTATTTATATTAAGAAGAAACAACAGTCATATACTAATTAAAGTAAGTAGCAGTGAGTGGTTAACAGTCAACTAATTACAGGTTCCCACTGATAGAAATAACATGAAAAGGCTCTTCCCCTTTTACCTCAACCCCTTCCTACAACTTTGCAGAAAAATTCATCAACCATCAAATGGCATAATGATAAAGTTTGATAAGATTATAGCACAAGTATGCGAGAATTGGAAACGTCATGCAATAAATTGGACACATCTCCAATCATAAATTACATGCTCGTAACAGAGTATATTCAGTCAGCAGTAGCATAATGGTGGATAATAATACCTGGAACATCCCACACAGCGCCATCTAGTCGCAAAGTAAGCAAGTATTATGCTTGTATTATGGAGTACTAGATAACTAATATACATAATATACATTCTTTACAATATATACACACATAGATACTTTCACACCCAACACAGACCAAATAGACACATGTTCATGCACACAAATAAAGATAACATCAAAGATGACAAAGCTTTGACATTCACATAATGTGAAAGATTTCAGAACTAAAATTACAGTCTATAAAACAACCTTTGTGAACTATTGGACATTTGTCAATCCACAAAAGTCCATGACTAAACTTGTTTTAATACTTCCATCAAAATATATTTTGATGTGAAACAAACATCAAATGGCGCGTTTGGATAGAAGTGAAAATGTTCAGATGGCACGACGCGACGTCTCATTCGGCCAGCTTCGTGCCTTGTCGACTGTTTCCGACTTTTATCTTACACTCATAAGTTTACATTGACATTCATAAATATTTTCCTTTTTTCTGCAATTTGTAAGAGACTTAAGCCATAAATTATTAAGTACCACTGGTACTTTGAACCCGCAATGGAGCAGCGTGGTGGATTAAGCTCCAAGCCCCCTCATCTTGGGGGAGGCCTAAGCCCCTAACAGTGGGGCACAATGGGCTGATGGAATAGAATGTTAATTTGCAATTTTAGTATAGTAGTTTGACCATCCGTCCGTTGCGCTCTAACGTCGTTTTTTTTTTTGATGTGAGTGTTGCTCAGCATTTTTCATCTAATGACGCGTTTGGATGAGAATAAGAGGTACGTCACAACAAAGTGCCATTCGGCTAGCTTCACACGTTGCGGGCTCTTTCCGACTTTCTTTCTTTCTTTCTTTTCTCGATATTTATACACAACAGTATTTGAAAATTATATAAATATACTTTTAATGATTTGTTAAAGTAGATATATTTCTTTTGTAAGTAATTTCATAAATACGAGTATAAAATCAATTGATTGTTCCTTGAAAAGCTATGCATTAAATTAAAAAAAAAAAAAAATACTAATGTACAGCAGATTGTCTACATTTTCATAAAAAAGTATTTAAATGTAAAGTCCAAATTTTTTTCTCAATGCTCATTGGCGAAAACTCGTCTCATCGCAACGATAGAGAGCGGCAAGGACAGTTTATTATTTATTTTTCTATTCGCAACTTTTTCATATTTATCATTGAAACGTAACAACGTTAATGGATACCTTATTTAAAATTGTAAACTATCATATTTTGTACAAAAAACGACTATTAATGGCAATCACCTATTTACTGACATAATGAACATTATGTTCTTTCTATATTGACGCTTCTGTCCATTGCGCCCTGCTTATAAATTCCCAAAATAAGGAAAGGTATGTTTATACAGGTCACATTTTTTTTAATGCTAATTTAATGTGAAGTCATCATTAAAAAAAATGATGCCACAGGTCATTATAGTCTAGTTACAGCACAATTACGACCAGTTTAGAAAAAAAGTTTGGACAGATGCCTGCTCTTATATCTGAAGACCTTTGAAGATGATGGACGGGCCAAACAGAGAGGTGCATCATAAGTCTACCGTTCTTACCCTGCACGTTAGTTGCAGCAGATAGACAGTCTCCCCCCTCCTTAACGTACCTTACCGCCCGCACGCGCGTTTTATTTTGTTTTTTTTTACGATTTTAGCTACTATTTGAAAGTGCCAAAAATACAAAGTGTTCAGATTCGAGCGCAGGTGTCGGTGCCTGTATGCGCTGAAAAAACGTGAACATAACGACCATATTCTTAAAAATACATGGGGTTTACATGCCATTCGATAGAGCTCAAAAACTGAATGTGGAATGACTGAAAATCAGTATTGTGAATGTAGTCACACAAATCTGTCGTATCTAAGTCAACTTCTGTTGTGGCTATGAAGATATATAATATATATAATATATAATATTTACTAGGAAAAAAGTTACTATCAAATCAGATTATTACTTAAACGCTAACAAGTTACAGAATGTTAATGAAGGGAGAGACCTGGGGGTAATTTTGGACACCAAATTAAATTTCATTAGCCATATTGATCGGGTCGCTAAACGGGGTAATAAAATGCTTGGTTTTCTGAAAAGAACTTGTAAGAGTTTTAAGAGACCAAAAAGCTTAATGCTCCTGTATAACGCGCTTGTCAGATCTAATCTTGAATATTGTAGTCCCATTTGGAATCCTGCGTATAAAATCCATGTCGATCGTCTGGAAAAGGTGCAACGAGCATTTACCAGATTTTTGGCTTTTAGGGAACAAAATGCAGGTATTCGACATAGCACGCCATATGAACTAAGATTAGAGTTTTTTAAAATGAACTCTCTTAGGGAAAGAAGGGACTATCATGACCTTAATTTTTTGTATAAAATTGTCAAGGGTGTAATTTCGGAACCGTATTTACTAGAGAAATGTAATTTTTTTGTACCGAATGTAAATACTAGGCATTCTCACAATATCACTTTCCGATTAAGTCATTTCAGAACAAATCTTGGTAAGAATTCACCATTGTACAGATGCCAAACAATATATAATGAATATCAAAAACGGATCAATCTGGACATATTTAGTGATACGATGTTGACATTGAAACATAAAATGCTAAAGTTGAAAACTGTCTAAAATTGTAAATTTTATTGTTTGGAGAATTTTTATCCTGTATTTTACCGTGAATCCTCAAGGTTCTATTTTTGTGTTTATGGCCATTATTTTTAGGAAGTTATTTGTCTTTTATTCTCAACTACTCATTGGAATTTATTCTTTGTTCTTTTAAAGTTCTTTTTTTCTGTTCTTTTGCAAGAAGTTGTGATTCATTTAAATTAAACAATATACTCATAAATAAGTACTTAAACATAATGTTATGAAATTTTTGTGAATGCTGTTGCGTACCTGTTAATAGTGTGTAGACAGGTTCAGAATATTGTATGTAAACATTATTTAGTTTTAATATATTTTACACTTGTCTATATGCCGTTGGTATGTCTAATAAATAAATAAATAAATAAGAGCTTATTGTTTGTGTTTCTATTTCTGTTTGTTGGGCATTTACTTTGCATCCACGATCGTGAACAAAAGCATTCTTTCTTTCTTTTTTTTCTAATTTTAAATTTCTGGTATCAATATTTTCCTGTGGAATGAGTAAAACAAATGCAGTATTGACCATTTGATTATACTCAATGGAATAGAGTATGAAATTTCTCGATCAAAATTTATTACACAGCTTAGATGTCAGTTTAACTGAACTGTTTAGAGTTTTTCATATAATAATATCTATACCACCAATGCTTTGATAATCTATTGACGTGTTATACCAATTATGTAGAAACTTTCAATTAACGAGAATAGTTAAGGCCATAGATCTTCTAAGGTTAACTTAAATATTAGACAACGACATGACGCGACCTGCATAGGTGTAGGTATGGCCACAGCCAACGAGGTATGGGATGTGGAGGTGGCCGCTGCGGGCGCGGGCAGGCGTCCAGTCTCCGACACCGATGGCTCCCATTCCGTGTCGCCTACACAAATTAATAAAAATATATAGAAACATACATAAGAATACAGAAACATTGTTATGGTCGTTGTACCGATCGGGCGACAATTTCATACCAGTCGTGGTATGGGGTGGTATAATTTTTTGGTGTACATTTAATGTATAACAAAATAATGAGCCTGAAATTTTAACTGCATCCGTTGAGAAGGGTATTATGGTAACAGCAATGTATATAAATTATCTATCGTTACTGTACTGACAAAAACATATACTAATTATATTTTTTCACTATTTCAATTCAGAAAATACAGCATACTAATTGTTCAACTGTTAATCTCTTAAGAAGTGAATCAGCACACATTGATAAATATTCATTTTATAATTTTTTTTTATTATTCATAACAATCGTTTTTATAAAAAAATATATAAACTCAATTACACAATGCTCACTTATATGCAACTAAGCTTTTGGTATGGTGGAGTGCGTTACAAACAAAGCATTCGTTCACTGGCCGCCAGTAATCTCCGACCAATATGGTGCAGGGTGTTAAATTACCATATACATAGCTGACCGCGCGTCAATCACATACGACGAAGGCAGTTACCGCCAATGAACGCATTTGACGTATCGTCGTACACGTAGGGAGGGTGTTCTGTGCCTCGATACACACTATTTACCAGGCAGTGAGACGGAGCTAAAATAGCACGCTCTCACGTATAATTTACACAACTTTAGTGTCGCCGGGCGTGGTGGGCTTCCGTTATTAATTTATATGAACCATTGAATTAAATTGTAATAATGTATATTAGTGACTCAATTATAATGTTTCGTTATATAGGTTTTAAAATATTATGCTAAATTACCTATTAACAGATCTTCAACTCGAACAACTATTACATTGTATAAATATCATACAATTTTAACTGAGATTGGACTCGTTTTCGTTTTGGATTTTATGACCATTTGGTATACAAATATTTTCTAAATAAGTAAATAAAACAAACATACTATCAGAATGATAATGGGCAGGATACTGATGCTGTTGTTGATTTTGTCGTGGCGGCGTAGGCGCCGGCACCGAACCAACTACGGTACGCGCGTTGTCGCACAGAGAGCGGCCCAGAAACACCGACAGGAGTGGCCGACTCACACCGCCGCCGCTAGCGCCGCCAGCACCACTTACGGGTACGCATACTTCACTCTGGTAAAAACATACAAATGTGTAAGTATCAAAACCGAATGTAATAATTATGTCATAGACACGTAGAATATTTCATTTTTAAACTAAGAACGATTCCTATGTTATGGTATCTGAATTAATGACAACATAAACAATTGGTATTGCCATATATGAACACTTGCCTAAACTGGGATTCCAACCTAAAACCTATTTTGCCGGCAGGACCACCCTTTCAATAGGGTAAGCAGTGATAAGAATTTAAAAAAAATGTATCAAATCACATTATGAACGTTCACAAAGATACTGTGTTGTGACAACAAAAATGTGAGTAATAAAATATACCACATAGAACAAACATACATCAGTTGATATTTTGAAATATTTGTTGTAAATTAGAATTTTGTGTGACCCTCATGCGAAATTTGTACTTTAAAAGAAAATAAAGATTCTATAATTACATTTCATGTGAAATTTAATAAAATGTTTGTTTAAAACAATGATAATGACGTGTGGTTTGTGTAATCTCTGAGTCTAACGTTTTGCTCACGTTGTCGATCGTTTTCAAGTATGAGACACTCCATCCTGATTGTTATGTTATCCAAGGTTCATATAATACGAAAGTGTAATAAACTGTGCGTGTGGCGTATTTTTCATTTATGAAATAAGAAGATGAAGCATGTGAATTAAATAATATCATTAGGCACGTCGTATCGTGTTACGATTGGTGGTGAGCTTGCTTCTTGTCTAGAAAGTCGTGGTTCGAATCCCAGAAACAGCATGTCCGATGACTTTTTTTCTGACTTAAGTACATAACTTATCACCGACTCCGTGCCTCGCAGAGCACGTTAAGCCGTCGGTCTCGGTTCCCGTTACTAGATGGCAGTCGTTAAAATCCACCAACCCACTGGAGTAGCGTGGTGGATCAAACTCCAAGTACCCTCATACCGAGGGAAGGCCTAAACCCCTGCAGTGGGGCATAATGGGCTGCTATGGATCATGAGACATTAATGAAAGTGAATGCCAAACACGTACAGTATATTCTGTGGCTCTTTCTTGTGCGAGATCAGCGCCGACTTCGAGCAAGTACACGGCCAGAGCCAGCACATGATCGGGCGGCGCGTGCGGCGGTGGCGCATCAGGCCCGCGCCGATGATGCACGCCGCGGTGCAGCACAGCCAACAAGGCGCCGTGGAGGACGCCTAAATAACAAAAACATGTTATTCAGTTCAAGTTCAATGTCTTCTGTGCGTATTAATAAATACTTAGTCAGAATGTAATAAAATGGTATTTTGTACATCCCCACACAAATCGAGATACTAACAACACAATCGTCACATTTCGTTTATGTTTCCCATAAGAATGGTACTACAGGACTACAGATTGTGTCAAATTTCTTTTTCTCTCTAGAGTCGACGCGGTTGCGGGGGTTTGCACAAGTCCGCTCTCGCCCCGTTGATATTCATTTTTCTTATTACGCTGCTACTTGCTTCGACTTCGGAGCGAACAAAAAGTTTGGCACGAGCTGTATAACTCTTCTGTTCAGAAAACGAATGTCGCCTAAACAGTGCAGCAGCAAAACAATACCACAAATATACAAATACTCAAAAATACACTAAGTCCACAAAGCAATACCACGATAGTTTCAAAAATACTACACCTGATAGGCCTGACAGACTAACATTTCAATATAGTAACGCTACTATTGGTCACTAGAACACATAAGTTGGTAGAACAGTACTGTACAGTACAGTATATCATGTACTGATATATATTGTTGTAGTATACAAATATGTATTTTATTTAGGTGCCTTAATTTATTCTATTGGTTCTTACATCATAACTATCTTATTTTCTCAAGTTTCTACTAATCCATCTAAAGGTTGTATGGAAGAGATTGCTTTTAGCGATAAGACCGCCGATTGTATGTACCAAACTTAGTTATAAGAGATATTTTATTTTTCTTGTTCTAATAACTTGGTGTACAGTAAAAAATATTATTATTATCAGTAGTCTTTCAACTCAAAGCTGGCGGACCCTGTGCCGTAGCAACGAGTAGGTAAACGTGGTTATTGTCGCACAATTTGCGCATCGTTAATTCTCGATTCGCTAATTAAAAACGCACTGTCCGGCTAAATATTTTCTGTGCTCCCTGCGACAATGGAGCCGCCAGCTTTGTATTGATTTATTTTTTGAAATATTTTTATAAAATATTTTTATTCAAGTAGTTTTGCGCAAGTACTTTTAAATCGTCAAGATTAAGTTACAGTAATAAGTAAGTTACAGTTTATATTTCATGTTATCTTTTAGTCACTATCGGTTCATAATGTAGCTTCTACTGAGAAGAACCGACAAGAAAGTGAGCTTATTTTTTTTTTAATTTATAAGTATCAACAATAAGGATATACAAATATCCAAAACTTTAACACTTTCACTTATTGAGAAGAAATACATGAATACAAAAAAAAAATTATCAAAACACGCCAACTGCTTAGGTTGTCGTCCAGACATCTCAGTCACTTAAATAATTGTCTACCTTTTTAGTTAAATTTTTTTTTACAATAATTTTAAATTAATGTAATGGCATATTTAATATGTCCGGAGACATTGTCAGAGGGTAAATTGTATACTTTACAATGTGTACATAATTAAATTATTATACCGGAAGCACAGAGAGCGCGTGGATCGCCTGCGCCCTCGGGGGGCGCAGTGGCGGCGCGGAGCGGTGGCCACAGAGCCGGCGGGGTTGTGTTCGTGCCGCCCTCTCTGGCCTGGTGAGTACCACCGCCCTCGCTCTTGTTCTTCTCTCTTACACTGTAACATCAATATATGTGTTGTTGCTGTGATACGAACTTGAGTCTGTTGAACACATGTTTATATGAACATTCTCCAATTATATATACATAGTTGAATACAATTTGTAAAACTTTCCCGACTGCAGAACCACTTAACTGCAAAGAAAAAAAGTTATTAATTGAAAAGAGAAAAACTAAGTATATTCTATAGAATTTGGTTTGAATGATGTAGAATGCACCATGCAATTTGTTTTTTTGTCCGATACCTACCTACTTAAGCAAATATTAAAATAAATAACAATAAAATATGATTTGAATGGTATGTGGTATAGCAGGCGGGGACAAACAAACCAATAACCAAAATATGTTTGGTGATGGTCTTCATGTGAAAATAAAGATTTTTACAACAAATACGTTTGGTAGTTTTGTTTGTCCCGTCTGCAATACCTTATATTATTCAAATCATATTTGAATGCTAGTATATTTTAATATCTGCTTAAGTATCCGACAAAAAATATATAGCTCGTTTTTCTCTTTTCAATTCAGGGGTATTTAATTGTTTTTTTTATTTTTTATAGTACATTATGATGCAATTACGGTAAGCAGGATATTATAGTCGAGGGGTTTATAGGCACGAAGCGTACTGATGACTATAATACTCAGCTATTATTATTATTAGTAATATATTGAGTACGAGCATCATACGACGTTTTTAATACATTTTACGATCAATAATTTTTTTTTAACGTATACTTCACAACAACGTCTAGGCCCCAAACTAAGCATTAGATTGTGTTTTGGGTGCCAAGCGAAGACACCACACACACATAATAACCTAGACTCGGTACCAGTATCAATATTCATCATATAAATACTGACCCGACCTGGGAATCGAACCCGGGACCTCCAGCTTCGTAGGCAGGGTCACCACCCACCGGGCTAAGCGGTCTAAGCTAAGTCTAAGCTAAGATAGACACTTCAAATGTAATAATGCCGCAGCTTACGCATGCGCTACAAACTAAACGTCGTTTGTGATTGGTGTAAAGTAAAAGGGCCTAGTCCTTAAAATACAACATTACGATCCAAGTTTCGATGTCATATGGGCCGTATTAATATCAAATGTATTGAAAATAAACTTTTTAGTTTCATTAATTGCCAGGCATTTAGTTTACAATTCATCCCAAAAAAGATATAATGTACTTGTCTTTGAGGTAAACACACTGTTTTTTAGTTTATGTCAAAATAGTAGTATAAAAAGGTTATAATCATAAGGTAAATTAATTTGATAGCAGGGTTTGGTTTTAATAAAGTCATAAATGTCAATTCACAGCATCGAAGTGACATTACGCAATTTTGCGGGGTTGAAGATAGGCATGCGGGGATTTCGCGGAGGTGAAGACCAGCACGCGGGGACCTCGTGCACTAAAATTCTCATCTTACACGAGCTAGCTAGAGTATGAGTGGTTAGACGGTAAACGCAGTAGAGACCTTCTAGTCAATTCTAAATAGTTATAATATGTAAGTATACATTTGGAATGGGCTATTTACTAGCTTTAATTTGAAACCCATATTGTAGAAATGACAAAAAAAAATTTAATCACCTTTTCTTTTTTGATTCGCAGACGCCATATTGAAATATGATATACCCTATGTCACCGCGACGATCACTGCTGCGAATTAAGATGAAACTAACGACGCCTCATATTTTCAAATCCTTCAAGTCTTTTAGGCTACAAAGAGTGCCAAAGAAATATCTAGAAAGGATACGTCTTTAACCTTAACCACTCTCGGATAGAACTTAGCTAGAATATTTGATCGGAGTTTAATAACCATTTAGAAACGTTGAATACTCACTAAGCCGTGAAGCGCTCCATGGAAGCATGAAAGTCCCGCCTGTGGACAGCGCGTCGTAGAACGTGCAATGGATCGTAATAGCGTTCCCATACCTCAGGACGGGGTACGAACAGTCCCTGTTCCAAGTTCTCAGATCCACGAGGAGGGGCTCGGTATGTTGATAACTAGCAAAATTATCACTTATTTTATATACTATATATTATTATATAAGGTTAGGGAGAAATTTTCATCATATTTTGTACATCTTAAGTAGTAATCATATTTTCTTCGTTTAACTTTTCTATATGCCTGTTTTGATACCATTAAAATTGATACCATTGACATTATGAAACACTATTTACTTATTTTTTAAATAACTAGTTCCTGAAATTTTTACATTGTTTTTATTAATTCATGATAATTACTGAAAGTAATAAATAAGTTATATTTTATTTGTTTCTCACAAAAAAACAACAATAAAAGAATTTTATTTTTAGCTTGCACTTCCAATCTGTTTTTACGAAATTGGAATAAATAATAGCTTTAGGAAAACATAAACGATCGTGCCTTAATCACACACAACCTTAAACATACCTCTTTGAGTACAGTTTCGAAGTTCCGCGTGTGTGCATTGCCTGAGCGCTCAGGCATTAACTCCAATAACTGGGAGTGTGTCTTGTCACCTGCTGCCAAAAGCGTGCTCACCTCCAGTCGGGATTGAGTCAACTCGTCGTTGCCTATTAGCAATACATAAAATGTAAACATATTCCATAAAATAACATGGTACAATTAATTAATTGATACAATTAGTCTACGATATCTTGGTACGCCGTACACAAAAATAATATAATATAATATAAATCAGTAAATTTGAGACAAGTCTTTGGATGTTTGTAATATTATCTCGTAACGGCAACACTAGCGGCCGGCGCGCGTGGTACGAGCTCGTGGACATTTGAGAATTGGTACCACTCTTACCGTTGTCGATTGGTACCAACAATGGTACCGACCGACAGCGCGTGCTCGATATTTATATAAACTATTTCGAGCCCCTTTATACACCTCATCTCCAAGGCTAGTTATGTTACAGGACTGCATTTTTCCAGAGGAGTTAAGGTTACCTAAAAAAGCAATGTTTCGGGTTCCATGCGTCTAGAAATACCATCATGAATCTAAGGTACTTCAAATCGAGCTAGAGCTTTGAAATTTGAAGGAAAAAAATCATAAAAATTCAACATTTCGGTCATGCACCGAAATCAAGATTATTAATAATAATAATAGGTATTGCACACTGGCCATCTAGTCCCAAACTAACCAACTTGTATTATCGGTACTAGACAACTGACATAGTATATACAGACACTTAAATATTTTTTACACTATATACACATATAGATATTTCACACTCAGATATGGAAGAAAATGAACAGGTTCATGAACACAAATGTTTGTCCGGCGGTAATCGAACCCAAAACCTTTGGTTCTGCATTTAGGGTGTCTAACCACTCGGCCAATCGATATATTTCAATACAACAGAGCTAAAAGATTGAAAAATGGCATACAGTGTTTAAGGTGATAATAATGAGTAAAATAAAAATAAATAAAAATCTATTTTAACAAATTTTGTATTCAAAATTACAGATACGGCTGTTAATGCTAAAATGCTCATGGTACTTCTTTTCTAGGGTTCGAGCGGTGAAAATTAAATAGACTTTGATCTTCAAAAAACGGTCAAGTACATGTCGAATACGCATGAAATCAGGGTTCCGTAATATGTACAAGCAATCACCTTATAGTCACACAAAATATTTGTCGGTAACTTAAAATTGCGTATCTTTTAAAAACTCGTCAAAGTCGTTCAAAATAATATTCTACCAACAAATTGTTTTTTCAAGTGTTATTTCCTTGATCGGTTCTTTATTTTTTAATCGCACGTTCGAAAAGTTAGAAGGGGAAACAATGTTAACGAATTTAGTTCATATCTCGCGAAATATTCACCCAAATAAAAATTTGTTCGCACTAAAGAACCCTCATTACATTTTTTCAGATCTGTCTACTGATACCACACACGAAGAAGAACACAAAAATATTTCCTTTCTCTTAGTTCAATGTGTTGAAGAGTGCCATCGTTAAATAATTTAAATTTCATAGTTTCTCTGCAGAATCGTATGGCGTTTCATGAAAGTCGAGATCGACGGAACAATGTCGTAGATATAAATAAATAAACCTGTGATATACGAACGGGTTGGACGAAAGTACAATGGTCCCGTGTTTGTCATTTGACTATGGAACTCTAAAAAAACAATTTTTCGAAGCGAACAGGTCGAGTTGGTAATCATAATTGAAATGCGATAAAACATTTACACAGTTATCTGTATGCCGACTAATGCTGTCATTAATAAATTACATGTTAATATAATCTGAGTCCATTGTTCTCGCTGTGATATTTACTCAATCTAAACGAGATAACCAAACAATATTTCTGTTTACGGCGTCGGCTCAGTCGTCCGGTCGACATAATATGAGAACGCTATGGTATTACAGAAGCCAGTAACATGACCTAAACAGTCTTTTGTTTAACTTCGTAGAACAGAACATGAAGTGGCATGACGGTTGACTTCGTCAGTCGAGCTCTAGCTTTTGCATAATGATAATAATACCTGGGACATCACACACAGCACCATTTAGCCCAAAGCCAAGCAAAGCTTGTATTATGGGTACCGGACGAATGATATACTTACTTAAATATTCTTTCTAAAATATAGATATTTTACATCGAGACATGGAGCAACTAGACATGTTAATGCATACAAATATTTGTCCCGAGCGCGAATCAAACCCGCGACCTTTGGCTCCACAGTCAGGGTATCTAACCACTAGTCCGCTCGGTCAGTCACTGATGATTAAAATAAATATTTTTATTATAAATTTTCTTGTGTAAGTAACATGAGAATACACCAATTAAAATAATACCTACGAATAATATGTTCATTCCACGAAAAAACGTCATGTTCTTCCGTACTTTTTTTTAGGCCAATTAAATATAGAAACAATTAAAATGCTTATATTTCAAAACCAAAGAACCGCTAGTTCTACTATTATATTATGACCTTCAGGTTTGAATTTCTCCATTTTCTACAATCAGCTTCAAAAGAATACTTTGCAAAATTGGAAGTCAAAGGGAAACTCTGTGCCAAGTTTGAATAAAAATCAGATGGAAAATAACGAGGTTAAAGCGCGAACGGACAAACAAACTACCATACCAAAAGTACAAAAGTACCAACGGTTATTAAGTATAATAAAAGCTGTAGTAGAGTTTCATAAAATTATTCGAACTTCGCTACAGATGCCGTCAAATGTAATTCAAAAAAGTCCTATCGTTTATATTTGTACAAACAGGATTTACTGTATGTATATTAACGCAAGTATGTATGTCAACAACTTGAACCAATTCAAAAGCCGCCACTTGAGCAGCAAGTGAGAAGGGAATGATATAAGTGTAAGTAAGTAACGTAGCGCTGGCCGCTCACGGAACTATCACCAGCATGTTCGAAAGAATCAATATGTGCTCTAATTTCAATTTAAAAACTCGAACCACGTACGTGTGTATTTAGAACGGTTTTAAAATGAAGTTTTTGAAGTAAAACTTCTTTAGGCGCGACTAGGGAGTAACTCAGATTTTTTTCTGACGGAAGTGACGTTTACTATAGTCTGTGTAGTTTCCGCTATTTAAAAATAGATGGCGTGCGACGGTAGATATGTCTATCCGTCGATAGGTTATTGAGACGACAAAACTATACAATGGATAGAATTTCTTACCCTAGTATGGTTAGACCGTCGATAGATAGGTAATTGGGTTTGGCTGTTAGAGATTTTTAAAAAACTTTGCAATTTAAATTTTTCTTTTAAACTGTTGAATTTTTATTCACTTTGCTATTCACAATTGATCCGTTTGAACCGCACCGCACTACAAACGAAGACTGTGACCAAGTTAGCATCAAATGGACATTAACTCGCTAGCTAAAGTGTTTGTATGGAGTAACCTATCTAGTACAAATATATTTTTACTAGCGACCGCCCGCAGCTTCGCTTGCGTAGACTACGAATTCCTGTTATAGGTACTATTAACGTTCGAGATGGTTTATACGTACTTTTTGCTGGAACCAATTTTAGTTACACCCATTCAAACTTTCAATCTTCATTCCCCTTCCACCCTTTAAAAAACCGATACAATTTTTCATCTCCCTTTTCCAACCCTTAAAATGTGGAAATCTAAAAACCCTGAAACACGTCATTATTTGAGTCCCTCCATTCCTATCCTTAAGTTTGAAATTTCTAAAAAAGCCTTTCATAACTTAATGCTCACGTTATAAAATAAACCTATGTTCCAAATTTAAGCTTCCTAGACTTAGTAGTTTTGGCTGTAGTAGTTGATAGATCAGTGTGGACAAACGACAGACAGATAGACACACAAACAAACACAAAAAGTTGCTTATGACACTCTTGACAATCTTCTTTCACGTCTGCAAAGTTTCATTAAAATCTGTTCAGCCGTAGTGGAAATTAGCTCGAATAGATAAAATTGAATTGAATAGACACATAGACGTACAGACAAACAGACGGACAAAAAGTAGCTAATGTCAAATCTCTTGACAACCTTCTTTCCCGTCTGCGAAGTTTCCTTAAAATCTGTTTAGCCGTTTTGGAGATTAGCTCAAATAGACAGATACACGTACAGACAGACAGACGGACAAAAAGTAACATTTGTTAGTTTTGACGACCTTCTTTTCATACTTGTGATGTTTAATTAAAATTGGTTTAGACAGATGGACGTACAGACAGACATACAAAAAGTTCTGTATGTCACTTTTGACTACATCCTTTCCATATGTGTAAAGTTTCATCAAAATCGGTTAAGCTATTTTGGCCGAAACATATTTGCTCGAATAGACACACAGTTCGTTTTAATATATATAGCCTATAACCCTCCGCTAGATTCAGGCTATCAAAGGCAAAAAAAAAAAATTTAAATCCGACTGGTAGTTTCAGAGATTAGCGCATTCAAACAAACAAACAAACTCTTCAGCTTTATAATAAGTATTTCTATTATATAGATTAATAGATTATAAGATAATAAGATAATACTGAAAACCGTATCAAAGTCTACTGCGTGGTTTGGAAGTAAAAAGTTAACGAACCGAGGCAGACAGCGAATTTATTTTCTCCCGCTATAGTTTTCATATTTCGATAAAAACTGCTAAGATATTAATTTAAATTGTGTGGTGTAAAATGCAATTATAATATGCATGAAATGCTTAACACAACTAACGTATTTAATTTGATAAGGATTAATATCACGTTTAAAAAAACATCTTCGCAAATAGTACATAATGTTAGAACAAATTTGATTGTCATAAAAAAGGTTATAGTAAGATAACCTTAAAAGATACACATATGCTGTCGCGGACTTTTGGTTAGAACTTTTAAAGGGGTACAAATCCGTAATACATGATTTTTGCCTAACATCAACCGTTTACGCACCGCGCGCGACGGAAGCTTTCAAAAGGAATAATTTTTCCCGTTTTTGCAACATTTTTCATTGATGCTCCACTCCTATTGGTCGTAGCGGGATGTAGTATAGCCTATAGCCTTCCTCGATAAATGGACTATCCAACACAACCATAATTTTTCAATTGGAACCAGTAGTTCCTGAGCTTTGCGCGTTCAAACAAACAAACAAACTCTTCAGCTTTATAATATTAGTATAGAGTATAGATTATTAAATATTAATAATTGTAAATTTTATTATACAATATTAAATATTTGAATTGCGTGTACAAAAATATCCGTCCGTCTGTCGCAGGGCTGTATCGTCTGAACCGTAATTGATATACACTTGAAATTTTCAAAGAGTGTGTATTACTATAGCCACAATGACACAAAATGATAAAAATAAAATAAAGTTTAAAATTAAAGAGGGCTCCATACAATAAACGTGTTTTTCTTTGTGTACTGTGATACGGAACCCTTCGTGTGCGAGTCCGCGTCGCACTTGGCAGGTTTTCCCTAAATTGATTAGTTTTATTTATCTCATCAAACCCATTACTGAAATCTACTTTACTGATCAATTGACGTTACAGAATGTTTTATTTTTTTAAAAGAATGGAAGATGTTCAAAAGGTAATTTATTTGATACCTACTTGAAGATGTCGTCTAAGAGCATGTAAAATATGAACACACTCGATTGCTTCTTTCAGTTTGACGGTCTGTTGTAAGAAAGATATTTAAAGTTTACTACAAGAATCCATTAACCTATCACATACGGAATTAAAATTTAAAAAACAAATACGGTTAAATAACTTCTGCAAGGTTTCTTTACACAAGACACCGACTTAAATTACCTTAAATCAGGATGTACAAAGAAATACTGCGTCGTCACCATAAAATGTGAACGAAAAAATATACGCCACATGAGTTTCGACATATTCACTGTGAACTATTTATTGTGATGCACATGTAAAATTTATATTGGAAAACCAAAAAAATATTTTGAAATTACAATTCATGTGTAATTTGACAATATATTCAAAATAATAAAAATTATGTATGGTTTGTCTGATATCTGAGTCTGTCATTTTAAGGGTTCCATTAGTCAAATGGCAAAAAAGGAATCCTTATAGTTTTGCCATGTCCGTCCGTCCGTCCGTCTGTCTGTCTGTCTGTGGTTTTTCTCAGAAACTATTGAATGACATTGGATTGGCAATATATAGATGAAATTTGGAAGGTAGGTGTAATCTATGAACCGCTACACAACGACGTACTGAAATTATGAAATTTTTTTTTTGGGACAGGTCGCCATACATGTAACTGAAGAACGAAAAAAAAAATCATCAAATATTAACGCGAGAGGTACCAAACGGTAGGTCTTAAAAAATGATATCAAGGTTTCAAACATTTTTTTTTATTTAAGTCAACAGTTGTTGAGATATACACTCCTAAAGTCTTAATTTTTGTTAGTCATGTCCCCCCCCCCCTCTCTACTAGCAAATCCATTGTTTTTGGATATGTGGAAAAAAATTATGACAGGAGTACATATAACGTAGTTAAAAGGAACACTATCACAGCTTACTAGACTATTATTTAACGCGTAATAGATTAACTTATAAAACTTACTTTTATAAGAAAACATTTTGTAAAAATTTCATAGAAAATGGCAGATAGCGTTTAGCCAATAAGCGAAAACTAGATTTTTTATCTAAAGAACATTTTATCTTTGTGATGTTATTGTAAAAGATAATTAAAAAAAACATTTTATGGTGATAACTGCGTTGTATAACTAAGTACTATAAATTTACGCTTTCCTTTGCAGAGCTTATTCTCTTCACAATCGATACTAAAAGTCAAAGATTCACTGTAATAAAATAGGTAATAAAAATTGTGTCTAGCTATCAGTGCACTCATGTTATTACTTTTCGGATTAGCCAGAGAGGACCGAACGCCTTCTAAATAACTAACGAAATAAAAATGAAATATATTTATGCATAATTCTTAAATTACATAATAATAACGATTAATGGTTAAGTTAGATTAAAGCCGTGCTCGTTTTTTTTATATTGTATGGTGGTACGGAACCCTTCGTGTGCGAGTCCGATTCGCACTTGCCCGTTTTTTTTTTTTCCAGGCTTTCTATCGTTTCGGAGTTATACAATACCCCATCTTGATGTTTATCTACCTTTCTTGCAACCGATTGTAAGTCAGTCAGTGCGAGAAGACTGACTCACCTAAGTTGGTCCTGGACGAGACGAGTATCGCTAGAAAAGTGAGCAGTCCCTCCACCATTGCGTCCTGCTCTGCTGCCTGAGACGGCGACATGGGCGCCATGCTAAGCCACTCGCGTACTCCAAACCTATAAACATAAATAGTACGTTATTCAGTACCCAAGATAAGATTTCTACTCTGTCCACTTGTATGAGTAAGCAGTGAGTCAGATTAAAATATCCACTACACTATTATTATTATTATATTACATTTTATGAAGGTGGGGATAGAAGATTGTAATTAACCATGAATAAAGGTACAGAGAAAAATGAATGCAACAAAAATGTATTAAATCAACTCCGTGAACTTAATCTATAGGCTGTTTTGTAAAGAATTAAATAATATAAATAAAATATAATACATTCAAATTAGTTATAATTTGCAAATACCAATAAAATTATGGGTACCATGAACTCCTACTTTGTTTATTATTTCTCAGAAATGCAAGATATGTAAATATTATGAATAGGTAATAAATAGATGATCTAGGAGTATCAATGTTCTAAGAGGTGACTTTCTCACTCATGAAGAACGTTGAAGAGTAAACTGTGACTGAATTTGTACCGATTTTCATTTCGATTTTCGTTGTTTTATTTTGTAGTACTATTACAGACGAGGTAACCATTTTTGTTTGATAATAGATTATATTTATAAAATATATTTATAAACAGAAAATTAATCCAGAAGTAAAAAAAAACCATTTAATTTAAGTGAAAGAAAATGCGCTAAGTACGCCTCTTATTTTTCATTTTATTTTTTTTCCATATTTTTATTAGCTTAGAATATCTCGTCTTAAAATAATTTATATTTTATAAAGATTAAAAAAAATGTTTTATAGGTCACCTTGAAGGAAAAAAGAGTGAAGTGACTGTTTATGAACTATTGGAAAATGCCTTTTTTTAGTTCGTAGCCTTATGTCCTAGAAATAACTAAAGAATAGTAGTTCCACCGAATATTTGTAAAAAGGCGATCCAACATGACGTTCATAAAGCGAACAATTATTAAGTTGTCTATGCTATTTATCGTTAATTAAATACGACATATAGGCACATATTTATAAAACAACAGGTAATAGAAATATATTCTGGAACTCACATATCGATACACATATCCAGGAAGTGATCCGCAGGCAAATGAGCGGCGCACACTTGCAACCAGTAGATGTCCATGTCGACCATGGAGTTGCAGAAATTAGCCTGGATGTACGTCATCGCCTGTCCTTTAATCTGGAGGCCGTTCCTCACCCACACACCTGCGAGGATCTCGTAGAATAGGCTCTGTTAAAAAAGATATTTATTATTAGTAGTGGATCACACCAGCTACGTCCTGTGTAGTTTCTGACTTCATTTACATTTATTTTTAATTTGCGCATAATAATCATCTGCAACATAGACAGTAGATAAGTAACCTACGGTAACGTGGCCCCCCTTCCTGTCTCAGTGAGCTGATTCATCAATATTTATAGATGGATCACAAAATTCAATTGATTTTGTACGCAGTTTAGTATATGTTGTAAATATTTTTACATTTTCATATGAAACTATTCAGTAAGTAAATGAGTTATGTTTAATTGCTGATTACTGGCTACCACAAAGCTTTAGAAACGGTATAATGACATGACAATGTAAAAACAACCTAAACCTAGCCGCCGAAATGAGTAATAAAGACGATCGAGTTTACGCAAACACAATATGATGAATGTTTGTTGATTGGTCACTATACTTAATTTTAAAGCCACGTTCTCTATTTTACCTTGATTTACGCCTCGACTTCAAAGGTTTTGATGAGTTTGTTTTCAATATTATACTTATAAAAAAATTAATGTTTTTACTACAAATTACTAAAAATAGAATAAGAAATTTAAATATGGGTAAAAATATATAAAAATTACTTTCAATTTTATTTTAACTGTAACATCTCTACATAGTACTATTCGCGTAGAAATGAATATCACTATAAATTGCACAACAAACTTATCTAGTAACCAATAGTTTCATTCGTTGTTTTAACTGTGTGAGATGTCTTACGTATATATAAAAAAAATTGCATATTAATCAATATTTATTGCAAAAAACCGTATTTTAAATGCAAAAACCAGCTACAAATAGTATGTTATTGGTCTTTTTTTTACTTCGAGGCTCGCCGTGTAGCGTCTCTCCCTCTAATTTTAGCAAGATTCGAGCCTTAATACTAAATCATAAAGTGTGATATATCTGTCTTGGTATATCTTAAAATTGATCATTTCATGTGTGTTGGCTTTCGTGTAGTGGCCAAACCATAAAATTGATCACTTCATGATTTTTAAGCGACTTCAAAGGCGGAGGTTTCAAGAAGGAGGTTACTCAATTCGACCGTATATAAGTTTTTTTTTATGTGTGTTCAGGGATAACTTCGTTGTTTATGAACCGAATTGGATGATTTTTTTTTGTGAAAAGGAGATATCTCCGAAATGGTACCATGATAAGGGAAACCAGGATCTGATGATGGCATTTCCGAGAAATCGAGGGCAACCTTCGAAAATAGTATTTTAAAGTATCGTATTTTAAGTATTTTGATAAAGTACGACTACTAGTACTATTTAATGAAGGTCGGGAGTCGATCTGATAATGGAGCTGAAAGACAGTCGAGGGAACTCCTCAACGACTTACAGCAATTACCTGGTGTTTGGACTTGATTTATTTCTATTGATGAGATCTTTGCACCCATATGGATTATAAGTGCCATTACAGGTCTGATGATGGAGACCATACACAATCGAGGGAACTCCTCAACGATTTACAGCAATTACCTGGTGTTTGGACTTAATTCATTTCTATTAATGAGAACTTTGCACCCATAAAGGTTATAAGTGCCATTACAGGTCTGATGATGGAGACCATACACAGTCGAAGGAACTCCTTAACGATTTATAGCAATTACCTGGTGTTTGAACTTAATTCATTTCTATTAATGAGAACTTTGCACCCATAAAGGTTATAAGTGCCATTACAGGTCTGATGATGGAGACCATACACAGTCGAAGGAACTCCTTAACGATTTATAGCAATTACCTGGTGTTTGGACTTGATTCATTTCTATTAATGAGAAATTTGCACCCATAAAGGTTATAAGTGCCATTACAGGTCTGATGATGGAGACCATACACAGTCGAAGGAACTCCTTAACGATTTACAGCAATTACCTGGTGTTTGAACTTAATTCATTTCTATTAATGAGAACTTTGCACCCATAAAGGTTATAAGTGCCATTACAGGTCTGATGATGGAGACCATACACAGTCGAAGGAACTCCTTAACGATTTATAGCAATTACCTGGTGTTTGGACTTGATTCATTTCTATTAATGAGAACTTTGCACCCATATGGGTTATAAGTACCATTACAGGTCTGATGATGGAGACCATACACAGTCGAAGGAACTCCTTAACGATTTATAGCAATTACCTGGTGTTTGGACTTGATTCATTTCTATTAATGAGAACTTTGCACCCATATGGGTTATAAGTACCATTACAGATCTGATGATGGAGACCATACACAATCGAGGGAACTCCTTAACGATTTATAGCAATCACCTGGTGTTTGGACTTAATTCATTTCTATTAATGAGATCTTTGCACCCATATGGATTATAAGTGCCATTACAGGTCTGATGATGGAGACCATACACAATCGAGGGAACTCCTCAACGATTTACAGCAATTACCTGGTGTTTGGACTTAATTTATTTCTATTAATGAGAACTTTGCACCCATAAAGGTTATAAGTGCCATTACAGGTCTGATGATGGAGACCATACACAGTCGAAGGAACTCCTTAACGATTTATAGCAATTACCTGGTGTTTGAACTTAATTCATTTCTATTAATGAGAACTTTGCACCCATAAAGGTTATAAGTGCCATTACAGGTCTGATGATGGAGACCATACACAGTCGAAGGAACTCCTTAACGATTTATAGCAATTACCTGGTGTTTGGACTTGATTCATTTCTATTAATGAGAACTTTGCACCCATAAAGGTTATAAGTGCCATTACAGGTCTGATGATGGAGACCATACACAGTCGAAGGAACTCCTTAACGATTTACAGCAATTACCTGGTGTTTGAACTTAATTCATTTCTATTAATGAGAACTTTGCACCCATAAAGGTTATAAGTGCCATTACAGGTCTGATGATGGAGACCATACACAGTCGAAGGAACTCCTTAACGATTTATAGCAATTACCTGGTGTTTGAACTTAATTCATTTCTATTAATGAGAACTTTGCACCCATAAAGGTTATAAGTGCCATTACAGGTCTGATGATGGAGACCATACACAGTCGAAGGAACTCCTTAACGATTTATAGCAATTACCTGGTGTTTGGACTTGATTCATTTCTATTAATGAGAACTTTGCACCCATAAAGGTTATAAGTGCCATTACAGGTCTGATGATGGAGACCATACACAGTCGAAGGAACTCCTTAACGATTTACAGCAATTACCTGGTGTTTGAACTTAATTCATTTCTATTAATGAGAACTTTGCACCCATAAAGGTTATAAGTGCCATTACAGGTCTGATGATGGAGACCATACACAGTCGAAGGAACTCCTTAACGATTTATAGCAATTACCTGGTGTTTGGACTTGATTCATTTCTATTAATGAGAACTTTGCACCCATATGGGTTATAAGTACCATTACAGGTCTGATGATGGAGACCATACACAGTCGAAGGAACTCCTTAACGATTTATAGCAATTACCTGGTGTTTGGACTTGATTCATTTCTATTAATGAGAACTTTGCACCCATATGGGTTATAAGTACCATTACAGATCTGATGATGGAGACCATACACAATCGAGGGAACTCCTTAACGATTTATAGCAATCACCTGGTGTTTGGACTTAATTCATTTCTATTAATGAGATCTTTGCACCCATATGGATTATAAGTGCCATTACAGGTCTGATGATGGAGACCATACACAATCGAGGGAACTCCTCAACGATTTACAGCAATTACCTGGTGTTTGGACTTAATTTATTTCTATTAATGAGAACTTTGCACCCATATGGGTTATAAGTACCATTACAGATCTGATGATGGAGATCATACCCAATCGAGGAAACTCCTTAACGATTTACAGCAATTACCTGGTGTTTGGACTTAATTCATTTCTATTGAAGAGAACTTTGCACTCATATGGGTTATAAGTGCCATTACAGGTCTGATGATGAAGACCATAAACAGTCGAAGGAATTCCTCAACGATTTACAGCAGTTACTTTTTGTTGGGCTTCCTTCATACGGTTGAATGTGCCAAAATGTTCAATTCGCACAAAAATAATAATTAAGATTGAAGTTTTACATAGGAATACCACTGCCTACTAGGCATGCTGATGCGTCAATTTGACACTGAATTTACGTTGCGTAATCGCGGTTCTGTCTCATTAGAGTAGCGCGTTTAGTAGCCCCATTTATACTAAATACAAATAAGTTATAGATGCGTTCAACTAAAAATTGAAAAATAAAATAATTTAAAAAAAATAAAATAAAAACCGACTTCAAAAACATAAACTAAAAAGTTAAAAATAAAATTTTCACTTTAAAGAAAGGAGCATTAACAGGCGGCATATAGTTAATGATGTCGGTGCCAACTCAGACACTTTAAATGGGTACTTACCAGGTAATAACAATTACAACAATGATATATTTATAACTATAACAAAAATAGAACACAATTTAAAGTGTCTGAGTGAGTAGGCACCGACTTCATTAACTATATGCCGCCTGTTAATGCTCCTTTCTATAAAGTGAAAATTTTATTTTTAACTTTTTAGTTTATGTTTTTGAAGTCGGTTTTTTTACAATGTAAATTTTCTGTGTGGCTCTTTACTTCGCTCCGCACATTAATAAAATCTACCCTAACCTAACCTAATCTATCAATTTAGAAATGGTGGACCATCAACCTATTTTGGCCGAATTTCGAATGGATCCAAAAACGAACACATGATTCTATGATTTAGCCACGACATATCTATTTGAATGGGAAAATAAATTGGCTTATCAATTCGTAAGTATATTCTTACAAAATCTGATTTTTTTACACCTAGAGCAATATTTATATTAAGTAGGCAAACTGCACATTTAGTTTTTCTATTGAATGGAATTAAATTATAAAAAAATCATTTATAGCTTATAAAAAAATAAATTTAAAATGGATATGATAAATTTTTATTTCAAGGATTGGACAATAATTTAGTTCAAATTAAATGAAACTAATAGAAGAAATTTAAAAAATGATTACTTGTGGATGAGAACAATTTTATTTATAGTATACTCGAGTGTAACCTCAGAATGTAATTAAGAATAATTTACATAACCAACAACTGCGCGGTATCACAAAAAATGTTCGGTAGACCAAACACGTCACGATACGATAGTAATATAAAAGGGTTAATTTTATTTGAACGGGGTTAAAAATCTTATCGTTCTCAAAGTGACGGCAATAACAACATTGGCGTTGGCGGAGGTGAACGGGGGACAAGGAAAGACGGCGGCGGCGCGGCCCATTGAGTCATTGAGCCAGTCAGTCAGTCCGAGCAGTAGTCGAGACAGCGTGAGGCATGGCGGGCGGATGGTTGCGAGCGGTGGCAACCTTTCTAGTGGTGGCGTGTTGTGCGCACGCGCTCATCGACGATGCGCTTGACGTAATCCGATTCGGAAAGGAGGTCGGAGAGGAGATCATCAACTCGTGGGACTTGTTGGGTCGGCCATTCAATGTCAGCGGCGGCGTGGAGCTGCCGCTGATACGGAGACGCGAACGCGAAGTGCTAGCGCGGCTGGCGAATGTAGCGCGCGCCATAGACCGTCTGGAGCTGGCGGTGGAGCGTGGCGAAGCTCTGTCCGCTCTTTTGGCGCGGGGTACGGCACGTGGCACCAGGCTCGAGCTGCGGTTACACGAGCTGGTGGACCTTTTAGCGCGCGTAGCCACCTCTGAGCGTCAGATGCGCGAATACTCGTTACTACAGAACGAGTTCGAGCGGTCTACTCTGGAAGACTTCGCATCGTGGTGCGTATCCCACGACCCTGGCGCTCTCATCGGTCTGCTCGAACGCATTCACTCGCTGCTGGTACCGCCGCACGGCCACCTTATAGGCCGCAGCAGTGTCTTTTACATGATGCTCGATGATATGCAGGTTGGTGTGATTAATATACACGACTCCAACATCAAATTGGAAAACGCTTCCCTGATAATTTGATACGTTATGTACACAATGCCGCATCATGTGGTTCCATGATCGACATTGTTATTATCCAATGGACTGTAACGAGTTCGGTTCATATGTTCGAACACGTCATGCTACTATTGAAAATAAATTATTCCTACCTTCAAATAATGTCAGGCACGTGACATTGAGCTACATGTTTAAAAAATAAACTCTTAAAACCAGCTTCAACGCTTAAAACACGTTACATCAACGCACTATCAATAATAGCAGTTGATAACGTTCATAACGGTGCCCAGTGAATCAGAGCCGTCTCGATCCCCCCTAAGTGCTCGAACGCCTTTTGCTTTCGCGAACGTGTCATTGGTCCTACTACATATCACTATACTATATATGAATGATGAAATTGCTATTTAATTATCTTTGTAAACAATCAAGAGTAGACTCAACGTGATTTGTTGCAAAGCTATACTACTTTTGAATTATCTATATATCTATATACGTCAAACCATCTATATCGATTAATCCATATATGGGAGGCCGTGGTTTTACAACAAAATAATTTCAACATGGTTATATTCTCATCACATTTTTTGTTTATTGTTATGTCACGTATATCGAACAGATTTTGATCAAGTTCTCAATGTCGTTATGTTTATTGTCACAGAAAAGTGATATAATAATATAGAATGCGTTTATCATTACAATTTAATGTCTAAAAGCCAAACTGTGATAAAAAAAACCGTTAAAGTGGGAGTTGCACTCGCGTGAAGTGATTTCCGATAATCGGCTGGGACCTAAAGTTTAAAATTCCAATAATGGTTATTAAAATTAAAAGGAATAAGGTTCTACAATAAATAACTTTACAAAATATCAATTTTCCTATTTACAAACTTGCCAGATATTTACGAAAATTCATCTGATGTTGAAACTGTCTCTGCGAAGTCATCGGGACGGTTGAGCTTATTACGTTGCTTTCCACAGTAAAATACTAAGACTATAAGTACATAGAAAATATTTAGGCGAGGCCACTTTGTTAAATAAAATAGTAATCCTAATGATTCAATAAAAATATTATGACTTTATTTAGTTTAAGATAATGCTAATAAAATTACAGACTTAATTTTTTTTAACTTCTCGCTATCCAAGGGAAGTTATAGATCTGGATCCGATTTTCGAAAATCGGGTTTCCATCAGATCCCCACGTTTTGTCCTGGGAAGCCATTCTGACCATTTTCGGCTGGACGTTCGTATGTGTAACTTTCTTCGTCGTACGATATCTTGAGAACAGATTGACCGATTAAGACCCGCGATACGGCGTTTGAAAGGGTTCATCCAGACTTAGATCTGATTAGATTTTGAAGTCAATCGGTCGAGCTGTTTCAAAAATAATCAAAAAATAAAAAATAAAGTTTTTTTTTTAAGTAACTATGAGATTTTGCAAACGATCTACTTGAAACTTTATATCCATTCTTAGTACATAAAAAATTGCGTCGAGTATCGCCAAAAATATCAAAATCGAACGAGGCGTTCAAATGATATCGCAGTTCAGAAATTTCCGAAAACGTGTTTTTTAACATAACTGAGATTTTAAGATCAATCGATTTTTGGTTTTACACAAAAATTACATATAATGCCGTAAATTGCATTGAAATCAAACGAAGCATTCACAAAATACGACCAGCAGTAGACTTCTGAGCGTTAGTTAGACATGTGAAATTGAACCTGATGACCCTTGATCAGACAGAATAAAAATGGAAACGCGGTGTCAGCTTATCGCTCTAGCGTCGTCGAGTCGGGTAAGGTAAGGATACGTCTACTTCCTGAATTTACTGTATACACTACTACTATACTGGTCATAACGTGGAATGTATTTCAATTGCAAATGTCAATTTATTAACGTCCATAAATTCGAATGCATTCGTCTATTTATGAAAAACCACTACGACATAGACATTTCGAAACAGAATGCACTAAAACAAAAACTAATGGGCATTCTTTTATAAAAATATAGACAATCTGAAATATATTAGTATTTTTTAAAATATTTTATGTATGGATTTAGTAGGAAAATAAACTATTGTTAAAATTTTAAAGCTGATTACGCCATTACTACTTACCTAAATAAGCTATAATGTTCTACGTATTGTACCTGTTTGTATGGCTGTCGACTGCTGCATATAATAGTGACGTCACATTAATGTGTCACGTTTTCTTTTTTAAACTTTCATATTTTTTCTGTTAAATAAGGACACCTATTCCTATAAATACAATTATTTTTAAACATGTTGCAAAATTTCGAACAATGCTCATTGAGTAGTAACTTTAATTATAAAGTTTCAGCGAATGATTTTGATATGCTGATGGGAAAAAAAATAATCAAGTGCGAGTAGCACTCGCGCCTTCAAGGTTTCCTTACTCCAGGAATAAGGAAAGTCTAAAAAAGGCATAAATAAGCCTGGTAATCTGATGTCCTTAAGAAAAAGGATCTCGGCTCATGGACAGACGGACAACAGTATCAATATTTTTTTTCGTTTACATTTTAAATTATTTATCATGCATTGTATTTCAAAGCGCCGTTTGATTATCACTATAAATGAGGCAAAGGTAAATGTAATTTACAGCGATCATTGAGACGTTAGGTAGTAAAAATAATAGCTAATTGATATCTTAATATGTATGTAAACATCATAGTAAAATGTAATTAGTTATCTACTAGTGTATAAAATATTAACTAAGGTCATCGGACCCGAGTTTCAGTAATCAGTGAAATCGTCGTGAAAACGGGCGAACGAGATTGTTTATCAACTGAGAACAAAGGCTATAGTCAGGTCAGGCACGATACGACCGTGAAATTAACACCCGACCGGGCGATACGTGAGGAAATGACGCATGCACCCTCCGGCACACGACCCGAGTACAATATTGTTATAATATGGATATGACACAAAGAGACGACCCGCCTGTCGCCCGCATTTTCGATTGCGCGGGAGTTGTTCAGCTGACTCGAGCCTAATAGGCAATAATAACATCTGGTGAGGGGCATGCGGGTTAGTGATGTCCACAAAAATACGATGTCGATGAACACTGCCGTCGACCCTGTCACTTTGCCCAGTGCTAAGTATAACTTTGCCTGAGACAATGGTAGCTTTGGTGAGATTTGCTAAAAAACCATTTAGCATGTTCACCAAAAAATAACATTGATTGGTAATACGGGAAATATTTTTTAAAAGTTTTTTTTAGCTTGACTTCATATCCGATATTTTTTGTTAAAAAATTAGCGCCTGAATTTTAGACCAGTTCCCCCAACCGATTGAGCTGAAATTTGTAACACATATTTAACATCCAATGACAATGCAAAAATCTGGTGACTAGATCCTGGTGATGAAGCCAAAGGTCTCCTCACGAGGGAACTCCTTAACGATTAATCGAATCGAGTTAAAATTTTACATATGTGTATAATTTGGATGACAAACGATAATTATGGTACCATCGAGATGATCTGTTGATGGAGCTGGAGAGTGGATAAAGGATCCTTTCAATGATTACTAGTAAACTCATAACAAATGGTGACGCATGACTGATGATGAAGCTGGAAGGTGTATAACAGAACCCATCAATAACTGCTAAGTAAACCCACCGAGTTTGGGATCATTAGATTTTCTTCACGAGCACTTTAACATGGTTCATGGTAACATGGTTCTGATGATGGAATTGCAAGGTGAATTACAGAACCCTTTAGTGATTTCTCGTAAATCCACTGTGGTGTCCTCGATCGAGCTAAGTAAGGGGTATGGCACGGGAAAAACTCATATTAAAAAATAGTCTAAAATAAAATGTTTATTAATATACTTTTCTTAAACATTTATAAAAGGTATTTAAAAAATAAAGCACTAAGAATTAAAAAATAATAAGCGATTAAATCTAAAACGTATAGCTATTGAAATATGAAATATATATTTTAAAAGCTTGAGGCGTCAACGTCGTAATATATGATAAATACTAGTCTGAAAATTTCTATTTGAAATGAAGACCTTTTGGCATATTAAACTACCGACGCAACTGATACTATCGACACTACTGTTTAAGTTAGGTAAAGTTACAACAACTAAGGTGTCAGGGTTGACGATATCGAATCTTCCATGTCCTAGACTATAACAACACTACTAACTAATCGTCGTCGTATGCACACAATTCGATAATCGTGAATCGTATTGTTTGTTTTTTAAGCGCATATCCGTTTCCGTGCACCGCCCTTGAGTTTCACGTCATATCTTGCAATAAATATGTCAATGCGACAGTCGTGGTGGCAAACGCTATTCGGAGTTCAAAAGTGTCGCTCGTGGATTAATTTACAAAGTGACTAGATATCTGTTGCAAAAAATATATACGTTTTCGTAAAGAACTGTGTTACAACACTAGCGCCCCACCACAAAGTACAAAGTGACGAGCGAACGAACGGCTTCCCCCGTACGCCCGCACCGTGTCGAAGCGGCACTCTACCACACTCAGTCAGTCAGATTCAAGCCGTCGCGATCGGCACGGCTACGAATCGGGACGAAAGCATATAGAGAGAAAGCGAAAAAATCGTGATGAGATTATCAATTGTGGTGGCACTCGTGACGTGGAGCTCAGCCGTTTACGGTGGCGAATTGACTTCTGTGGACAGTCTCCGTAGCGAATTCTACCGCCAAGAGGCCCAACTGTGGCGCAATGTGACGGACCCAGCTTGGATCGAGTCCGTGGCGCTCGGCGCGGATGTCGAGCTCACCAAGGCCTTCCAGCGATTCGACGAGCGAGTAAAGCTAATACCTCGAGTCCACCTGCCGCCGCTGGACCACTCGTGGCTTTGGCTCAAAACCATCGAAAAGCTACAAATCATAGACGGACTATACAAGAGTTATGCTGAATTCGCGCAACGGCAGGCGGTCCCGGGTGGAGTGCCTGCGCCTGTACGCGAGTGGCTCGACCTGGCGGAAAACGTGCTCATGGACCCGACCAGCTCGGTCCCTCAGGCGGTCCAAAAACTCAAGAACGTGTACGACATGGGAAACCTGTTCATGAAAGCTGTCCAGGTAAAAATAAACCATTAAAACACACAACGTTACATTTCTAGGAAGTCACAATTAAAACGCTAATTAACAATTTAGCAGCACTGCGGCGTATGACGCACGTGCCTTAACGAGGTTGAGTGTGTTTGCAATACTAACTGTGAAACTATACAGCACGTACTTATTTATATATGAACGAACGGGATCGCAGTAAACAATGTGACCTGTAACTTTATATGTTTTCATTACTTGTAAGTGATACCCTATCGGTCACGACTAGCACTTGCTTCGGATCGACGTTTTGACATAAAGACAGGAAAACGAAAGTAGTGTTAGCGAATGTCTATCTGGAAATAGTTTTATACAAACAATAACCTTGCCCATATTTTGATATAGCTTATTTGTCGTATTCATCCTTTGCCTACACAGCAGTTATGATAACATTTTATCCCCTAATTTAATAAATTTTAAACTTGCATCTTGTTCATTCTTAGATATTAGATATAGTCTAGTATCTATAAAGCGACAAGGTCAATCGCCTGTAATTAATATAAACAATGACGGAATAATATGTAATGTATCTAATAATATCAGAAGACCTTCAGTTGAATATAGCCAAATAAGATTTTAAATGTATAAAGTAAAAATTACTTTCTGTCTAATTATAGATCATATTTTTAATAACACAGTTATAGTTTAAATTTGTCTAAACACGCTTATTTAGTCTGACAAAATAATATTCAAATAGTTTAAACATTTTTCAAGTCGGTAACAGTCAAACGTTGTCTGTTTCTTTCATTTATTGCCACGGATTATTTTCATTTACACCATAGTCACTGGCAGATGCGACACCGACAACAAAAGAGGTATGAGATTCAGCAGAGTTTAAGCGCGGGGACAAAGTATCAATCAACATTTAGCAAGCAATATTTTGTTAGGATCGACAGGTGAGACTAGGACAATTAGTATAGGTGGAGCGAGAAGCGCAAATGGAGAGGGTATCAAAGAGGGGGAAAAGTGGCAATGTGAGTAGAAGTTGAATTGGGCGAGGATGCGAGAATGCAAATGAAAAATTAAGCGGTGATAGGGGCGATATTATATGTATGTCCACATGAGCCGAGACCCGGGCAAAAACTAGATGTCATAAAACGATATCTAACTCATCATTAACTTATTTGTTTCCAGGAAGATAACCCGGACCGATGCGAACTGCAGATGTCCACGCATCAGATTATTTACGACATGTACAACACTGTGGCGCTCACCGAGATCAAGGGTTATGCCATGATGCAGTTCTCGTGGATGTTGCTCAGAATTTATGGAAAAGGTGGGTATCTAAACTACTTATATGTTTAATTTTACATTATTATAATAAACTATGAATAAAAATAATTAAAAATAAACTATAAACTAACAAAGACATTGTACGCCTTCAACCGTCTAAAGCTCACGTCATGGAAATTTTGATTTGAGACGTATATATAAAGAATTTATGTTAATAAATACATCATTCAAAACATGAAATAAATTGATAAGCAGCGAGTTGACTCGCGAAATAAATCTTTTAAATCAAAATATTTTTTAATTAATACAATATTCTGTAGATATAAAATATGCCAATAACTTCTTCTAATCCAGAATTTAAATAATAGGAATACTTCAAGTGAAAAAAGCGGTGACGGACAAAGATCTAGTTGAATCCATTTGTTCTTTTTATCAGTTTTTGCTAAGAAACAAAAAGAAATTACATGTATAATTTAACCACTTTTGAAAATGGTCACTGCAAACCATTTCTCACTACTATGCTACACAAGACAATGTGCCTATTTTTAAAAGTGATTCATTCTAGCGATGGGTTGACCGCACGTTTAGGTACATTTCCTGTTTTCGTTAGGCCGTCGGTCACTACACCTTCCAAATGTTTGCCAATGTTTATCGATGCAATACGATTTTCTTAAGTCCAATTCGAATGTATTTCGTATCAATGTTACTATTTTACACGTATACAAAAGTTGAAGACACTACCACGAAAACGCAATCACTGTTGTATTTAACAAACGATGAATTTTGGCAAGTGTAAATAGCGGAATCTGCCTGGCATATATGTACATTTGGTGTTGTAGCTGAAGCCACGAGTTTTATAGAGCAAATATTCCACAGGAAACTTTACACAAGAAGCTACTTTAACACGGAAGCGTTACGAAGAACGGGCAATGAAGACCGCTCTGGCAGCAAGAACAGCTATGCAAAGTGCTAGGAGAGACGTTTACAGATGCGATCCACCGCATCCCGAAGAAGGTACGACTTATTTAAGAACATATTAGTGTCAAACAAAATAAAACCGTAAAACGACACTTGCCAATAATTAAAGTATAGTGAATATATCTAGACTAGACTGACACATAACTGTAACAAATTTCTGTACAATGAAAATACTGCCACATTGCCGGGAAATTTCTTGTGATCGACTAATAAGGTTACCCTGCGTTCAAAAACAATATTTGAGTTCTACATCTGTTTGTACCCTATTTACTCAAGAACCGTTAAACTGATTTTGATGGAACTTTCACATTTAAATAGATAATATAATAATAATAATACCTAGAACATCGCGCACAGCGCCATCTACTACCGAAGTTAGCGAGTATTATGCTTGTATTGTGGTGTACTAGACAACCGGTATACATACTTAAATATTCTTTTATAATATATATCAATATAGATACATTTTACACCCAGAAACGAAACAAATAGACATGTTCATGCACACAAGTATTTGTCCTGGGCGGGAATCGAACCTGCGACCCTTGGCTCCGCAGTCACGGTCCAAATCACTAGGCCAATCGGTCAGTGAATAAATGAGATCACGATCCAACATTTATAGAGTAAGTATAGCTAATCAGACAACAGAAACAGAACAGAAACAGAGCAACAAAAAGACAATTATTATTAAAGTAGTGATAACATGTAAATACACTTTTTTTTAAATGGTGTACGTGAAAATGTTAAGGTTCGTCATAGCGCTTAACAACTTATGAATAAGGTGATGCACACCAATGTATAAACACGCGCACAAGTAAATCACTTTTGGTTGCGTATTTTTGGACTTTGTTGGCTTAGGGTTCGTGTGTACATACGATACTGTGTCTATCATGTGACTGATCGCTATATATAATAAATAGATACAAAAATCAAATCGAATTTTAGAACAAAATGACCAGTGAATATATACTTTTTTCTCGAACTGATAAAAACACAAACATTGTCAATATTATTTTAATTTTAGACTTAGAAGATAATTCGTTGACGGATATTGACTCGCGTAGTATATTCATTTGGAAATAGACAGTTCTGAAAAAAGTATATTATAAACTAGTGGCACCATCATATCGCTTGAAAAATGTCCAAAATTGTTTCAACGGACACGGTATTACAATTATAACAAAATACCTTCAATCATTTTAAATATCCTTATATAAATTACGGTTTTTATTACTCTATTCAAAATGTTATCGACGTTTCATATTGTGCGCATTTTATTGACGTTGCATTAGTTTGAAGGGAGAGACGTATATATTATTAGTGTTATGACGAAAAATTGAATTAAACTAAATGAATTTTAACAGATTTTAAAGAAACTCTGATATTTATTGAGGTTATTTCCTTATATCGAATTCCAATATAAATGACATGAAGCACTCCCTTGTTTTGTTGATAAAGATTTCTAATGTTGAAGAACGTTTTACAGGCACAACATACGCGCAAGTAACGAAGCTATTGCAAGGCTACGTCGAGAACGAAGTGGACATGAACGATGAAGGGTCTTGCCGCGAAAACTGCGCCTTCTACACGCTCGCACAGAGACGCGGCTGTTTCAAAGAGCAGTTTTGTTCGAGACAGCCGCCGTGTAAAGGCCGTATTATCAATTGCCAATACATAGATTCTGATATGTGGATTTGCCCAGCGGTGAGTTTCGTAATGCCGATACCTATACATTCAACATAATCAATGACATTTGCGCGTAATGGATGTCAATTTATGCGCTAAAATTGCATTCGTACCGTAACTTATAAGAGACCACGTGCGAAAACGTTGCTGTTACTTTCAGAAATGTGGATGTATTATTACTCTGTTGAAAGCTATAGAGAGTACCGCAACCGTAACTTGTTAACACATTATAACAATTCCTTAATGATTATACTAGGTAACTTTACGATACAGTACAGTACATAAATAAATACAAATACTTTTTATAAATGTATCATTTGATTTAAAACAAATATTTTTAGCATCCTATTGAGATATATTTTTACGTAAATGCAAACATTTTTTTTATAGTACGTATATTGCTTGTTAATATAAACTATTAGAATACTCGACCGTAGTTGATATTTAATTCATATTGTGTTATTATAATGACATTACAGACATGGACCAGTACACGTCGCTATGAATACATAGAGTATGAAAATGGGCGAACGCTCGGTCATCCAGGCAGCTGTCGCAAAGGCGTCACAAAGGTAAACTTTTATGAATATAAATTGTTTATCTTTTATTTACATATATCTACACATATACATACATGGTCTATTTAAAACATACCTGGAAATGTTCATCGAAATTGAATAGAATTAAATGGGAAATAAAATGTTCTGATACACTGAGTGTCGTTTGAAAACTTGCAATATTGCACTTGTATACATATACGCAGGCACAAAATCAATATTAATTTTATAAGGTTTATTGATATTAATCTACACACTATATGATTTTTTTATGTATTTGGAATAAATCGATTTCTGACTTATAATAATAATAATAATACGTGGCACATCCTACACAGCCCGTCTAGTTCCAAAGTGAGCAAGTTCCACTTCCGCCAGCCCATCGTGCCCCACTGCAGGTATTAGGCATCCCCGCAAGGTGAAGGGATTTTTATTGAATAATACATACATATATGGATATTTTACTCCTAGCCACGAAAAGAAACAGACATATTCGTGCACACAAATATTTGTCCCGGACAAGGATCGACCCCGGGTCGTTAGGGTCTCTAACCACTCAGTCTTTCGGTCAGTCAATTAATAAGCTGAAACAGTGTTTTTGCCAAACGTTTGTAGTGTAATAGCCAGTTAAAATTTTAATTTTAATTTATTGGTGTTACAACGCGTTTCATGCGTTCATTTACATTCGAAATTCAAACCACTGTTTTTAACTAAAGAGCCAAAACGCATTTTACACCCGCTTCGCAAGTCAACAATGACCCTTTTCCGAATGGTAGAATAAAAAAATTAAACTACGTAGACCGAAATTCAGATACACGATGCGTACTTTTAGTAGCGGTACGTGCGTACGTTTAAATGTTATCAAACCCTGAATCAGCTGAATTGGGCATGTACAGTGACCAAAAAAAGACAATAAATTGAATATAAACTATATTAATGCAGGTCTTGTATTGAATAGAACACATGTGGTTTATTAGGATTCCATACCCAAAGAGCAAATCGGAACCCTCTTGATATCACTCTGCTGTCTGTCCGTCCGTAAGTCTCAAGTTTGTAACTCGTAAACGGAATGAGTTACAGACCTGAAATTCGGATTTGTGTAGAAAGTTGACCCGAGTTCATTTCCCATACGTGAAAAAGGAAACGGAATTTTTTGATCTTATTCCACTATGTTTTCTTACCTTGGTACGTGGGGTGTCATGTCTAGAGCTCATTGAGTTAACCACAAATATATTCTTTTTATCTTTAACAATAAAAAATAAATGGAGGACCGTCAAAGTTGTCACTATTAGACCATTTTTGTTATGGGGTCTATAACAAAAACTAAAGTAGTTAAGAATTTGGAGTTTGTGTATTTTATCTACCATGTACTGTATTTAAACAAGAACTACTGAAAATGACGATTCATAATGTAGTTTTTAAGCAGCGACCAAAACAACTGTTTTTTCATGGGTTGTTGCGATATCTAGCTTGAAAAAAAATCATTACCTAATCTTTTAAAATAAAGTTTAACGATCATATGCACGGAACTATAATAGAGCGAGGTCCGACTCGCACATGACCGGTATTCGTTAATAACATCTAAAACTCGTTATTGAATATTTTCAAAATAACATCCTATATAAACGTAATGATTTTGCCTCTATTTCAATAAACTGAATACAGTCAACATTTAATTTTGCATGCCTATATTGACATGTTCAATTAATGTTTTGTGCAATAAACTAATCTTAATTGTGGGTTCAATGAATATTATCTTGCGACCTTTCACCTTGACTGCTTTAAACAGAACAAAAGTTTCTTGAACACTTTATAGTAAAATCACGCAACCCAGATCTTTAATCTTGTTTTTTGTTTTACATTGTTGATAATGTTTTAGGAAAAAAGAGATAATTGGTAAATACATACGCAAAATGTATTACTGTTTTTTTAACTTGCACAAAGCCTTGTTAGTAAACAGAGCATAAATATTTGTTTATATTTTACATAGCTATGAATTGACAGGTTTCATTGTTTAAGAAAATATGCATAAATATTTATTTATAAACGTCTTATCATATTAACACACTCCACTTTTCCAAAACATGTACTAAGACATATTGTGACCTACTTCTTTCCTTTCACATTTCTTATTTTTTACTCTAAGTTCTGAAACTGGAGAAGTGTGCTTGGTACGTTGTAGTATTGTTGCAAGTGGAGATTTTATAGTCGGCAGCTCATCGGAAAAAACATAGTTGAGCTTATACAAACATTACAATAACTAACATGCTCGGCGTACTTTTTCGGATATAGTATGAATCGCGAGTTTACGCAGGTTGATTCTTGGTGGCGGTGGCTGTTCTGGCACTGTTCTTACTGCATGTGCCTTTGCGACGAGGCCGGTCCAAGGTCCGACAGATACTTCAGCTTACGGGAAGCGACGGCAGACCGCGCTAACAACAAGTTAGTTTAAAAATGACAGGAAGAGGAATCCCGCACACCCGAACGTGAAAGCGATCATGCAAGTCATTCTGTCCACTCCATTAGAGATTAACATTCACGTTTGAATAGGTCGACTCGTGGTGGCGATACCTCCTCGTGCACTGCTCATACTGCTTTTGCTTCTGTGAGGATGCCGTCGAAACCAGCGAACGGTTCTTCAGCATGAGAGAAATTATATCCGACGTAGCCACGAACAAGTCAGTATCATATGTTAATTTTTCGAGCTATCGAGGGCACCGCTGTTGGCTGAAGCACTTTTCGATAAAGGTTATAAGAACGGTATACTAATATCACTCGGGTTAACTAAATTCACTTACACTGCATTAACCACTATACAATTGTAATAGGGTTTATAATTGCTTGAATATGAATATTCGATTCTTATTAAACTGTTTATTTTTCTATCATAATATACTATTTTTCATGGTGAATATAATCGACGCTTGGGTGTGCGGGTGTTTTCTATTGACGTTTATTATCAGCATTAATATGTTTACCAGATTTACCCTATGTAACTTCTATATCATGATATAGGGTCGTAACTGGCATCCGACTGGTGAAATTGGGTCGAGTTTTCCATTTGCAAATAAGTGAAGGGACACTCGGTGCTCGCGGCAACGTGACACCTGGAGACTGGATAAAAGTCCAACAATTCGACCCCAACGACCTAGACACGAGAGAAGAAGTAGACTACCATACGTTGACTTATGAAAGACGCGCCATCGATTTAGATGAACTGGAATCGCCAGAAGGACACGTGCTCACGGGAGTTAGGTAATTGTGATATAATTTGTTTTATGTTCAAGTGACACGCCCCGTGGTCGTAGCAGATAGTAGAAATACTTCGATAATTTATAAGTCCTTTATTTTTCAATTTATTAGGATTTTTTCTAGTTTTCTCATCTTAACAAGTCTAATTTTATATATCCTAAGGAAAAATAATATTTTTAATACTTCAATCTACTAGTGATAGACACATACATAAGCTTAGCCTGGTATAGTTATGATGTATAAATTTGTAAATACCGAAGCATTGTGATTATTATCAAGAAATACACTTTTTTTTAAATCACATTATACACTCGTAGTCAGTGTGCTTGTTGCATTTACATGGCAACATTGTTACATTTCTTTATTATTCATTATTAAATACACGTTTATTACTTGAGTTATCCGATCAAGAAGCCTTAAAAAGTTGTTCCTATTTTTCATTGATAAATTGATTTTTAAAGGTTCCGCATGATCGGCGCGCATCTGCACTTCGAGATTCATTCGACTCCATTTAACTACACGACGGGGCGGCTTGCTGCCAACCGTGGACAATGGATCAGCAACGACAACACTGAAGGAGGCGTGGAACCGAGGTATTTAAAACTATAGTTACCAAGACTTGTGAAATTTATTGCAATAAAGTGACTCGGTAAGCATTGATCTGTTCAGCAATTTTATTCTTAGAGTACGGATATGCACCGTCGTAGAAGTTATTTGTAGTTTAAAGGAGATAAAGAATGCAGAAAAGTATGAGGTTTTGTCCAGCTTTTTAATTGTCCTTACTAGGTCAGGATAATTTGGTGAATGATACAATGATTATGAAATTTTAAAGGACTTAATACAATGTTTAATTTAGTAAAATAAAACGGATCTGTTTAATACTGTTTACTACTGATATTTTAAGTATACAAATACATGATTTGGTGATAACCCTATATTCATATTTTTTTTCCATTGATGGCCAATCCCATATAAGTAAAAGATTAACTTTCGTGTCCGGAATCTACTGTAAAGGAACACTTTTTTTAAAACTGTAATTGACTCGTTCTGATGCAGTATGCGTAATGCAGCACTAAAAAGAGACGGACTGACGGCCCGGCGTCTGTAGGTACTACAAAACTACAAATGTGTAACATTAACGTCAAGATTTTTTCGCAGATCGCCGCTCAAGCTCATCCGACCTGACATCCCGACGCGTAGCAAGACACCTCTCAAAGTGGACTCGAAACACGACCAATACATAGAATTCACTCACAGCGACATGGAAGCTGACGCAGCACAGAGCACAGTTCCATTCGTTGACATACAACCCGTGCAACCATTAAGAGGTGCCACTCTAGTTAGTGGAGCTGGATTAATCCACAGGGGTGCTCAAGGATCGGGAGGATACATAGGTGTTAAACTTATTACGTACGATTATACTAGACATGTAAGAGCAGAGCCACCGCCGCCACAACCCGACGTAGAAGATAATGCAGCTGACTTCATGACGGTTGTCAATTGACACAATAATGTAATCGAATAGTTAAATGATTAAGTTTGCAATAAGGTCTTTTTTATAATAAACGTATTTGACAACAATCCTGAGTTTCATTTACACTAGTAACTCAGTTAATGTACGGACTCGTGGGCTCAAAACTGAACACTTTGTATTTTCTTTTCACTTAGCAGCTAAAATCGCGGAAAAAAAGAGATGGAGATATTGCCACGCGCGCGCGCACGCTTTGGTGTTAACTACGGCTGGCGCACAGGACGAGGGTGGATGATGGAGATGTAATGCATTTTTATGCTTCGCCCGCTCGCCCTTTTGACGGTGTGTAGATATGAATGCAGGTGTCAATACATCCAATTGCAAAATATTCTAACTTGATACCTTTGGGAGCAAAATTTCTTTGTTGATGGGGGAGCAAACCCTTAGGCTAATCACAAGCACGACGATTTGAGTGACGAGTGCCATGTTTCGCTATTATTATTTCGTGCCAAGCTTTCTTTCGTCATAAATACTATTGATGGTGTACTCCATGTTGATAATTATAGAGAAAAATTAAAAGACGGTCGGATGACGAGAGGAAGCGGAAATCATGTTTACATCGGTAACCTTGAAGAACTTGTAGCTTCGCAGTTTGACCTTCTAAGACATTACCCATAACTATCTTTGCTACGGACCTTAAGAAAAGCTATGAACTTCTAGGAGTTTACAGTGATATGCAGCATACCTAGTTATTTTAAGAAAGAAAAATCACATTAAATATGTTTATATGCATATGGCATAAAAGTTTTGCATGAAAGCGAAACAACCTTTGCATATGAAAACAATGTACAATGAAAAGAGCAGTTTTCACTTGAAAATATTCCGTATTCACAAAATCTATATTCGATTGTTTCTTTTAAAATTTAATCGAATAGTTTGATACTTAGTACAAATAATATTTATCGGCTTATTTTGAATAATATCTTATTCAATAATCGCACGTTTCCATTGCAAACATGAGCATCAATATTATTTTTGTATCATATCAAACCATAATGTGTCTTTTCCATACAGACAGATGATGGATAAATTATGAAATATTTTTAGTGCATATCAGGACTTATAAGGCACATAAATTTTAGATATTCACAAACCAATGTATATAATCACAAGTGGAGATGTAACAGCGATTTGGTCTGATACTGAACATACAGTCTCAACGTAGAACGCATAACCGGATATTCGGCGACCAAATAGTTGACGTTTAATAAATAAAGCAATGGGGCATACATTACTGATTTCGTTATTAAAACATGTCTAAATGAGTTTGTGCGCGATTACTACGGCGAATGTAAATTCGAAAATGAGCGAAACCGTTTATTACCCACAAATGCCGAACAAATTGTGTTCATTCAACATAATTTGCCTCTTGTCCACTGTATTGATTTTCTTGTCATCTTTGTTAATAAATAAAGATGAACACTGTGATTCTATTGTAATGGCTTTTTCTCATTTATTTTTCTAATTATATAATTATTCGCTCACCATCCAGCTTACCGGATAATAGGAAACTATCCGGCACCCGACCGGATATCAAAAAAATGGGCCGGATAGGCCGGCCATCCGTTGCATTTCTAATCACAAGACCGAATGTTTGCGACTGAACATAGACCAAAATTTACAACAGTCAATAGTAAAATAGCACAGAATCTATTTCTGGTTATTAATTCTTGGTTGTGAACTTCTAAATTACAATACACATTTTTCATGTTGCTTTATTCAAACAATGAGAATCATTTAACACATTTTAAATTAGAACGCAATTTTTTTATGGCAAAGGTTTTGGTGAAACATCTGTATGTACATGAGACTAACCTGAACTCTCAGAGGGTGTACAGCAAGTAGGGCGAGCAAGTCTGGCGGTGGTAGGACGTCTGCGGCACGGACGCCCATAGCGCGTACGGCTTGGCACAGGAACGCGGCCAAATACCGGTGTAGAGGGAAATGGAAGGAAGCGTGCATCACTTCAGTCTGTATAAAGAACAACTTATTATAAAAATTACTTTAATGGTCAATGACAAGATACACATTCAGAACATCAAGAACAACTGTTTAGACCAATAAATTTAGAAATGGCTTGAAATGTCATGTTTACACATCTGTATAGTAACAAATGTCGCCTATTTCCTTTGGTTATATTATTATATTTGGTTTGGTTTGGTGTTCAACTGAACATAGTCCAGGTTTCAAGAACGCCTACAGCTTAAGGAACTAAACAAAGAGTGTTAAGTAAGCAGGTGAACCAAACTAATGGTCATAAAAAAAAATCACAACACGGACAATCCAAATGCTTGATTACCCTACTGTTAAGATATCTAATATTATTCCAAGATAGTTGGCCTGCCGTCAACTCCTATTTAAAAATGATTATATAACAAAACATTATAACAGTTCGATCCAAAAACAAGTTGATCATTGACCTTATTGACTGTTTCACGAAAAGTGTTTCTCCAATTTTGCGATTTATCGATTCGCGTGACAGTTCTCGGTGTCTTATTAAGTTTGCAAGTAAACATGATTAAATAAAAATGTATTACTTTAATATTGTAATTCTGTATTTGTGTTTTTATTGGTTGCCATTAACAAAATAAGATAAGTGATAAAAAATTATACTTTAAACATGTCGCAACCGTCAGTTTTCCCTATCTGCTCACTTGAAAGTTTTTGTTTAGTTCGGTAAGCTCTACACGCTCTATAAGGTTGGACTATGTTCAGCCAAATACAGTGTAACATGGAAATGCGTGGCAATTTTCTGTATGCTATACATGTAACTGTTGTTCAATAAAGTAATGTTTTACTATGAAACAAATGAAACGTCGAGATACAATAGTATATTGCAGTGACTGAATACATCTTCTTAAGTGACAATCATACAGTGTGGTGACTTTAACTGGAATAAATTCAGTATAAAGTAAATAAAAGTGATGTCAATGAACTCCCAAGACCGATCAGTCAACATTTAATTTTTTGCACATTTACATAGCATTTTTCGAAAATGTTAAGGTTTTTTGTGCAAAAGAATACGTGTTTTAAAGACAAATTCGGTACACTAATTTCAAACTTTGAAACTAAGAGGATAGATATAATATTTTATAAAAATAAATATTTTATATATTTGATATTAAAATATGTTATAATACAAAAGAGCTTTAATGTTTACCCGGGTACACAGAGCATTCGATAAAATTTTCTCTTAATAATAATATTAATGATAATAAAGTTATGTTTTAAATGCCCTGTTAGACAGAGAGGGCAATATCGCACGGTGTACTAACCTGTGATGTCGGGCCACTTGAAATAATGTTAAATTTCATTTTGCAAGAAAAAGGTAGAGATAAAATTTTAATATGTTATAAGTTCCATATTCTTTAATTGCATATAATTTTTTTTTAAAATTTTGTTATTGTAGTCTATTTTTATATTTTCTCGATAAATATAATAAATTTGAAATTAGTTAAGAACCCTATTAACAAAGTTAGTTAAATCAGCATTCAAGCTTATCCTTTTTTTCCAATAGAGTAAAATAACTGAAAGTACAGTGTTAGTCAAATACCTTTACCGGTCTGATATTAACAACAATAAGCGTCGTAGTACAACCACATGCTTACAGCCGCAGCCAATATCACAACAGCACAGTTACTATGCCACAACTGTTATCGATCATTAGGTCCTGCGGGTCTACTCTACTAAATACACGGCGAGAAACGTTTGGCTATGGAAAGGCGATGGTTTGAAAATGGCGTGGAAGTCGCTGTGTCTCAAATCGGTACTATGGATGTCTTTTAGCATCGCCATTTGAAAACTTTTCCAAACATTACTGCCGTTTGAAAACCTTTTCAACCGCCTTCACAGGAATTGATACCTTACGTTAAAGACATAAGGTCCTTTTTCGTCTACTTGATATGGATTGTATTCGTTGAAGATTCATAGCATTCATAGTGATTGGTTAGTCTCGAAAACCCACAGAGTACTATGCGTGTAATAATACTTCGTAGAGCGTCGTTATTGTTCTGAGCGCCGATGCTACGTCTTATCTGTTCTATGAAAAAACGTGTCAGTCGTAACGTAAGTCAGTTGCGGGGCGCGATGCTGAGGTACGTTATATGAATATCGCTGCTTCGGGGTAGCAACTAGATATTCATTATATTCTTCCTTCTGATTCCTTTATGATATTAAAAACGAAATAGGTAATATATTTATTGTGAAAACTAACAAAGAAAATAAAATAAAAAGTACTGCAGTGATTTTAGAATAAAAGTAAATAAATACCTATAACCTATACTAAACTTACATTTTCCTTTCGTAAGTTAAATATGTAATTTTATCAGTTGGTATTAAATCATGTAAGTAAGATAAACAGATTTTTAATTATGTTATTGACCTAAAATCCAGTCCCGTTTTTTAAGCATAAAAATGGAAACTTTAATTTTCAATTACAAATATTTTTTTATAGATTGAGGTGTTTTTATGTTGATACCTATTATTACATTACATATACTTTTTATTTTCATTTTTATATTTCAATTTAATCTAAATTACGTAAATCTCATTGCCTTTGTTAACGAACATCACGGCGATATCTAATAAATCATTAAATATAATTAAACTGGCCATTGCATTGTTATTAAATCACCGTCGATGAAACTAGGCAATCAAAATACTAACTTTTTGAGATCCATTTCACGATCGCTAGAAGCGTCAACTTTGACAGTTGGAGGATCTTGCTAAATTGGTCAGAGTACGAATTTATCGATCCCCATACAAAACGCTTCGCGCGAAGTGCGTCACGAGATCCAACGCAATGTCGCGGCGAAACCTTTTCATTTCCGTTTGACGATCGCTGGAGCTGTCAGCCAGAGTACCGATTTTTGAAACGGACCGTATTCGGCGCTACTTTGGCACCGCGTTAAGGAGTCATAGTACGCCTGCTGGACTAATTTATATGAGACACTCACCCTTTCCATATGCGGCGTCGTAAAGTGAACAGCGTCAAGCCATTCTTGTAAATATGTTAAGGCAGCCGCGATGATTCGTCTCGCCAATGGCGCATGTTCTGGACCAGTGAGATGGCTCAGCACCGACCACATCGGGTAAGCGGCCGCTTCTAACTCGCACGAGAAAGCCGCGTAATATGATGATGGTTCGAATTCTATGTGACCGCCAACTTCTCGGACGTTTACGTTCATACCTGGGTAGAGGACATTTCATATAATAATAATAATACATGGGACTTCCCACTCAGCGCCATTTAGTCCCAAAGTAAGCAAGTATTATGCTTGTGTTATGGGTTACTAGATAACTTATATACATACATATTCTTTATAATATATACATATATAGATACTTTTATATCCAGATACGAAACAAATAGACATGTCCATGCACAAAATTTTTGTCCTGGACGGGAATCGAACCCGCGATCTTTAGCTCCGCAGTTGTGGTCTATAATCACTCGGCCAATCGATCAGTCATATCTTGATTAGTTTTATACCCCATAGGAACCTTGGACCACGATAAACAGTAATTCATGTTACTACTCGTCCCTTTAACTATCTCTGAGTAAATACGTCATTTCGTTGCTCTGCTATGACGTGAAGAAATGACAAACTGATACACTTTCGCATTTAAAAGTTGATCTTTCACTAATCGTAAATGAAGTTTTATATTCTTGGTTAGAACATGTTTATATTCAAAAGGTAAACTCTTTGTACAATGGAACTGGCAAATGGTGATTACATTACTGGCGCCAACGAGAATGTACATCGTTACAAACTAATTAGTCAATAGTTTACCACTGAACATTTCGCAAAATGGTGCTAATTTGAGTGAGAACTTTCAGAAAAGTTTTTTTTTTTTTTAAATATGGAGGAGGTAAAATTTTTGCGATGAAACTAATTTATTTCCACTTCCAAAAGAAATATTTGCTAAAGCAAATTCAATAATTAATACATGCTATGAATTGCTTCATTGCTACAGAGAGAACGACATGATATTCGAATGATTTATTTAAAATATTTTTTCCTTTGGATCACATTTTAAGGTACCCTTTACTTTCACCAAACTTTACACTTGATAGCTATCTGCGGGCAGTTATTGTGCATATTTTAGTTAGTTTCATCAAAATTCTAAAAGTTTATTCCGAAATATCTATCTGTAATCGACAGGTAAATAGACACTAGAGTGAGTCCACAAGTACAGAATCTGTTCCTTTTTTCGCGACGTTGCGACCCCAAGAAATCCAAATAGTTCATTACTAACCTTGCAACATGGATAGAAACTCGAACCACATGTCGACCAAGGCGTCATCTTTTAGGAACAGCAACGCCACACTTTTGTGTGACAACACGTTGTTGAAATCCGACACTAAAGGCCAATAGCAATGTTCTTTCATCACACGCCTGGTACAATCGATAACATAGTGGAAATTTTTATCTGGATCATGCAGGGTGTTCTGGACCAAAATCTTTCCCATCATGAGGCGTAAGGACAGCACCATGACATGTAGCAGTTGCAACTGTTGGACACAACGTAACGCCAATGCTTCATTAGAGAACAACTGCACAGACATGTGGACTACTCGATTTGACAATGTGTCAGGGTCGGCGGCCGCCTCAAGTACGAGAGGTATTCGCGCATAGTGCATCACAAAAGTTCGCGTCAGGTGTTCCTGAAACAAAACAAAAAAAACTTCAAATATGTATGCGTTTTGAACCGATATAGCGCGCGAGTCTTACCAGCTATCGACCCCGAGCGGGGCGGAGCACGTTTTGTCGCGGCGCTTCCGAGCGATAGTGAATAAATTATCGACTCTAACAGTGCCACAGATGTATGAAGATCATCATTTTAAGAGTTGCTTGAATTCCAAATGAAATTAATATTTCTATCATAATGATGATACATATTCATTACGATATGAATGCGAATATCATCTATTAATACATTTTAGTTTCGGTTAACCTCCGCGAGCAACCATACCGAGATCAGAGATCGCTCAAGCCCGATCCACCATACTTCTAAATAGATAAGGACATTAGCCCCTTACTAATGCATATAACGACAACTCCAATTTTGCGGTAGAAATTTCCAGTCACATATATATTATTTTACATAACTAACAATTTATAAAACAAACATCCTTTTTGCAGATTTTTTATTTCGTCCATCCTCAGACCCCTTTTCAGGTAAACTTTGGAACACACATTTGTGATTGGCTCAACTCTTACACGCGTTGATTCTTCAAGCCAATCAGATCGCGAGATACCAGTTCAACCACTTCTAGAAACTAAAAAGTGAATAATGTTCTGTCAACTTTTATTAAATTAATTTTCTAACTTTCGTTTCATCACATCGGTTCTTCTATAGCAAAACCCCTGTGAACACAACAACCTTCTCCTGTTAAGTAAGTCAGGCAGACGATGTCAACTTTTTTAGGAAATCTAGTACCAATAAATTTTCCTTTATAGACATTAATTGAAATCGTAAATTTTTTATTGCACCAAGAGAGGCCCGTTCATTTCAAAAATATTGTGATTCCTTACCATAAAAATTATATACAAAGTTGTATACACATTACAGTCTCGAAAAAATAAACTGTTTAAACCTAGAGCATTTACCAAAAGCTAAGCGAGTCGATTGCTAAATTTAACCTATATACCATAACACACTTCAGCGTATGACGCGGTTCGCACACCATTGCCGCCGCAGCGAAATCGAAGTGAATCTGTTCCGTAGTCAAGAAACGATACTATAATACATCATCTTACTTTCTCATTATATGAATGATTAAGCTATATCTTATACAAGCACCAAATCGCCGTACAAAGCTAATTTACCACAGTTGATTCGCGTAGTTAGCGTCGCGACGCATTTTTTAACCGCCCGACGGATTTTTGCAGTAACGAATGAAAGCTATACAGCTACAAACTATACGCTGTTGCTGGCAATTCGCTATCGCGCCTCGCGGAGACGACGACGGTGTGCTACCTTCGTTAATTGGACAAGAATTATTTTAAAAAATGTGCACCTTATAGTCCTGATCGGGAAGCATATTTAACAGGAAGCAGACGACGTTTTGCGGGAACTCGTACTTGAACGTCCAGAAAATGAATTCGTCGAGTAAGGTGTTGTGCTGCAAACGTGGTGCCAAGGCAGGCAGGTGCCGGTATCTGGATATAGTCACAAGTACATAATAAATTACTGATACAATAACAATAATATACATAAAAATAATTTATAAATTTTTAAATTTAAACAATAAAGTTTTTCGTCTTTTCATTCAAAAGCAAGATTGTAATACGGTTTCCAATCGTTAAAATAATTTTTTTTTTCAAGTGGGACACTGCTGTCACTTCTGAATATTTCAAAGCTAAAGTCATGCATGTTCCTACGCGACAACTATAAGAACACTGAAAAAAAAATAATTAGCATGCTCAAGTTATAGTGGTGGCACTATAAATCATTGTCTAAAAAACTAACTAGATTAGAGCAATTCAACCACAAGCAGTTTTATCATTTTTATACTTTTCTTAAATTACGATGGTATACTATATTAACTAATATTAGATACGTGCATACCTATGCTCCATTTTAGATCTCCCGAAAGGCAATACAGAACCTATATACCTATGTATCTATACACTACACATTAACCCAATTTGCTCACATTGAATGTCACGAGCCATTTAATTAACAGAGACAATTGATGGATAATGATTAATGACAAGTTACAAGGTTAAAAAAACCAGTTGATAAGCACTTACTCATCAGGTGGCTCTGGCGCAGGAAAGGACTCGATCGCCTTTTCGTACATTTTCTTAGAGTTAGCCATGTAGTTCCCATATTCTGTTTCTGGAAACGGTGGCTCTACTAGGTTACGATACATCTGTAAATAATAAATGTGAAACAATCAATAAAATTGCACAGACAAAAAATCGACTCAGTATATCCTGAGATATATACCGAAGGGATCTTATAACGGTCCCTTTTCCGTATTTTCGGGTGAGACCATAAAAACTACTTTATGTAAAGAGACATCTATGCTAAATCTTCACAAAATTCTTTAGAGTTTATTCAAACATAAATCATTAAGAAATAAACCAAATATACTTAATTTTTTTTTTATTCTGTGCAATAATATTTTTTTCAGCAATTTAATAATTTTAATTTTGCAATCATGAGCAAAACCAGGAATGAAAATTTGTGTATTTGTAAACTAAAGTTTCACAATATTACAGGTTTTATATCCTTGTAACTAAATTATAAGCCTGTACCAGGATGTTCCGCCCCTCCCTTCTTATACATGAAAATTACAAACTTACTAAAACTATTTTATAAACTATTACAAAAAATAATTACTTGTTTCAAATGGTACTTTCAAAAACACATTCAAAAAATGTAACCCTGTGTTATATGAGGTTCTTCACTTCTTCACTTCACTTCATCAGCCCATTTTTACCCCACTGCATGGGCTTAGGTCTCCCCCAGGGTGAGGAGGGGGGCTTGGAGCTTAAATTCACCACGCTGCTCCACTGCGGATTGCAACGACCGCCATCTATTGACAGCGCCCGGGACCGACTGCTCAACGTGCTCTCCGAGGCACGGAGTCAGTGATAGTTATGTACTTAAGTCAGAAAAACTCATTGGTAGACGCCCGGATTCGAACCATGGCCCTATGGGGCCTTATAAATTTGAGACAGGTTCGTTGCGCTTTGGGCTATCACGGCACGAGCTAGACATGATGTTCTAGTTCTACCTTAAGTCTTGGCATGGAAACGTAAGGACAGACACACAAGAAAAGGCGTATTAGTGGATACTAAAAATTAGTTAAGTAACAAATAATATTTTACATACTTGAGGGTTGATGAGCGCTTTGGTCATGGCTCCCCGCATGAGATCACCCATGTTGTTAAACTCCATCAGCATCTGCACGTAACCCTCGCACTCTTGCACCGCGATGCGGTAGCTGTCGGAGTTCGTTTGGCTGCCATAACTGTGGAAAACCAGTCATAAATTGATTAAAGGTCAGTTTCATAACATGGAAAGTTAATGAAAAATAGATATGTTCTAAATTTAATATAACTAAGTCATACAATACATTTTAATTTAATTTCGTATTTATGTTTATAATAATATATTTAGTATAATAAGATATACTGAGAAGTTGATTAGGTGCACATTGGGTCCCAAACAACAATATGCAAACCAAATGAAAACAATTAAGAATTTATGTTTGGCCTAAATAACTGAATATGTATAAGATAAGAACATATGTAACTGAAAGATTTGGGTGTCAATTATTATAGCAAAAACGTTATGCAGTTTTTTTTAACAAAAAGTAAATAATTAGACCATAAGAAAATAAAAAATAAAAAGTAATTGCAGGGGACAAAGTAGAACATTAAAAGAAATCATAAGTGCATCATATGCCATATGAAATGAATGTGCTTATTATGAGAAATACAAACACATTTTTTTTAGAATTTTAAAATACATGGTTTAAAAGATGTTAAAGAAAATAAACAAAATTTGACCATCCTGTCTCCCAACCCTGAAACCGCCTAGCATATGTTTTTTGAAGATATGGAATATAGGCATTGATATACCAATAACTGGATATGCTGTCCGCGTTCTAAAGTGTCCGCGCAGGAAGTCATCCAAAACGCAATAAGTCTTCCAACCGGCTTTTAGTCGGTGTAATGGCTTATGTGTCATAAAAATTTGTGAAACTACTCGTCAAAGACACAAAAAAGAGCTGAATATCGTATTTGAATCCGAACCGTATTAAGTATTTGCATGCACTGACGCGCACAACACGGAGCCGGGCCGCGGCCATATCAGCCCACGCTCGTTGCGGACGCTTTTATTTCGTTTTTGGTTAGCGACTACAAATCCTTATTATTACATTGTTAAATCAATGAATATAGGTAATTATTTATTACAAGAAAACCTAAGCAGTAAATGAATTATCATCTTAGAGGCAAATTAGAAAATACAAAAATTTATTTCGTCAAGAGGATCAAGCAACATATCAAATGAAAGTGCTTGTTATAATAAATACATTTTATATAATTTTAAAATGCATAGTTTAATAGGAAATACACGTCAAATCGACCATTATCTTTGAACCCATTGAGCCTAGAATTAAAAAAAAAAACTGAATATACAATCTCACTCATAGTTCACAAGAAAAAAAGTAAATTCCAACTCTACAAACACCGTGGGAAATAGAAGATATTTGTGAAGAGAAAAGATATCAAATGTCTTCCTTAATTTCACTAACTAATAAATACAATTGGTGATTATTCAAATGGTTACTATGGTGGCTTACTTATACAAAAGAGTCAGGTACAACTTTTAACTTACATTTGATTCAGATTAAAAAAAACAGTAGGTAGTGATAGTGATCATAATTTATATAGTAAAGAACCCTTTCCACGCGATTCCGACTCGCATTTGACCGGGCTTTATTATTTTATAGATATTATTTATATTTCATTCCATTCCATTTTATTTCATCAGCCCTTTTTATACCCCACTGCAGGGGCTTAGGCCTCCCCTAAACATGAGGGGGCTTGGAGCTTAAATCCACCACGCTGCTACAATGCGGGTTGGTGGATTGTAACGACCGCCGTCTATTGACAGCAACTAGGACCGACTGCTTAACGTGCTTTCCGAGGCACTGAGTCATAGTTAACGTACTAAAGCCAAAAAATACTCATCGGTAGGTACACGCCCAGATTCGAACCATGGTCACATGGCCATATAGATTTGGAACAGGTTCGCTGCGTTCGGGCTATCACGACACGGGCTATTTATGTAAATAGTTAGTAATACATTCATTTTTAATTGTAAATCTAGGAAATAACCTGTTTTCCCTGAAATGTTGTAGTAGACGCAGTATGAGACGCGGCATCATCGCTTCAGCCACGCACATCAGCTCAGCCGGTGCCGAGCCTGGCCGCGGACATTTGTTTCCATGGTTACTGCAAAAACTGTCAACAAGACAAATCAAGACTTACTTAATTTACGAAATAAGTTACACAACGACAATACTGTAAAAGTATAGCAGAGGCTAGAATATAACTACAGCATAAAAACGGTAATTTCGTACTTAAACTCCAAATAATATAATCGTAATCACAAAGAACTAGTTTTCTCTTTATCAGCAACAGACAATTTTTTTACTACTTGAAAAATATTAATATTATCTGGGAGATCTGACACACGGTCATCTAGCCCCAAATTAGGCAGAGCTTGTATTGTAAGTACTAAGACCATTGATATGCATACTTAAATTTTTATAAAAGATATATTTATAAATATTTTACACCCAGACATGGAACAAATAGACATGTTCTTGAACACGAATATTTGTCCTGGACGGGAATCGAACTCATGACCTTTGGCTCTGCAGGCGGCGCCTGTGACCACTCGATCAACCGGTCTAACGAAATAGCATAATTTTTTTTATTTATTTAATTTATTACGCTACTGCCATTTCGATGTCTATTTTGAGCATTTATCAACTTTTCTTCCTGTTTCGTCCACCTTGCATCGCTGATATTTATATGATGCGGCAGGTGGCGCGACGCGTGCGTTATCGCACAACTAGATCTGAATAATAGGTATTCCAAAAGACGGTAACTTTAAGTTCCGACTAGTAACTAATAGGTAAATGCGAAAGTATATTTTTCGTTTATTCGTATATTTCTTTCTGCACTTCGCAAAGGAGGAAATGTATTTTACATGTAGTTGAAAGGACTTGGTTGAAGGTTCCTATAGGAGCTATATAATAAATACGTGAAGGAAAAGCTTTATATCCCTTTTTAAGCATACTACGCGCACGGAGGAGTGTGGAATTCGGCATATTTAAAGTTTATATAATGTAGTATACATCTATGTAATGTAATTATGTAATGTAAATTATGTAATGTAGTATAATCTATGTGGATTAGAGAAAATTAGAGGTGAACTTAGATAGTTTTGATTTTATGTGATGAGGAATATAGAAAATAAAAAAAATCAGTGCCCATGCACTGTTGATGTCAATTTATGACTGGGATATGTCATACTTTTAGTTGATGAAACTACGTTTTTGCCATTGTAATCAATGCCAAATTACACATTGGTCCACATGTTGTGCGGGTGGCTGGTAAATGAGGTCTGCAGTTTTTGCAATCAAACAAATAAGAAGAATAATCGACTTGCCTAAAACGAAGTTACAAAAAAGAGCTATTCGAGCCATATATAAATTAAAATCTTGAGATAGTTTAAGGGCATACATTAAAGAAAGTGACATTCTTACGGTCCCACGTCACTACATTTGCGAAAACATTATGTATGTACATAAAAACATAGAAGCTTTCTCTAAGGTGGGCGACGCAATATTAATACTAGATGTAAGCACAGCTCGCAATTCCTACATTCAGAATTTCAAAAGCAAACTCATTCATGAGCAACTGCATTCATTTTCATAATACCTACACTTCTTAAAAAAAAAGAATTTTAAAAAAAATATAAAAGTACTTCAAACATATTTAAATTGCACAAATGGATGACATTTATTTATGTGACTTTAATTCGAAACGACATTGGTGTAATGCATTTGCTGTAAGGAGTATATTTATTTACCCTTTGGGAATTTAATTATGAGCATTAAGCCGCTACGGACTGAGGTCACGGCCGCCGACGTTATTGTTGTTGTCACATTATCGTTCAGTATAATAGATGTACAGTTGGCCCATTCTAGTTCTACGTATTTAATATACCGGATGGATATTATCATGCGTCTTTCCGAAAATATTCCTGATCTATTCTATTTTTAGACCAATTTTGGCAAAGAAACTATAGTATTTGAATGAGCAGTTTCCGGGGGCAATTTCTAAGTAAGACGGCACCGAACACACACTTAGAAATTAATCAAACACAACCCTGCTAGTTTTATAGTATCTAAATAACGAGATAACGTGTACATGTCATTTGTACGTAAGTAAATTGTATAAAAAAAATCAAAATGCGCGCGCAGGGTTGTCGCTACGATTCAATTATTTCTTTTAAATTTTTCGTTTCACTTTAATACAATATTATTTAGTTACGTATAACATGTCTAACGCAGAGAAGAGATTATGAATATTTGCTAAACGACGGACGATCGTATCCATCATTATACTTCTTAATATTGAGTGAGATGTTTGGGATGCCCATGTATTATAATTATAAAAAAAAATTGTAAAGAAATATACCAATTTGAAAAGACGGCATGAGTAGAACAAACAAATCGCGTTATATTTAGGATTACGGAAAATTTACAGGAAAAACTGTTAATTGATTAGTCAAAATTAATTGTGCCGATGAGCATTGTTCAAAACTTCTGTAACATAGTTCAAAGAACGTCTATTTGTAGGAATAGGGGTCCATTCAAAAGAAAAAAAAAATGAAATTTTTTGGAGGCGTAATAACAGAGCTATAAAAAGATAACGTGAAACATCAACGTGATGTCACTCTATACATATGCAGCGGTCGATGGACATACAAACGAGTGGATTAAGTAGAACATCATAGATGTTGTTGCATAGTACCGTCATCAGCTATCAATTTTTAACAATCCTTGAAAAACCCCACTTATACATTTAAAAAAAAAACTCATTTCTCCAGATTCTCTATTTTCATTAAAAAAATTCATATGTAATGTCAAACTTTAGGCCAGTGCTCGTTGTTTTTAATATTGATTACTTTTGTATTCCATGGGCACCTTCAACGAGTTATTTACATGGTAACCTATGTTAGTCTCCATCTCTCGACTATGTACATGCAAAACATTAATATATGTTTCTTCTGATACACGTGTCAGATCAATGGCGAACTATTTTTAGTATATCACAGTAAAGAAATAACCAGGACATTCATATCGCGCCAAATGTCTTCTTCGCACTGAAGTCGAAGCGAGTAGAGTTACAGTAGTGAAAATGGATATGAGATGGTCGATAGCGGGCTTCGCATCTGCGCAAAATGCAATGTGTTAACTTCAGAACTAACAAGAAGTTTGGTGCTAAACAGTTTCTTTCGTTATAAATCAGGTAGGTTTGAAAAGCCGAATTGCTTCTACTGCTTTTTACGGTGATCGTAGACAGAGATCTTTGAATATTTCCGAAGATTCAAGAGATTGGTTTCTAATTGTTTTTTTTATCCAGAAGTGTACCTATTTACTTATTCTTGATATCGCTAACAATTTAATAATCGAGTTTTCATCAGAGATGCTTGATCAGTATTGAGTTCAGTCAATCCAAACACTCTCAGCGGATCCAAGCAACGGTCTTCGACCATAATATATGGATTTTAATACTATACACGAGAAGTTAGTCATTTTAACTGAGTCATTTATTTTGTCATGTGGAGTGGAGGCGTAAATATAATTTGGTATGCGTGAGCGAGAAAATCCACGAACGATAAATAAACATAATTTTATTCATCCTGAAGCTAAACAACAGAGTAATAAAAACTATATATATATATTCTGTTACAAAGTATACTATAAAGGAAATAATCTCTGGAAATCAGTAACGACATAATCTCCTGATAATAAATACAACAGACAGCAATCACCTACTTAAAAAATTTAAAAATATGATTGAAAACAAAAATACTCCTCAATACAATAAAACCAATATTTAACGACCTACGAGTATAGTGACTCAAAGAATATACATTTGGATTAAACGTTTTTCGAAGAACAGCAAATGCAGTTTTTTTTTAATGGCACTATTTCAAACGTGTTATTTTATATATCTGATGTACAAGAAGATGGTAGAGTGTTTTTGTGATCATCAAAGTATTCATATCGTAGATATTGTCCATCTATTTGATGCGGCTACTAAGCCTTGGTGATATGGTAAAGTCTTCTTTCGGGTTTGTGTTTAGGACGTTGAAACGAATGTATGAGCATGCAGGGTACATGAAAAACAAATGAGGGAATCAGTAGGTACTAACCCGTCTTCTTTCATGACGGAATTGTCGCCACAGTCGCAAGCTCCGCCTGCTTGCGACAAAAACATGTTGAAGTCGTGTGTAGAGTGGTCGCCGCGGTGGAAACATTCCCGGCATATGGACATGCACGGAGATATCCCGCACGTCCGACACCGATACGCCACCACCCGGGGGATCCAGACGAGGCCGCATTTGTCGTGCTTGTCGTAACTGCGTACTGTGGACAATTATAGATTGTTAATATTTTTATATAAAGAATAAACAGTATTATATATACCATAAATATCTACAATATTTTATAGCAATATAGTATCGTATGCAGCATTAATTAAATATCGTCATCAGTCCGTGTCTCTCCACTGCAGGATGTAGGCCTCTACAAAGGCTCGCCTCCACACACAGTCCTTTCGCATCCAACTACCCCCGGTATGGTGCCTTTGGGTCATTGGTCCGCTTGGGCCGGGAGCGTCTTAAGCTTTGCTTCCCGATACGTGGCCTTCACTCGAGAACTCGTCTACCCCATTGGTTATCAGTTCTACGGCAAATGTTACCGGCGCGGCGCACTTAATTGCCACTTAAGCTTACTAACCGCTTCAGCTATGTCGACAACTTTAATTATTCGACGGATTTCAGTGTTCCTGATTTTATCAATCAAGAAAAAAATCAAGCATAGCGCACGCTGAACGACTTTAAATATATCTAACTTAATGTATATTGTTGTTTCATTGTAATATATCATAATGTTAAACAAATATATCAGTATCACAAATTCTAGAGGCTGGAAATGTTATGTTGACATGGACATGGACACATTTGTATCGAAAAGAATTTTCTTTTTGTACATTTGAAAATGTTTCAAAATCACATTTCTTTCAGTATTTCATGTAACTATTATTTATTTATTTATTGCATTGTCACATGTCAATCTTTAGGTGGTCAGACAAAATCATCTTAAACACTATGTGACGCCCCGTGAGAGCACAGCAATATAAGAGGGCTATTTTCTTAATGATTTTTAAGCAATTTCAATGTAAACACAATAACAATAATGCAATCACAACAACAATAATCAAAACAATAACAATATCACCACAATAATATTAAAATAATGTCATATAAATAATAACTAAAATAATAATAATGTCGTCAGGTCATCACAATAATAATGTCACCACGATAATAACTAATAATAATAATGTCATCTCAATAATAACTAAAATAATAATAATGTCGTCAGGTCATCACAATAATAATGTCACCACGATAATAACTAATAATAATAATGTCATCTCAATAATAACTAAAATAATAATAATGTCATCACAATTATAATGTCATCACAATTATAATGTCACCACGATAATAACTAATAATAATAATGTCATCACAATTATAATGTCACCACGATAATAACTAAAAATAGTAATGTCATATCAATAACCATCAATAATTAGACAATAAATTTTTTGAGACGTTAGCTCAATATTAATATTATATAGATTTGTCGTTCAGGTATTCATTCAAATTATAATAACATTTCTTTAATAATATTTTTTTTAATTCTCTGATAAATTTATTATTCAGCAAGGTATTGTTTAGGCTGTGAAATTACATTGAATGCAGAGATACAATTGTCAAACATAAATGGGTATGACGATCACTATACCGGGTGATATATTCATCACGATCCAAATATGGTTTTTGTTGAAAATAATAAAATAGGTGCTTTTCTATTTAGTATAACTTAGTATTAAATTATTGAATTAAAGCGTCATAAAGCAATATTATCATAGGGATGTGCGGGCGACTGACAAATTGTGTCGGCCGGCGATGGCCAGCGCGATACCCCTCTACACCCGCGGTCGCCTCTTACCGATACTTGTGTTGTAGTTATGTTTGACTTAGTAACCACGCCGTATCGATAATACTTTCAGAACAAATATTTTAATGTGAAAATATGACCATTCCATTTTTTTCTCCAAAAATGTGTATTATGTTTGATGTTAAGAAAAAAATTGGAAAGTCGTCATCATCATTAACACTACCAGTGCTTCTCTTTTGGCTAGTTCGAAAGGGATGATGAAAAATCTCGCTGTTTAGGAAACTAGGTACATTTGATCGCATTTGGAGGCACGCGTGCCACGCCTACGTCTACGACTTCAAATCAACGGTTGACAAATTAACGATTTACCCATCGTTTCAGAACTCAGGTGTTAATTGTCATAATTATTCAATAGATAGAAACTTTCAGTGCAGATAGAAATCATTATGTTAATTCTATTGTTCACGAGTGATTCAGCGCGCTACGTATTCTATGACCTTAACATCTAGCCTAGAACAAACCGTTACATATGATAACGCGATCTCAATTTAACACAATGAAAACGAAGAGTTACAAACTTGTAACTTCACTTTTTTGGTTGTTATACCATTCCAAAATTTTGCACCGTATACCGTTTTTAACTTTTTTGCGATTACAAAATTAACTATTATATTATAAATGTCAAATCATGGACGTATTGCTAATCAAATATTTATTTTTTGTATAGCTAATAAATAACATTATATCTACCTACATTAATATATGCATTGACCAAACTTCCTGGCTGATCCAAACATAGAGCGTACTGATTGCACTAGCTAATATTTTCAATATTAGCGAAAGTGACGTAACACTGTAAACTCCCATTCGTCTCGTGTTCAGATCGGCCATAAATTTTGGATCGATTCTATCGGGGTCATTTGTGCTGTGCCATCACTAGGCGGTTTTCAGTTGCAGTAATTAGGACATAGCATATGTATGTACCCAATGTACAACCAGTGTAAAACTTCTTGATCGCTTCTGAAATCTAGGCGAGAATCTTTGTTTTTCAAAGCATATGCCGCCATAATTAATACATTTTTGCATTTGGTGGAACCATTGTAAAAAGCAGTTGGACCAATTTCTTTAGGGACCTCTTCAATAGCTTCATGGAATGCACTCGCCGTCGATTCAGGGCTCGTAAAACGTATGCCTCTTAAGTTTATCTTTAATTTTTGGGAACAAAAAACAGTCGCATGGTGCGAGGCCTGGACTGCATGGCGAATGCGTCATCAGTTTTACATTTGAACCCTTCAAATACGCTTCTGTTACCTTAGCGGTATGTGAGGACGCATTATTGTGATGAAGGACGACTTTGCTTCGAGGACACCGTTCCCGAACTTTTTCTAAGACTCTGGGCAAGCAAGTGTCGACATATTAATCTACAGTTACTTTTCTTTGGTCTTCAACTGACACGGTTGTGTAATGTCCAGATTTGCCCAAAAAATGAAGCAACCATTTTCTTGCCAACAACGGTTGGACTTTTCTGAACTTTCGTTGGCAAATCTTCAAAAGGAAACACCCATTCTGCCGATTGACTTTTTCTTTCCGGTTCAAAGCAGTACACCCAGGTTTCGTCACCTGTCACCATATTATAGACAGCCAATGAATGCCCTCCATTAAACTTTGCTATCATTTTGCGACACCACTCTACACGCAGTCGTTTCTGGTCTTCCGTCAAATCATGCGGTATCAATCAAGTGAAAAGCTTCCGTACCTTCATATGCATATGTAAAATCTTTTACACTACACTCATTCTAATGCCTAATACAGTACGAATTTGCTGAAATGTAATTTTTTATCAGTCTCCACTAATTGAGGTACGGTATCAATATTAAATTCGGTGACCGCAGTCTCTGGTCGACCTTCACGTGCATCGTCATAGAGATAATTACGTCCACATCTAAAATTACTGAACCACGTATACTCAGAGCCACGAGATGGAGCTTATTACCAAATGCCGATTGAAGTCTCTGGCAACTCTCTAACTGACTTAAACCACCGCGAAAATCATAAAAAATCATAGCGCGAAAATTTTCTCTAGTTATTCATAATTTGTTGTAATTCAAATAATTAATATTTAATTAATAATTAATATTTATAATAGTAAATAATTGTAATGTAATTGTAATTCCCACACACAATTTTCAAACCGACGCGACGCCACAATCAAGAAACAAATGACTATCTCGCAATTTAAAAAGTAACGTGTTCCCAGAAAGTTCCATTTTAACAAATTTCATAAATGGCTTTCTATTTTCTTTATTGTAAGTGGCCAGTTCCAGAAACTTTAAGTATGCCCTACGTATAAAAAAATTTATAAACCCGAAAAGGACAGATAATTAGGGAATGAATCCCTTTTATTTAAATTTCGTCCACTTCCCATCAACCGAGTTTAAGTTTTTAAATTTGATTTAAATCATACGATTTTTCATATAAAAATCAATTGATTTAAATAGCGATTATTCAAGTGAATTGAATCATCTCAACACCATACAAAACCCTCGGTGCGCGAGTCCTATACGCACTTGGCTGGTTTTCTTACGGTTCCGAACCTCAAAAGGAAAAAACTGAACCCTTACAGGATCACTTTGTTGTCCGCCTGTGTGTCAAGACCCTTTTCTCGGGAACGCGTGTAGGTATCAAGCTGAAATTCATATAAAACACTCAGGTCTACTGTCCCTTGGAGCTGTGAAAAAATCAAACTTCTAAGCCTACGCAATCAAAAGATACAGCCGTTTATGCTGCAAATTTTCTATACTCGCAAGGGAATCAAAACCTATAGGGTACTTCCCGTAAACTCCGAATCTTGAAATTTGGTACGAAGCAACGTCTTATAGCACAGATAAAGCAAAAATCGCGAAAAGCATTAATTTTTAGTTACATCATACAATAAAAATATTTTTAATAATTTTAAACTTACTACCCCTTTCCTCATGAACGCGTAGAGGTATTAAATTGAAAATCATATCAAATATTCAGGTCTATAATACCTTTGAGCTGTAACAAAATCAAACTTACTATTACTTATATACCTACAGGTTTGACTCGCACTTGACCGGTTTTTTTTCTTAATCAATTTACTTTTATAAACATTTAATTTTCTGGGTCATAGATAAAATCTTGTATGCAACTGCATGTAGGTAACTACTGTCATTTCAAATAATTGTACATTATGTTAGTTTAATTATAATATTGTATGTCTTTACTTTCGTTGTGACACTGTTAGAAAGTAAGAAATTTAAAACATACTAAAATAATCGAGGTATAAATAAACGTTTCTGAACTGGACAGAGGGTTTTGCTTGGTGGTCGCCGGCGGGTCGGAGTGAGGATGGTATAAAGAGGGGCTGAGGGGAGGTTGGTCGCGGTTCACCGGCACGTGTCCGCGATCAGCTGTTGGCGACTCGCGAGGTTGTCGACACCGCAAGTCGTATGTATATAGCAAAACGCGTCCGACCATCATCGGCATGTGATCGAAAATTGTTTACGTGATCAGGTAAGGATACTTGTTGGAAATTGTTGACCACGTGACCAATGAAAACCTAGTATGTACCAAAAAAAATGTGTTTTCTTTCATTCTGTTCAAAATCCTTAGCGCGAGCCCAACTCACACATGACCGGTTTTATGATTTGTAAAGTAAAACATTTAGAGTTTCAAAAACAAAAGTTCTGAATTATCGTCATATTTTAACTAATTTGCACAAAACATTAATAAATTGTACACGTAAACCTTCCTCTTCACTCACTCTGTCCATTGGTGTAAACAATGCAAATCCGTGCGGTAGTTTCGAGTTTATCGCGTTGAGACAGACAGACAGACGCGGCGTAAACTTTATTTTAAAACTAGGTAGGTAGGTAGCGACCCGCCCCGGCTTCGCACGGGTAGCAGAGCATATAAGCCGTAATGTTTTTTTCTGTCGTAGTGTCGTATCAGCTTGTCGCGTCGAACATGTGGATTGGATTTAGTTACATTGAAATGTAACGTAAGTTCATCCTACTTGGAGTATTTTTAAAATATTTTATTTGCAATTCTAAAAATATTTGAAAAAGTAAAGAATAAATCCATAAACACAAACTACAATATTTCTATGTATACAACATTGATAACTTCAGCCTAACCACGCGTGTCGCGTCGTCGTCCGGTATGGCAAGCCGGGCGGCGGCGCGGCGCGCGGCGACCTGCTGCTTGTCGCGCAATTTTTTATTTCGCGATAGCTTCTAAGATATTAATTTAAATTGTATACTATAAAGGGCAATCATAATGTGCATGAAATGCTGAAGGTAAACAACGTTTTTAATTTATTAAGGATTAATACTGTATCCATATAAATTGTTTTTTAATTACCTCATCATATTACACCATTTTATCAAACATAAAAATAGTAAGCTATCCATAAAAGATACGACATATGGCATCGCGGACTTTTCTTTAGTCCTATAAAAAAAGACTCAATTCCTATATACATTATTTTGTTATACCTCAAAGGGATTAGGCAGCATTTTCGATGAAAGCTCCCAGCCGGCTTGATTTTTTTTCGGCTTCTTCAACAATAATCGTCATATTTCAAATAATTTCCAAAAAACATTAATAAATTATACACATAAACCTTCCTCTTGAATCACTCCGTCTATTGATGCCAATAATATGCCAATCAGTTTGGTAGTTTTTGAGTTTACCGCGTTCAGACAGACAGACAGACGCGGCGGGGCACTTTATTTTATAACTAGCGACCCGCTCCGGCTTCGTACGGGTAGCAGAGCATATAAGCCGTAATGTTTTTTCTGTCGTAGTGTTATATGAGCTTGTTGCGTCGAACATGTGGATTAGATTTAATTACGTTTAAATGTGACGTAAGTTTATCCTACTTGGAGTATTTTCAAAGTATTTTATTTCCAATTCTATACATATTCTATACATAATTTATGCTGATGTGCAATTTAAATTAAAAAAAAAAACCTATGATGGTCATCAAAATTTTGTATCGAGTTTATTTAACAAACATACCTACTACCAATATTTAATTGAGTATTTGATACTATGAAAAATTTATTATTAAATCCCATGAACACGATAACTTAACGAACAAGAAATCAGATATGATAGATTACAATGTTTTTGTATTTGCAGATGTCACGGAACAGCCGCCGTTGTGATAACGTCTATATAACTAGTCCAAATTTTCTGAAAATAAAGTTTGTTGCGAAGTTAGATAAGCGTACGTAACATAGTTTACTACAAGTATGACGTCACGCACATCATTACTTGTAGTAAACTATGTTACGTACGCTTATCTAACTTCGCATCAAACTGTATTTTCAGAAAATTTGGACAAGTTATATAGAATTTTTTAATTTTACAAGTATTAACGATTGTGAAAGATTTTTTAAAGTTAAGAATTCACGGTCACGGTCGCTAAAATCGTTGCGAATAATCCGGGAACTAGGTAATCCCGATTTCTATTCTGCCGAATTTGGCAACATTAAAATATCTGCAACCTTTAAAATGCTTTTTTCTTTATGATTTTAGACACGTTATGAGTGTAAATATATAAAAAATTAAAATATATTTCTATACATTTCATTTAACTTTCCTACTTCAAAGTGTTTGATTCGAAGCTACATACTGAAAGCACATAAGACAAAATAGTATATTTACACCAAAGTGACCCCCACAGAAATCGTCTAGTCCGGTGAGTTTTACAATATCATATACTTACAATTGATGATAATCTTAATTTTTCCAGGAAAGTCCAAACTTTTCTCATATGAGTTGGCAGTCTTATAAACAATTTTCCAGGTGTTTTACATGGTTTTTACACTTCTACAGTACAGCAGTTTGGCACCAAACACCAAGTATCGATGGGAATTCACTATTTTATATGAAAACGTAAATAAATTGATAATGACTTCACCTTTAACCCCTTAAGGGGAATAGGTTAGATTAGCAGTAACCCCGTATACCTACCTCATCTACCTATAATGTGCCTATAATCAGTGCTGTCAACAGTCACTCTTACTTATTTTTTTAGTTTCAGTACGATTTCTAATATTTTTGATAGAAAGCTTATGAAAAAGTTTTTTTTTAACTTATATTTTAGGTAAGGACATAGTAAAGGAAAATATTTAAAAATTAAAAAGTTGTAACATAACTAAATATGTACGTTTAATACTATTGCATAAATATGCTTTAAACTGAAAACAATAACAATATATAATTTTATTATCCCCCGCGCGGGCGAGGATGATATTTTTTTCTTAATCACATAATTTCCATCGATTCTATCCTTTTAGTGTTCAAGAAACTCTCGCTAATCACTTAGAGATCGACAAGGCTTAAGGGCGGTGATATAGTATTTATTACTTTTTCCCCTAGAACACAAAATTATATTTTACACTATCGTATTTAACTTAAAGATATATGAAAAGTCTGGACTGTATATACTTTATATAAAGAATTGAGGAAGAATAGGATTTGACCATAGAGATAGCGAAGCTCCCCTCAACCGTTTCCCCACTAGAGACACGGTAAGATATTTACTGTACGATACAAAGCGTTCCATTCATCGGAGGGATGAAACGCGTTTGCAAGGGGAATCGTCCACACAATTTCATACTTTACACATGAAAAGTTACACCATTCAACGTTTTTTTTTTTTGTTTTTGGACGTGTTTTTACAACATTTCACTGCATAATTTGGTGTTTTTACTATTAAATACTTGCTAATGGGCCATTTGCCGACTAACTACCGGTGAAGGCATACACTACTAGTGGGGTGTATGATCGGTCGCCTTGTCGATAGCGTGCATGTTGTGGTTCTAGTGGGGAGCGGGGCAGTCGCGTTTCGCTACTTATATGGACTGAGATATGATTGGTTAGCAAGTCATCACATTATTTGATGACAAAACGAGGACATAATTAGTTTGCTCACAATTGCTTTTACAAGAAATAATCACATATTATGTAAATAGTTCCAATACAATACTTACACGATTCCTTGATTTTATGATATAATATAAACTTTAAATATATAACGTCCGTATTCGATCTAAGAGCAAGAAAATATGTTGCAAAAATACCTACATCGCGTGTGACTCACATACATAGGCGGCGTCCTTATTTAGCTACGTAGCCGTGAACACCTATGACACTGCTACCGACAACCTACCTGCGAAACTACGTACAAACTACAAACACCTGACGTTTAGGAATCCTAACTGATATTGAAATGAGAAAGTGTGTTTGTTTTTCCTTTCTTCACTTAGTCGCGTCGTCGGTTGTCTACGTCATAACAGCAGAGCAAAGATACAAACTGTTTTTGCAATGAAATGTTGAAAGGACGTAGAGTAATATACATATAGGTTAAAAATTATATGTGTCGCTCGAATTTTTTCGTCTGTAAGTATATTCATTTTCTTATTACTTGACTAGCTGTGTTCGCGGCTTCTCTCACGATAGTAACGTGGTTAACTGTTCATCGTGACCATTAAATACGTGACTCTTAAGCTATCTTTCATAGTTCGACGTCGTATGTATAGTAATTTGTTTGTCCGCCTACACCAAAAACAAGCTACAGACTTTCAAGGTACCCACATTAATTTTATTTGAGGAGTACTAGAACTGCATATCATTAAGGACAGGCCTTAAAATCCGACATTGACCATCGAACGGTGAAGTCACGGTCAAGCATAGACACATACAATAACGGGATTCCCTTCAAACCTTAAAATCTACATAAATATCAAACACACGCCATACTTCTTACAACTATTTAACTCTTTATAAATATTTTTTAAAACATCCTTGACATTAGGTACTTTACTTCTTAAAAATAAAAAAAACAGTAATAGAAAAAAAATGTTTAAAACCCAACTGCGTAAAAATAAGTACCTAAAATAAAAAAAAAACTCTATAATGTATTATCTTATCATATAAATATGACTTGAATATCACATGGTGAATGTGTAAGGTATTGCAGGCGAGAACAATAAAAAATGGTAAAATTAAAGTGTTACAATATACCTATATATGCAGGTATATATATTTGGCATTAATAGTTTACCTACTAGCTTTCATTTGACACTCACATTGTTGTGATTCGCAGTCGCCATATTCAAATATTATATTAATTACATTCGAAAAACCATCACCCTCCGCAGTCAGGTAAAAACAGCTACGTGAATAACATTTATTTAATTATTTTAATTGTTTAGGGTAAAATCAAACGCTTCCTTTAGGATTTTCGAATTAGGTTTTGCTAAATGATTAGATTTCATTTCGACGACACAATTCATGTTGTCCTAAACTTCCGAAACTTAAATGTTATGCTTCAAAAAATTACTGCGCGCTGCAGAGCCAGCTTGGACAGACTTTAATTAACTCTATGCCCTGACTCTACATAGCGGACAGGTACACTAGACTAGATGTATAATAGTTTGTGCCACCCACTTGTATACTTTCATATTAGAGATGTCAAACACCTGTAACCCACATTGTCGCAGACCAGTTGAACGCCGACACTGGCAGTGCATTTGGGTCAGGGCGGCGCGGCCGATGACCTTCACTCACAATTCTCGGCCGAGTGAGCCTTCGCAAAAAATCGCACGACACGCAACCACCCATACTGGATGGTCTAATCTTTTTAAAAATTTCACCATTGGAAATGTTTAGAAGGACGTTAGTCAGTGAAAAAACGAAGCACGTTCTTCAATAGTTTAGATAGAGTAAGGTACATATCCACTGTTTCCCGAAAATGCGTCCAAAAAAAAACCAATCAAGTGCGAGTCGGACTTTGGACAACTTTGGACCACTTTAATGTTATTTTTCGTGATATTTTTTTCATTATAGTGAGTTGGGTGAAGACTGGTACTGGGGGAAGATCTTTAAGTATTTTTTGTGGGACCTAGGCGACCTGTATTGCCAATTTTACAATATTATTAACACAGGTCGCGACGCTATTTAACAATGATATTGTAAAATTGGCAATACAGTTCGCTTAGGTGCCGAAAATTAAACGTAAACGATCTTCCCTCAGGTCCGGTCTTTACCCAACTCACCTTATAAGTAAAATACAGTACCTATTACATTTTCGCTTCTACGGTGTTGTGATGTGTATTGGTGTACAATTTTAATATTTAGGTATATTCACTTTGCCAAAGCAAATTATGGAAAAACACATTAAATATCAGTGGTCAATCTTACCCTGATATTTAGGACAAGTATTACCTGATTTGCTGCTTAAGTTAATTTTTGATAAAATATTATATTTGCTCTTTGTGTAACATTGAACTACCTTTTTTCGAGATTAGAACAATTTAATATGTGTAAAATTGGCCTAAATTTGTCATGCAATAGAAGTATAAAAAAATATTGTTTCAAATAAACGAACCTATTACGGCTACAAGCTTTTATTAGAACGTTATTTATGTATTGTCAAGCAGTAGGTATGCTTACATACTAATACTTAAGATTAAAAGAAAAATCCATGTGAAAAAAAAGAAAAAACAAAATAATGAAACTGCTAGAGCATATCCTGATTTATTCAAGAGCTGTTTCCAATTATTCTGAAGTATAATTTATATAATTTATTTAATTATAAATATAAGTTACGAAAAGGTATCATGACTAAATAAACAGTTCACTGAAATACTGATGTTTAATTTTTTTTTAATTTTATTTGTATGGAAAACCAACAGCACAAATTAACTTATTGACACACACATAGCTACAAAAGGCCAATAACAGGTTCTCACTTATAGATATAATGTTTATATATGTATATATAATTTTATATAAATATGTATATTTATATAAATATATAGTGTTTCTGAATTGTTTGTTATCAAACTGTCGCCTTGGTGCCACATGAACGCATGTATGGATTTAGAATAGAATTTTTATAATTAAAATTGTTTGTTTATTGTTTTAATTTTTAACTTTACTTATTTATTTTTTATTATATTGTTACGGGCTATCAGTCCAGATATATGGGTTTCACTAAAACACTGATTTAACTGAACTTTATGTTATTATGAAACAAAATCATAAGCTGGTCACAAACTACAAAAATCATGTTCTATCAAAATAATACAAAAATCACTATTTATGAAATACATGTCGTTACTTTTAAAAAATAACAAAAGAGTTCTAAATGTTGGTACAATTTAGCCATGTCAATGTTACCCTGAATTAAACTTCAATCAATATAATATAGTTGTTACTACTTTGAACAAAAGTAGAAATTATTACAGAAAACTTAATGGAATTAATTAATTATACATGTAAAAAACAATAAAACAAGATTATGAAGTAACATACAATATTAACCGGAATTAAGTTTTAAATTCTTTTAAAATACACGCTTTATATAGCACTGCACAGACGACACGCGACTCAACAAAATTTTTCCCGTAACTTTTGAAAACTGACTTTTGTTTGACAAATGACAGTTATATTTTTAAAATGTAATATCATCTATCTACACGTTCCTTAAGTCAAACTGTAGTAAAATAACCTATGTAAAAACACAAAAATAAAAAACTATTTTGAAAACTTATGGCACAAAGTTATACCGAAGGTCAAAGTTACCCAGATTGACTGTAGTAGTACACACTACATGAACATTTCAAGTGTAAGCAATGATCTCATAATTATTAATCACCAAAAACGCTAAAAAAACATGTTTATTGTAAGGAGACCCCCTATTATTTTTAGTTTTATTTTATTTCTATTGTTGTTAAAATGGCCATGGTTTCATTAACCGTTTCATTGCCATCGGATCGGCTAAGACCAGGAGGCTCCAACACGCACGGAACATTGGCCGAAATTAAAGCCCTGCGGACTATGTCGTTAAGAGCGTGGTGTCGCGGTAATCTCCCTGAGCAGCGACGCCAACTCAATGGCCATAGTAATAATAGTTGTTTATTTCAGACCTTACAGTCCATATATTAAATACACAATATTAGATACACTATATACATAATTAGTAGGTACCTAAAAATAATTTACCATTCAATTATCTAGGATTTACAAGATTTTTTTTGCATGCACATTTAAACATATTTTTGTCCAATATTGCATGATCTGTGAATCATAGTCAAATCTATAAGCAAATAACCGCAGGTATATGTTAGTGCTGGCACGAACTCGGGCATCAGAGACATTATTCTTTTACGCAGTATCGCCGAGTAACTGTCTACTCTTGCATCTGCAAACATTCCTGATGCACTACAGAAGCACTGCAACCCCACCATCGCCCTGAACGCATTGTTATATTGGACTTCTAGGGCCTTCTAAGCGTTTTGTATGTGTTTAACCCATAGACTGCATGTGCAGAATGATTGGCAAAAGCTCTAAATAATGTAATGCAGCCTCTGTGAAAATTTCATGTGTCTACCTATTACAGTTCTTACAATACAGCCCTGTGATAGATGGACGGACGGATGGACGTCGGTCAAAGAGATAAGGCTGTTCAAAATAAAAAATAATATTTCAACAGACTAATGTCACTTTTTCACAAATAAGTACATTACAGTTTCAGGGGAATTATATTGAAATTTTTTTGACAACATTGAATAGTGTGAATATTGTCTTCTTCATTGAGGATATGGAAGCTCTCCGAAAACATCTGAATTAGACTAAAAGTATGCCAACATAGCATTGAAAGAAGTATGCTTAACCTGAAACTGAATCACAAATATATCTTCTAGTTTTGTTAGTTGGCTAATTTTTGTTAAAATAAAAATTAGTCAACTAACAAAACTAGAAGATATAAGCTACAAAATAACATGCCTAAAACAGAGATGGACATGGCACATGATGCGTTCAACAATAAATAAAAGGACTAAAGACATCAGTGAATGGTACCTTCGAATGAGACATAGAGGCAGACAAATTAAAAGATGGGAAGACGATTTGGCAAAAAAAATTGGTGCAGGTGAAGTATATTATATATAGTATAGTCCAAGATAGAGACCACTAGTGTAGTCTAGAGGAGGCCTATGTCAGAGGACAACCTAACCAACAACAAAGCAACAACGAGGTTGCAAGTGTCAAGTAAAATACACATAATTTAGGTTAAGTAAACTGTTAGATAATTTAAGTCATAAATGTAGGAAATTTACAGTTAGTGAAAGGCTATTTCTATTTATTATAGCTTTCCTCCCGTGGCTTCGCCCACATGAATTACAGTTGTACCTGCACAGCTAAATGGACGCGACACTCTAGAATAATATGACACTTTCTACAAAATTCTGCAACTTAACTACCTAAGAAATCTCTATACCTAATTTCATCAAAATCTTAGTCATTTTAGCATATAGAATAGCTATCCCACAAGTAGGTCCCAAAATCGGTCAGCCATTTTCGAGATAAACCGGAACAGACAGACAGACACTACAATTTTATTAATATAGATAAAAAAAATATACTTTTCACTCGTGACAACCCTCTATGTTTGCAAAATTTCAGTAAAATCGGATCAGCCGTTTCAGCGATTAGCCCAAACAAACACACTGACAAAAACCAACTTCTTAGTCTTTTTTTTGGAGATTAGCCGGAACAAAAAGACAGACAGACAACCACACGGACAAAAAGTTGCGTATATCACGCTTGACAACCTATTTTTAATGTCTGCATAGTTTCTAGAGAAGGGTTTATGTGTATAATTCATTAATGCTTTGTGCAAATTGGGTGAACTATGACAATGACTGCTAACACAATTCTATAAGACCATTTCTTGTAACATACAGTTTTTATGTTTTCTGTCAAAAATAAGGTAGAAAATAAAAAATCACCATTTTTCTTTATTTAAAAGAAATATGGTTTTGTATTTATTAATTTTTCAAAATGGTGTGTACTGCATGTAGATTCATAGAATTATAACTTTTCACCTATTTACTTGTCATCAATCATTATCAATCAATTGTCTCTGTCAATCACATGGTTCATGACTTTCAATCTGACCCAATTGGGTTAATGTGTAGTGAGTTGATTAAGCAGCACAGGTGATTGAGAAGTCTAGATATGGCAACATAGGTATTAACAGTTCCATTTAGAGTATAGAGTTAAAATGATTCTATGCTTATGATTCATAACTGCTTGGCTAGGAGTTTTTTTCAAAATAGCGCATATGGAATGACCTACTTTTGGATTATTTTGAGAAAAACTTTGTATTAGGTAACTGTTGTAAACTTTGTATTAGGTAACTCATTGCCTTTTTTGCTTGACGCAAAATGTGAAGAAACTCTAACACATTAAATATATATATCTTTTATACTCATGATTCTATATAAGTAATCTAATTACATTGTTTTCTTAGTTTCCAAAATGACACAAAAATTAAACTAAGTCACTCCTTGAGCACCAATTTGAACATTCTACTAACACAGCAATTCTCAATCAGTGGCATAGAGTGCATTTCAATGCTATGTAACGGAGTTGTGAATATGTTGTCATATCCAAACTTGTCAATCACCATTAAAAAAAAAAATAACTAGAAAAACATATTTTTTAAATAAATAGAAGGAAATTAGTATCTATTTTTTTAATTTTGGAAGAAATTTTTGAAAGAAAATAAAAAAAATGGTACGTTAGAAAAAATTATCCTACCGAATTGTTTCTTTTATTATTTACATAAAGCGTATTTAAATTATTGAGTACTAACTGCTACTACTCGCCTTACTGAACGCTGCAGCATTAATGAGCAAAAGCTAGCCTAGTACAGACAGTACCGAAATAAACAAGATTTCCCAGTTTTGTTGAAGGTAAGAACTGAAATTCTTGGTTCATAACAACTGTGCCCATTCTGGTGACTTTAGTACTTATTTATATAGTCAGTAAAAATAATATCAGTCGGTTTTACAGTATTCTACGTGCATCAGGTTAGAGTGAAAGCAGTGCCAACTAATGAAAGGAATTCAGACAGACACCCACTCTCGCTTGTCATACTCAATTTGCACTTTTCAGCCATGGAGCAGTCACTCATCACTGTCCTACCTGTCCTTTGGACCAGTGCTCAAATGCAACCAACATTAAAAAAAGTCAGACATATGAGCTGATCAGACAAGTCCTACACATCTCTATTTACTTAATATTGTGGAAAATTACTAGGAATCAACTAATTTCTTATAATCACATTGTATTATAATAAAATTGGATTAGCTTTCCAATGTTGCCTGATGCAAATAGTGTTCATAACAATGATCTATTTTAAATTCCGTTAAGATAAATTGATTGTTCACCATTACAAAAAAATAGGTTAAGTTAGGCTTGCAATATTACAAGAGGCAAAGCAGAGTGATGAGCCACCAAGGAGCTCTATACTTTTTTTATTTCTGTTAAAAAATATTCACTGCCAGAGGTTCTTACAACCCTCCCCTTCGAGCCCAATTAAATGTAATGATTTTTAACTTTTAGTCAGAGTTTAATTAAAACAAAATTAAGATTTAAGATAATTATGCAATTTGGAACATATCTTGCTGGGTAACATATTATAAATAGGTACTTACCATAAAATTATAAAATAGCTTCATAAAATAAAATAGCATATACGCTACTAGTTGATATCATCATTTAGCAGCTAAAGGTGAAGGAAAGAGTCGGCTTTATAAAGAGGGAATAAGACTTCAACACTATAGTAAACTGAAAACAGTAAAATACGTTGAGAGACACTGTTTAACGAAAAAATTACTATGAGGAAATTAATAATATGTCAACAAATAGCAAACCGTGCTTCAGAGGGCACGTTAAGCAGTCGGTCCCGGACGCTGTCAATAGATGGCGGTCTTTACAGTTCCCAACCCGCAGTGGAGCAGCGTGGTGGACTTAAACTCCAAGCCCCCTCCTCACCCTGGGGGAGGCCTAAGCCCCTGCATTGGGGTAAAAATGGGCTGATGATGATGATGATGAAATAGCAAAAGAAAATCAAATCATTAGATATTTAAATTAAATTTTATACACAATCACACAAAGCCACCAATGTGTAAAACGAACATAATAACAAGGTAACACCATCACAAATAAAACAAAATATTGAAAACAATGTTTACCTAGGTATTTACTATAGTTGAAATGATAAGAAAGTACAAATTTCCTAACCTAACTTTAGTAACGGGTGAAAATTCAATTTGCATGATTGCGTTTTAATGTTCCTGGTGGTTTCAATGTATTTGGAGTGCCTATATATTTGGTTATTTTAGTATTTTTATTTTTTATTTTACTGTAATCTATTTTGTGAAATTATGAAATAAAATATATTTTAAAGAAAAATTGAATTACTTAGGTTTTAGGTATTATCTTAAGTGATTTTTACCAAATCAGTTTTTTTTTAAATAAAAATAGCTGTTTCCTCTCGAAAAAATATTGTTAAATGGATATAAACTCACTCAAGACTTACAATAAAGTTGTTACTTAAACATAAATTAATGTTATTCCTCTTTATAAAGCTGAGGCGAAGGGAATAATAAAACAAACATAATACATCCTATCTTTACATAAACATCAAGAGGTACTGACAGCAAATTATTGTATAACACGATGACATTCTCATTTATCAAACCAGTTGCGTTTAAATTATACCTACAGAACAAATGAAATAGTTACATGGTACTCACCAACAGTGGCGAACTCGTCCGGGGTACGACCTCCAGCTATGAGCCAGCGGCACCAGTCTATAGTTTCCCACTCGTCGATAGCCTTGCTGGGGTTCAGGAGCACGTCTAGAAGCGGGCCTAGGTGCTGTGGCGAGCCACTCGCGCAATCCGCGTGGATGTATGCTGCCGCACCTCGCCTGCCCTTCTTCATCAGCACTTGTGCCGTGGAATTAGACATTTTATTACGCTAGATCGTGACAACTTAGCAAACACATCGGTCACTTATTATCGCAGATTGCGCTCCGTCAACAAAGAATCACCATAACGCGATGAACTGCGATCCGAACGGTCATCGCCGTTTGTCATGTTCCGACACAGTGTAATTCACAGGTATAATTATTGTTCTGTGTGCGACACTAATTTGAAATAATTAGGTATTACTCAAAACGGCTAGATAAAAATATATATATTTCAATAACTTTTTTTATTTCATAGCGAAAAGACTGGAAAAGACTGAAAAAATCTGTGTTGTCCACAGAACAATTTCAAACTTGTTCAAACTCACATGACATGAATGGAACACACACATGAAATGCATGAAATGAAACTCACTCAACCACATCAACCAACTCTTATCTTAAATTCTCAAATCGAACTTGTTTTTTTTGTATAGAGCCACAGACGATAGAACAGAATTTGGGCGCAGACAAGATATATAAGGAGTCGGTCTACAGAACAAAAGCTGTAGATTTAGCCATAGGGGCTCTTACTGAGCACGTTCAAAAAGTGATCGCGGACTGCTCGCGGAAGGCGCCGACGGATAAACCGCGTCTCCGCCTCCCGCCCGAAGTGCGCGAACTCATAAGAGCCAAAAACGTTGTCCTGCGCCGCGCGAGCGAATATCCCACGCCCGAGTATAGGTCACGAGCGCGCGCTCTCCAACGCCGTGTGAGAGCGCGCATAAGTGAGTTACGTAATGAACAGTGGAACGACCTTACTGGAGTGTCGCCAAAGCGCTCCGTTTAGACGGACACGCCGCGTCCCCCCCACTTAAGAAGCCAGATAGCTCCCTCGCGTTTGACGACAACGAAAAAGCTGACTGTCTTGCAGATAGTCTTGACACTCAATACTCAGTCAGCACACTTCCGTGCGACTCCTCTCACGTAGCCTACGTCGAAAACGACGTACGCAATCACGCGGCCCGTCCGCCCTCAGCGGATCTTCCCCCAGTCACTTGTGAGGAAATTAGCAAACATATTAAGGAGCTTAAAAACAAAAAAGCTCCGGGTCTCAATGGTATCAATAACAAAGCACTCAAGTGCTTTTCTTTTCCATTAGTCGCCCTTCTGGTAACCATTTTCAACACTTGTTTCAAAAACTGCTACTTTCCACCAATCTGGAAGGAAGCCGTCGTAATCGGCATTCCTAAGCCAGGCAAACCTCGAGATCTTCCCACCAGTCACAGACCCATAAGCCTCCTCAAGGTGATGGGCAAACTCTACGAAAAAGTTTTAAAGACTCGTCTCTGCGATCACTTATTTGGAAAGGGACTAATTATAGACGAGCAATTTGGCTTTCGTCCCCGGCACTCTTGCCCTCAACAAGCTCCCGCTTAGTTGAATACATATCTTCCGGTTTCAAACGGAAAGATAAAACCGTAGCAGTATTTTTCGACGTAGCCAAAGCTTTTGACAAAGTTTGGCATGCAGGCTTAATATATAAGCTGCATAAACTTGAAGTCCCAGATAGATTAGTTTTTATAATCCAAGACTATCTCACCGACCGACATTTCGTCTACAAACATGAGAAATCATTCTCAACGCGGAAAACGTTAAAAGCTGGAGTCCCGCAAGGCTCCACTCTCAGCCCGATACTGTACTCAGCGTATACGAACGATATTCCGTTGCCGCGCAACGGAGTCCAATTAGCACTGTTCGCCGACGACACAGTGCTCTATTTTCGCGCGCGTACCAATGGGCATATCGCCCCTAGGCTACAGTCCTCTATAGACGAACTCACGCAGTGGTTTCGCCTATGGAGGATTGAACTAAATCCGGACAAATCCGCGGCCATCTGTTTTCGCCATTCCAAAGCGAAAGACCCCTCACTCCTCCCAAAAAACATAGACTCACTTAAAATGTCCGGTGTCAACATTCCGTGGCAACGTAGTTATAAATACTTAGGTATTACGCTTGACAAGCATCTGCACTTTAGCGATCATGTCAAGCGTGTTAGCAAACTTGCCAAATTTTATATGGCCCGCCTGTCCTGTATGATGGTAGCCGTAGTAAGATGTCGATGCATGCGCAACAAGCGCACACTCTATACGTGATGGCCATCAGACCGGTCATGACTTACGCATGCCCGGTCTTTGCTTACGCCAAAAAATCGATACTTAAGCCGCTACAGGTCATACAGAACAGATTCTGTAGAAGAGCAGTAAATTCTCCATGGTACGTTCGGAATAGTATGCTTCACAGCGATTTCGACTTACCAACTCTTTCAAAGTACATGAAAGACGCGTCAGAGCGCTTCTTCGCCGCCGCAGTCGCGCACCCCAACCCGCTACTTTCGGCAGCGGCCTCTTACGAGCCCCCGCCCGCCACCCACTTTCTCAGACGTCCACGGAATGCATTAACAGATCCTCCTGATGATCTCACCACCGAGGTTGAGAGTCTCAGGAATGCAGGCAGATCAGACCTTCAGTCTGACTTAGGCGAGCAGTACCTAGCACCCGATATCACCTAGTTAACGTAGCAAATCTGCTCGAATGGCATCTGAGCCTTGTTTGTTCACAGTCGGGCCGTCCAGCTCGAACTGCCCTCCATTGCCGAGGGACCGACACGCGCCGGCCCTCATCCTTTTTAAATTTTTAATTTTAATCATAAGCCTACGAGACGGCGCCCTTAAGGCGCCGCCCGCCAATAGGCACTAACACACCGAAGCATCCTCAATGCGTCCGGTCGTTGTTCAAGCCAAACTATATACGCTCTCCGGAGTATAGGTTGAGGAGTCGTTTAGCCGGTCGGGCTGCACCTTCTGTGTAGAAATCCCAACCCGGCACTACCTGCGCGGTAGGTCGGGCGCGCAGGTGTCTGTAAGCAGATTCGGCCCTCACTAAACAAAAAAAAAAAAAAAAGAACAAAAGCCAAAAGTCAATAGTAATAGTAGTGCACTCGCTCGCTCCACCCATTCGCTCGGCACGGCACTCAGCATCGGCATTGCGGAACGTGCAGAGGAGGTAGCTACGGTCGGAGGCGAGTCATAGTCCCTTTGTTCCTTTCCTAAATGAGTGTAACTTTGATTTAAGTCTATGTATACCTACTATATTTTTGTTACATATAACAGGCAATAAATAAAGTGATAGAAAAGTTGATACGGCAACAGAAACTTATATTCCAAAATTCGTGGTTCTACTACGCATGTGATTATTTTTTAAAGACGAACTTATCAAAAAAAAAAAATAATAAACACGTTTGTCGGCGAATGTGGATTGTATAAAATAAAAATAAATAGGTTCTGGTTTTAACGTCAAGTGGCAAGCAGATTTAATCGCTAGTTTTAATTTTTTCTCGATCTCTAATCTTCAGCGGCATCATCGAATTCAACAAACTTGTTGCTCATAATAAGATCTACAAGATCACGATGATTTTTGACAAGATATAACATGACACAAGAGTTGATAAACATGGAACATTTCATGAGCAGCATGTGAAAAATCACATGAAATGCTTAATCATACATCACACCACATCACACCTCCTACAAATTAGTTATTGTTCTGTGCATACTACTTTCTTTCACATAGTCTGCTACCTGCTACGTACACTGCTACGTCAACAGCACAATAATTTATTAGGTCCCACAGCACCGGGTCAATGTAATATTTTTCTAAAAACTCGTATTCTAATTTGTTAGACCACAAAGTTATTAAATTGAAGAATGCGTTACTTATGCAAAGTTTCTGGCGAACGACGAGTGTGTATATATGCAGTCTCGTTTTTCGTACGAAACTACGAGAGGCCCTCTTTGACTTGGGCGCAAAAACGAAGGGGGAGATGTCTTCTCTTTAATCCGTTTAACGCTGTCTTTAGGCTTGCCTCCGCTCGGCGAGCGTGAAGGGCCCACGTAAAATGTAACTCACGCCATGAACTCACGTTACAAGTGAGACACCCGTGATGTAACTCACATAGTATCAGACTATATTTAGTTCGTTCGTGTAACACCGGCATCGCACATTAGCCACATCGTTGCTATAGTTCGCCTCAAACTTTATGGCGGATCTCAATACAACGCTTCAAGCGTTCTTTCGCAACATTCACACGTTGGCTCTTATACTAGTTTTGTTCCGTCAGAGCCAATGTGAAGATGTCCGATATGGAAATTGAGCTTGCTCTAAGCACTTTCTAAAAATAAAACAAGAATGTTAAAAAAAAAGTTTTAGAAATTCAAAAACGCTTTCATTGTTTCGCTCTTGAAGATGGCGATGTTGTAGATGAGAATAATATTGTAGCACAACAATACTCGTCATACGCACTCAAAGCGGGTCGCAAAACGAATCACGTCTGAGCGAATCGCTAAGTGGAAGGATCGCCAAATTCACCAACGTTGGCGCGCGGATTCATTTGGAAAAACCGACACGCGACGGCCAATAGCCAATGTTGGCGCCAACTTTATGATTAACGTAAAAAACTTTGATCCACACGTTGGACGAGTAGCACTGGGCCAACTTTGTAACCAATGTGTAGTGTAATGAACGCGATGTCAATCAGGCATGACATCGAACACTCTGGCAACACTAAACCAGAAGTTTAAATATATATAGTATGGTTGTATACTATGGTTTTGGGTATAGTATGGTATAGTATAGTATGGTAAATTGGCAGTAAATCAAGGTGTATAAAAGAGACTCAAAATGGAGGTTAGTATTACTTGTGTATCACCTCTCAGTGAGAACAGACGAGTGCCTATCGTGCAGTAACCTATAGGTGAGTGAGTATTAACTTAAATTTATAACATGCTTCTATTTGCTTTTAAATCTAAGCATTTCTCAATTCGTCGACATAAGGCCACATGTTTACGAATTGAATAATATGACTCTTTATTAGCATTGAATAAAATAGAAATTATAAATAAAGCTGTAAAATTTACGTGTCGAATAATTATGAAATTGCGTGTCGAATTTAATGCTTTGTTTCGAGTAAACGTAAAGATAAGCGCTTAACTTTAGGTAGATTAGGTAGGCCTAATTCCCATGGGTGACTGCATGGGCATAGATGCTAGGGCTGAAGTCATTGAGCATAGATGCCAGTACCAAAGTAATTCCGATTGATACAATGTTACGGTAAGGTTACTGAGCGTGTAGTTGCCAGTGCTAAATGCGGTATAGTTAACATGAATTGTATCACTGCGGGTCTATGTCGGGCATTATAGGAGTAGGGAGGTATAAATGTAAATATTTTATCCTTATGTTAATACAGAGTATTAGAATTCACTAAAGAAAGAATATTAAAGGTAGAATAGCCGATGTTTCTATAAAAGTTATAAATTGTGGTTGTGCTCGCGGTCGCCGGCAGACATTGTCTTATGACAGTGTTTGCCTGGTACTTTATTTATTTCAGGCACGAACGACAGTCACAGCGATCAGCCAATATGACTGGTGTATTATAAGTAGAATGCGAAGCAGTAATAATAAAGAAAATTTCCACATCATGAGATGTATTTATGAAAATCCAATTACCTAACTTGGACATCGGTAAGCATATTTATAGTTCCCTTGAAGTAGCTCTAATCTAATAGTAATAAATCACAGAAATGATGTTATTCATAAAAATGAATTTGATTTTTTTCTAATTTGCGTTCCAAAATGAGAATTGATTTATCGTGTAGAATTTCCTGTTATTAAAACTATGCATTTTTCATAACATTTTTTTTTTCATTTATTATGTCACATGATGAATGCACTTATATACGTTTTTTTTTTTAATTTGCCATATAAAATTTATCCCCAATATCAAAAGAGTTTATTAATTTTATATGTTCCTAATTGAGCCACAAAACATTTAATTTGTACCAAAAAACAAGTTCTTCTTGTCTAATAGATTCACAGAAAATAGGCTGTGATCGACGGATAAGTATAGACACCAAAAGAGTGATCTTTTATGGGTTCCGTTTTTTTCAAATCGTATGCCCGTAAATGTTACCGCTCAGTTATTAGTAACTCTAACTTAAGATCTGGTTTCGAACCTCAGTCAATCGTATATTTTTTGAATATTTGTGCCGGGTCATAATCCGTGGTGGTGTTGTCGTTGTTTATACCCATAATACTTGTTATTAATATACCGTACCATGATCCTTATTGGAATCGAAAATAATTTATAAATTTAAAGAAATAAACGTATCTATATATTTTATTCATAGACATATATATACTAGCGTAGGAGACCAACTGACATCTAAACATCGCATGACCGAAACGGAAATGAGTATGTGTGCAAAATTCACATGTGGTTGAGCCAGTTTTAGTGATGTGCATGGGTGTTTTTTATATTATCGATAGCACGTAGTACTTTCATGATAATGTGTCGTTGAAATTACCGCGATATCATAAGTCGAAATCGGCAATCCTATTTATTATTTTGAATCTGCTATACTACATAATTTTTGTTTTGAGTTACTTTTCCTAACTTTTAGTTTTTTAAAATGACAAATCATCAATCAGTCAATTCAAATGCCATTTCCTTTACTCCAATAAATATTTTTTTTTGTTAACAGTTGATAATAAAAAATTTGCAGAAGTAAAGAAAGCATTAACATCATTATGGAAATGTTAATATTTAGTTGAATACAAGCCAAGTAATAAATAAAACAATATAAATAAACGATTTTTATTTTTAATTACAATACGTCACGTTGCAACGCATAACAACAAAATTTTAACTCTTTGTAAACAAAAAAATGAGAATGTACAAAACAAAAACATTTACAATAGAGAAGTTCATGATGTTCAAAATATACAATTTAACTCGATAGAATTGAAAGATAAACCAAAACTAATAAAACAGTGAAAGTTTTTTTAAATTCGTCAATAAATGACTGAGAAATAAATTATTGATATTTATTAATTTGACGACCGCTTAGCCTAGTGGGTAGCGACCCTGCCTACGAAGCTGGAGGTCCCGGGTTCGAATCCCAGGTCGGGTCAGTATTTATATGATGAATATCGATACTGGTACCGGGTCTTGGTTGTTATATGTATGTGATGTCTTCGCTTGGTACGCAAAACAGAAGCTAATGCTTAGTTTGGGGCCACGACGTTGTAATGTGCACGTTATTATTATTATTATGTATTTTCGTGCGGTTTGACTGGTGGATTCTTACTGCCCATGACGTCACATTGTCTACTCGATTGAGTGTCGCGTCATATCACTGCACCACAAATTATGCCTTGGATGCCTTGGACTAGTCTATAATATCTTTTGTTTCTTTGTGTAATAGGTAATTAAGTTTTATTTGAATATAAAGGAACAAGTTTTTGTAAAAGACAAAGTGACAATTTACCTAAAATTGATATTTTCACTGTGATGGACTTTTCTTCAAATCCATTTTATATTAGTGCTGAAATAAAAGTTTAGGCTCTAAAGTTGAAGGTCCTGGTGATATATCCCGGTAAACGTACGCTGACACCGATCGCTTGGTCTTCAGATTGACCTGTACAGAAATTACAGTTGGCATAAATGCTCTGACTTTAGATATTAAGTATTATTAGTATATTACTTAATATACTTAGTAAGCACATATGAAAAAAAAAGAAACCCCTAACGGCACAAATTCAGTAGGTATAGATCCTTTCTTCAAAAGTCGTCGGTGATTTAGTTAGACAAAACAGTTATCCGTAAAATGTCTACTGCAAACCAAAGAATGTTTTCGAGGAGTCCCACCTGTTCTATTTAACATTTTTTTCCATTGTTCTATGCTAACCGTGTTTACAGGAAACCTGGATATTATGAAATAGTCATCATTATCAGGAAGCATTTCTTAACACCGCAGTTTCTTGGAGGAAAATGAGGTTAAACTATTGTATACAGTAGTTTTGTCATTCAAAGTTAAATTATTTACGACGTTCATAATCAGAGAACAGATAGAACGTCAGACTTTAAATCATAAATAAATAACGATTAAAATTAAATAGAGCATCAGATTTTAAATCTTAAATAAATAACGATTAAAATTAATTGTGTATATATCTTATATTTTCATTTGAAAAAGTCTTGTATTTACATATATACCCTATGTGTAGTATATATGTATAGATGTCATACTTTCCCTTACAATGTGCTGCCAGGCTAAATAAACCTCACAATATGTTTAAAAACAGTTAACGACATCATTCCAGTGGAACAGGTGCAATTAGGTAATATCAAATTTACAAAATATTTATATTTGAAAATATCGACATATCGATACATTTTATGCAATCCCTATGCTTCATTGTTTGATTGTAATTTTACACAATATTTTTGTATCGTACACATAATTGTTTAAAATAACAAATTATTTACAAAATAAAGTATTTACCGTATACTACTGATGTACAACCAAGTAAATTTAGGATTGCTTTTTATAAAAATAAGCATTAAGATAACAGTATGTTATTGGCAGTACTTACCGGTGAAATGTCTCTTTATTTGGATTATTAACATATGTTACAGTGCAATTTAAAACTGAACACTACACCATTTTTATCACAAGAATTAATTTTTGTAGAATTCAAAACGATTAAAACACAAAATAGAAAACAAAGCTGGACCTTATTTTGACAAGTGAGTAAAGAAGACTAAATGTGTTCAAAGAGGTTTTATGTCAGATTTTCTTGCATTTCTTTCTCGCATGTAGGATTTCCGCAAAGAGCTGGATGTCATTCGCACACTGTGTTCCTCTCTTACGCTAGTATATATACCTTTATGATTTTATTACCACAACAGAAATATTTAACTTTAAATATATCGATAACGTTGTTGGCCACGCACTACCTTCATCGTTTGGGGGCTACGTTCTGATCATAAGTAGCAATGATTTTGTATCACCTATCTTTTTCTTTCTAAAGTTTTATTCTACATGTTAGAACAAGTTAAACATATGTACAATTTACATTCTTTCTGGTACTTCAGTCATTATTCTACAGGCGGTGGGTGCTGGTGCTGGAGCTCTAGTCTGTGGCTGGCGCTGGCGATTCATTGATTTTGTGATTGATCACATCATTTCATCGCATTTTATTAGTTTGTGCATTTTATTATTCTGTGCATTTCATTGCTGCTTGCTGCAAATGAATTGCAAATGTGGCAAATGCTGTGGTGCACTGCATTCACACTGCATTTTAATAGTAGATTGCAGTCTATAATTCGATAGATCTATTTTAATACGTTTAATACTGTCCATTTTACCCCTTTGAATTTAATTTAACCACATTTTACACAAATTAAATATTTTACCATAATCTGCGCCATGGCTGAAGTAAAAAAGGTTAAGTTTCATGAAATGGAGTTAGATGACCGTATATTGAAGGTAATTTAATTATTTATATACTACATACGTTTAACAGTGTGATCGTACGGACTATTAGCAAGGGTTGGCTTTCTAAAACTACTACTCTAAGAGTAAGTATCAATATTATGAAAGAGGGGGGCGAGGTGAAGAGATTAAACTAACTTCTAGCATTTTTAGAAATAATAATTGTTTATTACCCTTAACAGACCTTACAGAATAAAAAAATTACATAACAATCAAAACTAATATGGGTAATGAGGGCAAGCACGGCATTAGGACGGTAGCAGCATGCTGTTGCCGACGCTGGTTTTCAGTTTGCCCTCCCCGAACTGATAATACCGTAACATAAATTTAGCATGAGGTCGTGCTCAATACTCTTATCAAATACAATACAGCTATGATAAAATAGATATAACAAAAAAAGAAAAGAAAGGATTAAATAACAGATAGCAAAAAAACGAAGTTAGTGTCGAATTTATAGAAATCAAAACGCAGACAGACCGAGACCCAGGTGAAACCGGCGCGAGGTCCAGGATTCTACACACTTTTCTACGAGTCTAACAGATATAGCTTGCATAAACGTTTGAATGTAAATATCGAATTAGCATCGCATACCGGCGGAGGCAGGTCGTTCCAGCACCTCGACGCCGCGTAACGAAAGCTACCCCTGAAAACGGCAAGTCTAAGAAGGGAACCACCGTCAACTAATTTCTGATACCAGCCGTTCTTGCTTGTGATTGTTGGGCCCATTCTATTTTCTGTGCCAGATATAGAGGACACCCATTTTTATGCAGTTCAAACATTATTGTAGCCAATTCAAATCAAATCAAAATATCTTTATTTCGTAGTTATGTAACATAATATAATTTGAGTGTAAGTCTGTTGAGCATATTCAATGTGTTCATCTGGTTTAAGAGGGGGGTGATGTGGGTGCACCAAGGTATGGGCTGCCTAAAACGGTTACAGGAATTCTGCACTCGCTGTACGGTTTTTTGGGTATTTTTCAATAAACACAGACCATAAACAATGTCACCAAAATCCAAGTGTGATAGTACTAAAGAATCACACAGCTTATTCCGAACACTAAAAGTTAAGTATGGGTGAAGCTTATATACTGATTTAAGTGCTGCATAACTTTTTGAGATTTTGTTCCTGATGTGTCCCTTGAACCTCAACTGACTGTCAAATAACACTCCCAAATTTCTCACTTCTGTAGATTCTGAAAAGCGGAAACACGAAAAAAATGCAATAAAAAATGAGTAATACATACCTGCTGCTAAGACATTTTTGATAGCCTTCAAACTCAAAATACTTGAAACTAACACTAAATGACCAGCCACTCTTCTAATGAGCCTCAACTATTTAAGTTTGGTACATAAACAAATGTTTAAAAGAAATTCAGTCAAGGCAGGTTGCTTTTCCACCATTTCTCAATCAATAGGTAGGTAGGTTAGGTTAGTTTAGAAAAATACAATAAAAACCGAATATATGGCCTGTCCGATTACTGTCCCAACAATTGATGGTTCCAACCCACTAGGAACATAAAAAAGCGGGAGGCGAACGAGCGAAACGAGCGCGCCGTGACAGCAGCCACCGAGCGCCACGCAGATCAAATTTTCACTTGTTACTAAATTAAGGTTAGGAAATTCTTAACTTTTCAATAGTCAACCCTTTAATTATGTCAATGCAAGGAGCGAATTCATGTCGGAGGTATCGGGTCTTTTTTATTTTTGGTTTTTTTTTTTTGCATTTTCGCATTTCTAAAGATTCTGAAAGTTTGTTTTGTGTCCTCGTCCCACCATCCTCTAAATTACTATTAATACTTCTAGGGTGGTAGTTTTGGAAAGCCTTACCATTCGTAATTTTAAACAAATTTAGCGACAGCTATCTACCATGTGCATATGAGTAAGCACCAACATATATTGATCGTCTTAAATAATTATATTATCAAACATATTAATTCTTTACATTATATCAGATCACATTCTATTATATCTTTAGATAAAGACTTAGGATAAATTATTGTTTCAAATCATAAAATCAAGTTCCATAATAATTTTAGGCTGTGGCAAAACTTGCTTGGCCAGAACCAACATTGATACAAGAAACAGGCATTCCACTATTACTTGAAGGCAAAGACGTTTTAATGAGAGCTAGGACCGGTTCAGGGAAAACAGCGGCCTTTGCCATTCCTGTTATTCAAAAAATAATTAATCTGAAGCGTACCAGTACTTTCCAATGTATACGAGCATTAATATTATCCCCTAGTAAAGAACTATGTGGACAGGTAAGACTAAGTATTTGAAACTTTAAGACCTTGAATAAAATTGAAAATTGCAGTTAATTAACACATGTGTTTTAGATTTCGTCAGTTATAGGTGATCTGACCATAAAATGTGGCAGGGAAATACGTTGTGTGGACATATCACCAAGTGGAGACATACAATCTCAAAAATCATTGCTGTCAGAAAAAGCTGATATTGTAGTGGCTACACCCTCAAAAGCTCTAATGCATTTAAATGCAAAGAATATGAGACTGAAAGAAGATTTGGCCGTGCTTGTTGTTGATGAAGCCGATTTAATATTTTCATTTGGTTATGAAGATGAAATCAAAGAACTATTAGGGTGAAAGCATATTTTTGTTTTATTATTTTAATATTTACAAGAGGCCATGCATTTATTAGATCATTTGAAATTAGTTAGAGGTGGTGCCTGATCTGTGGTTGATGGTTTTATGATACAGGAGAGGGAAGGCTCTAGCCAAAATTTAAATCATCTTATTAAAATTTTACATAAATTATTGAGATCTCAATTAATATGCCTATATATAATATAATAAATGAAATAAAAAATATATATAGGATGTAATAATTAATAGTGTAAGTAAATTTGCATGTCAATCTTAATTTTAGACTTAATTTTACACATTGAAAAATGTTTTGAAGATATTGATTTTGCAATAAATAATTCGATTCTGACGGCAAGATGATTTTAAAGGAGAGTCGAAAATTGATAAAAATCAATAACATATTTGGATGGCCCCAATACATGAAATATCCATTTGTAAATAAAGTGAAAATTACAAACTACCAATATAACCAATTTTTACAAAGAATAATATTTTTCAGGCACCTCCCTAAAATTTATCAAGCAGTGCTGGCATCTGCTACATTATCAGATGATGTACTCAAATTAAAAAAGATTGTACTCCGGAATCCCATCACTTTAAAACTTGAGGAGCCAGAGATCGCGCCATCGTCACAACTCCAGCATTATCACTTATTTGCTGAAGAAGATGACAAAGCTGCTATTTTATATGCATTACTGAAGCTAAACTTAATTAGAGGCAAAAGCATCATTTTTGTGAGAACTGTAGACAGATGTTACAAGTAAGAATTATTATAATTATCTGTTGTGTATGCACCTAATTAGTTTATATGGATGTTTATTATATGTACATATAAGTTTTGTGTAAAGGTTTAACTGTATTAAAAATTAAATGTTTTTAAAACAAATCTTATACATATCAGTTTCCATGTTATTAGAGGAAAAAAGGATTTGAAAAAGGGTTCTTTTTCAGATTAAAATTATACCTAGAACAATTCAAGATAGGTGCATGTGTGCTAAACTCGGAGCTACCAGCAGCGGTGCGATGTCTGTCAGTAGAACAATTCAACCGTGGTAAATATCAGATCATTGTGGCTTCAGATGAGAAGTCACTTGAAAAACCTGATGGTGGTTTATTACCTCGTAGAGATAACAAGAACAATGAAAAGAAAGTTAGTATTGTTCATATATTTCTTCACAGAGAGAACATGGTATCCAATATTTAACAACAGAAATTGTTTAAGTTTTTAAAGAAGTAAATTTAAAAATAAACCCATTTGCATAAACAGTGAATTTAAAAAAAAAATGGAAATATATGTCCTACTTCTCTCTCAGATCCCACAGTTCGCAAATACACTCCAGGAAACTTCATACTGTAAACAAAACCATGCAGTTTGAGAAATCCTTTCAAGTTTAACAAGAATAACTAATGCCCACTCAATGATATAGATCATTGATTTTCATTTGTTTCTTTGTCACAAAATGTCTTTTGGTTGTTGTCATATGGACTTTGATTACTGTCATGTCCTTACTGACACTCATAAGATTATGACAAATGTCTGTCATAAGAATCATCAAAATCGGCCCACGCGTTTCATCTCTAGAACACTGCAATAAAGGAACATACATATATAGACTGATGAATACATTACCCCCCTTTGAATCATGCAGTTGGGTAAAAAGGAGTAGTTTTGGTTACAACATACAAACTGACTGACCTACAGACATATGTGATAAAAAGAAATCATTTTCTGTAAGAAAATCTTAGACACTTTAATTGACAGTAGAATATTTCATTACTTTACGTTTTGCAATTTTGTGTAGGTGATATATGTAGAAAAGCTATTTTAGCTAGAAAATTTAAAAAAAAATCTGGTGTGCAGTAAGTTTATAATTCTTGTGTTCTTCTTCTTCTAGTTATTGGCTACTATCTTGATTTAGATAACTTTGCCAGTGTCTAGTAATAAGGAGGTATTCTGTTTGTATTTTTATTAAAAAATAACAAGAATCAAATTTTCTGAGGGTCCCATAAGAAATGCGGTTTGCCTAATATACCGGAAACACAACCTGTACCACTCCTGAGATATCTCCTTTCCACAAAAAAAAAAATCATCCAATTCGGTTCATAAACAACGAAGTTATCAATGAACACAATTAAAAAAAAAACGTATATACGGTCAAATTGAGAAACCTCCTTCCTTTTTGAAGTCGTTTAAAAAGGCTATTAAAACAATTACAATATAGTCTAAACATTACACACCGAATAATGCAGACAAAGTAAATAAAAAAAAATATATATATAAGATAATAAGAAAATTATATACGTGTTTACATGGAATGAGACAAAAATAGGAAGAGAATATGTACGAAATCAAGATGTAAGTTTTTGCAACATTAACAAGTGCATCTTAAACTTATATTTAAAAGTGAACCTGCCAGCAACATCGCCACTTATCAATTTTTATGGCTTTAACCTTGAAAATGACGGGATTCCCGTACAAACTTAAAAAATCCATAAATACGTATTTTTTTAATTTCTGGTTGTAAAGCCAAATTTTGTATTTCATAGTTTCAACTTTAAGAGTGACACTATTTCCTTACCTGCTCGTCTGCGTCAACTTTAGAGAGAACTTTAGATGGCAAAGGTTTTCATTGAAACATCTATAATTTGTTTTAAAACATTAACGTTCTTATTGCATTAAAATGTATTTGCTTAATTCATGAACAGCAATCATCCAAGCGCAAACGCGACAAGGAGTCCGGCGTGTCCCGTGGCATTGACTTCCAACACGTTTCAAATGTCATCAACTTTGATTTCCCATTAGATGTGAATTCTTATGTGCATCGCGCTGGCCGAACCGCTAGAGGCAACAATCAGGTATTTATATATTATTTTTAACATAGTTTGTACACATATGTTTAAGTAAAATGTATATCGATGAAATTGGTGGCATCTTAAGGAGCCTGATTTGGAATGATCGATATTTTTTTATGTAGCAGAAGTGGTTTCTATGAACCGTACCAAGTAGAGATAGACCTATAGTCTCTTTCTGCCCCTTTGGAGGAGAGGCGTGAGCTTTGGTATATAAGCTCGTACCATTTATGGATAGTGAATAATTTTGATGGCTTATTATGTTTGCGCCATTGAAAGTGATTTACAGTACTTGCCACAGATCTGTGCGGCTCTGAAGTACGATGCGCAGGCCTATTGAAATTAAGTGAGTGCGAGGTTATGGTAGGTAATTTGTTGGTTTGTCGTCATTTCCAACAGAATTTGGAAACTTGGCACAGAGGTTCCTTAAGCATCTAGTTTTGTAAGTACAATTTTCTGACAGATTTTAAGGAGTTCCAGCAATTAATAGAACTGAGAATTTTGTTATTTTCCAACAAGTTTTTTTGGGACTTTTAGCATGGAGGTTTCCTTTGACCTCTACTTTTCCGATGACTATTTTAGATCTGATTAGAAGAATTGGAGATTTTTAAACTGAAGGTCATGTGATAATAAAATTAGCGGTACTTACCAAATTTTTACCTTGTTAATAAATTGGTCAATCACGTATATGCTCAAAATTTGCAATCGTTAAGTGGCATGTAATATATGATTTTATATTTGCTGGTACGAAAATTGTCATTGGCAGTATTTAGTTATAGTTGAACCACGAACCTAATAGAAGCGGGTTAATTAAATGTAATGACTTCTTATTTTTTGCAGGGATCTGTTCTGTCATTTGTGTCTATAAGAGAAAAACCACTAATGGATGCAGTTGAGGAACATCTATCAAAAAGCAGCAATGACCAAAAAGTGTTAAAGTGAGTTTGAACAATTAAAAGTGATTGTGCACTGTTAATGTACAAGCAGATATTGCTCTGGTTGTTAAATAAAAATTCAATGATGACGATGTCTAACATAACACAATGATGACAGTCTAATCTTCTCTCTGAGTTAATTACTGTTATTTAACATTAAGTACCAACATTAAAATAGACATTAATAAACACTTATTTCTCACAGAAAGTACGAGTTTGCGTTAGAGGAGATGGAGGGTTTTAGATATCGGTCACGTGATGCGTGGCGCGCAGTCACTCGAATAGCAGTACGTGAGGCCCGACTTAAAGAAATCAAACAGGAGTTACTAAATTGCAAGAAATTACAGGTAAATAGCTAGTAATATCTGGGACATCCCACACAGCGCCATCTAGTCCCAAAGTATGCAAGTATTATGCCTGTATAATTGGGGTAATAGACAACTGATATACTTACTTAAATATACTTTTTTATGATATATACATATAGTATAGATACTTTTACACCCAGACACGGAACAAATAGACATGTTCATGTATCATATTTCTCCCGGGCAAGAATGGAACCTGCGAGCCTTTGCTTCGTAGTTATGGTCTCAACCCACCACTCGGCCAATCGGTCAGTCTTTTTTTCAGTTCATTCATTTGTGTCTTATAAAATTTTCAGATGTTAGGCTATCAGTGATGAGATGTAGAATTTTATATTTGAGTAGCTGTGCCTCGCAGCTTCAAGTGCGTTAAATTTACATTATACCCTGTTTCATATCTGCAGCGGCACCGCTGCAGCCATACACCGTCGCCTGTCTTGGTTCTTGCGACGTTTATGGTTACTTCTTTGCTCCTTTGGGTCCTAGTTTGATGTTATATAGCCTGTAGTCTTTCCCAGTGAACGGCTTTCTAAAGCAAAAAGAATTTTCCAAATTTGTTGGGTAGGTCCTGAAGTTAGCGCCTTCAAACCGAACACACAAACTCATCACTTTTATAATGTTAACATAAAATATAGAACCAAGTACTATACGCGCCACCAAACTAAAAGGCTCTCAAGTTAGCACCAGATACTTGCGCAAAAACCAAAAATTTGGGCAAGGGGAGGTGAAGGCAGTTGGCGCGGCGAGACGGGTCGGCCGCGACAGCAGTGGCCCTACTCTGACTTTTCACGACACCGAAGTAGTGCCGAATAAGTTCCGTTTCAAAAATCCGGTCGCTGGGACTACGGGCGATAGTACGAATTTTCGAAAAGAGGCGTATTCGGCGCTAACTCGGCGCTGCGTTAATTTACTCTGGTAAAACGCGCGAGTACAGCCGCAGGTCGCGTCCCTCGCACCCCGCGCTGTCTACGTACAGTTGACATACATCGGTCTCTATCTCACTTTTATAATTTTAACCCGCGCCGCGTCAGTTATTATTAAATATATTTTGTTACCATTGTATTTGTGGATATATTATTATCGTTATTTAGTATTGTTAATTGTTTTGTTACATTGTGTTAGATATACATTGAATACATTGTAAAAAACTATATATATGGCATTGTCAGAATTACGAATAGTGAAATAAAATTAATACAAAATATTTTAATGAACATCGGTCACAACTCACGTCCCATACTAGCTTGGACTTTATTTTTAGGGTATTTGTATAAAGATAATAAATAGTAGATTTGATAAGTATAGGTGTTATAATAATAATCATATATTAATGTTTTTGATACGAAGTCAGAAATAATAAATATACATAACAGCTGACATGGCTGTATGGACATTGTTCTTTTGCCTTCTTTTCAATGAGAGAATATAACTGCGCTACGCTCTATGGGTAATTGACGTGTGTAGATAAATATTTTTTTATAGAGTTAGAGATTATTGGACTATAACTGGACTATTCTTAAGTAGGTACTGAATTGTGGTGATGTCAATGATTAAATAAATAGACTAAATTTTTGTAAACTAGTCCACTTTTATTTAAAAAACCCTTTTCGTTTTTTATAGTATATTCTTTTGCGGGAATTTCATTCTTTATTCGGGATTTTATTTCATAAGGAGCGGGATAATTGCACGTTGATTGGCAACGTGTGTACTACACAAAAACTACTACAAAAAGTGTACTACAGTGGTCACACTGCAGTTAAAGAATACCCAATATAGCCACGATCCGTTTCGTTCACAGAATTATTGCTTTCACAAACAATTTAACTTACATAAACGTTTTTTTTTTTAGTTTTTTGGCTTCTATTTTGTACAGTGATAAGTTAATTAAACTAAGTGATTTTTAAGCTATGTTTTGTATATGAGTAATTCGTTATACATTTCAAAAAAACCGCGGTCCATTTTGACCATCATTGTTTAGAAAAAAAGTTGATTTACTTTATTCGTTAATTTATCTTAATTTTTTTAAATATATCGTATTTCCATTATTTTGAATTTCCTATGCGTATTTGCCATCCAAAACATGTTCTTCTTTTTTATTTATTGAGCACGTCAATAAGCTAATAAACCTATTTTATATTAAGTTTTTTGTTTTGTGGCATTTCATATTAGCATTCAGTCTATGTTGTGATGTCATTATTAAAAATAAAATTCATACGTTTAGGGCTATTTTGAAGAAAATCCAAATGATCTGGCAGCATTGCGACGTGATAAAGCATTACACACGGTACGCTTACAACCTCAGCTGGCCCACGTACCAGAATACTTACTGCCCGCTGCCTTAAGGACAGATTTGTCAACTGTTGATGATGATCAGGATGCCCAGGAACCAGCGCCGCCAAAACCGAAGGATAATAAAAGGAAGAAATCTACACAATATGGAAGTTCCAAAAGGCACAAATATCAGGTTAATATGAAAAGAATTTAGAAATTTGGTGTACTATAAGGAAACCATGTAACTAACTTTATGCAGGATTAAGGGAGTGTGGGAAGATAGTCTGGGGGGAGGGGGGCAGAGCAAAAATTGATGGTTTAAATCGTCAAGATTCTTTCTAATTTCATTTATTGGTTCATGATAAGAAACAACGTTTTGAGAGTCTTCCGTCCTACGATTACCATCTATTGCAGTGGAGGGTGGCAGGAAGTAATGATCATATTGTATGTTCATTTTAAATGCATAATAAAAAAATAATAATATTGAAAGGATATTTAAGTTATGTCACTGTTTTACAAATTTAATTTTTTTTTACAAACAGAGCTATGTAAACGCATACGGTATTAAAATCTTGAGATAATTCGCGAAGCACTTGACGAGCGAGCAAAACTAAGCTCATTAAACCTATAAGTATTTATTTTTAATGTCCTTAACATTTAAAAGTTGCACTAATAATGGTCGTTAAAATGAAAAAGAATATGGTTCTAGAATAACCTCTCAAAATATTAATTTTTTCTATTCACAAATTTCCCAGATATTTATAAAAATTAATTTGATGTTGTAATTATCCCTGTGACGTCAGCTGGGCGGTTGTGCTTATTGCGTTGTTTTCCCGAGAAAAAAAACTAAAATAAAATAAAATAAAAATTGAGGTAAAGTCACTACTCAAATGAAATCGTAATCCTCATGAATCAATAAAAAATATTATGACTTCATTTAGTCTAAGATATGCAATCATTAAGCATCTGTCCAGTTAACAGCACAGGGGTATTTTATTAAACAATTTTTGGACGAAATATTAACTAAAAATTAAAGACTTTATTTTTTTAAGGGGAAGGAAATTAGTTTATATTTTCGGAAAAAAATATAAAAACTGTGTAAAAAAATTTCCTCCAAGCTCATTTCTGATCAAAGTAGCTTGTGGTCTCTTATAGTGCAGAATTGAGTAGAATTATCAATACCAGTAAATATATCTATGATAACAGGCAAGGAGAAGCAACCCACTACGCAGTTTCGACCTGAAGGGCCTCAAAAAGAAAACGAGCGAATCGAACAGCGGTGATACGTAGCACTACAAATAACGCATTGTTAGTATCTAACTTCAGGAGGAATAATAATACTATATAAATGAAATATGATTAAACGAAAGTTATTTTTATGATTGCCAGTAATCGAGCTGTAATATATATAAAAGAAATTATGCACAAAGGGCCCTTATTCTAGAGATTTAGGAATTAAATACCTAGCTCTCATCATAATAAATTGTTAATAAAGCTTCTGCTCAATTTGGAATCAAATTTAAGTCAGAATAAGGAACTGTATGCAGCACGATGTTGGCCTTTCTTGTGGTAGTTGCGTCGCGCGGGAGGGGATCCCGTGTTGTCTATTGGTCAACTGTTATCTATTAGACGGAATCACCCCTCCGGCACCGTGCAGCCAGCGCAAGGAGGCCCAACGTTGTGCGGTATGCCTTTAGTTCAATATTTTTATAATACTCGGGTATTGTTGTAAAGAGTAAATTTGCATTTGTAAGTTTTTTTAAGGACTGCTGTATTTTTTATATTATGTGGCTGTTAAGTTGTACTTTTAATAAATAATAGAATGTGTTGTGTTTTCCTTACGCAGTGCGCGCCGCGTCATGCTGTGATCACGGTTTCTCGGGCTTTACTTATAATGGTTAGTTTCGAGGATCGGTTAGTACAAAAGTTTGAGAAACGGCATATCTATACGAGTTTTCTAAGTGTTGCCATGTTGATGAATATTGTTTTAACACTGGAGGAAATAAAATATTTATGTTTTCGTATTCTTATAATTTGTTAATAGTTATATTTTGGGGATGGTAAAAAGCTGAAAGGCGTGTAATTAGGTTCTATTTATTTGAGCAAATAACGTTAGTGCCTAAAGATATACAGCTTAACGTTGACCTTTCTTGCGGTAGCTGTGCGGTGACGAAGGAGGAATTCTGCTCTCTGTTTATTGTTCACATATTGTCTATAGGACCAATAGATAGCGCGGAATCGTCCCTCGTACTACGCACCTACCGCAGGGAACAGCAACATCGCGATATACGTACATTTAGTCGTTCATAATATGATATAGTAACAATTAAGCCAATTCAGTTACCAACGAAATCGTATGACGAATAAAAAAGAAAAAATCATTAGTTGCATCGTATGTCACGGCTACTTATAAAAACCAGCATTCTTCAAAATCTTGTATTACCTACATGTTTCAAATCATATTTTTTTTAGATTGTAGGACTCTTGCCTAAATTAATTTTATAGTAACGAAATATTTTTCCTAAAAAGTTTACTTTAAAAATTTCAATTCTTATGAGTTGTCACAATTTCTCAAATCGATGGGTTGCGAAATTAGAGTTAGGAGGGGGGTTGATAATTACACACGATATATTCGTGTGCTTGTATCGCGCGTGCGTGCGTGAGCAACAACGAGGATTGTTAATACACGTATGGTGGGATACCTAAATTTCTTTTGTGTTCCATATATATGAAAAAACGAATCATCCCCTGAAACGTCACAATATGTGGGAAATGATGGAGTTGTGCAACTGGAACAAATTAACAGACGCTCATGGCGAAAAGAATGGAATTGTAAGGGTTCCATTATTTGTGGTAAAATAATATCTGGGACATCCCACACATCCCAAATAGATACCTAACGATTTTATGCAGACATTCTTTTGGATCATTAAATATTACAGGTGGACACAACGAAAAGGTCGCATCGGCGTTTCTTCGTAGATTGCATTCGTAGATTCGTAGAAATAATTTTATTTTATTTTACGTGACATAAAGTTGATATTAAATTGCCATTTGTGTCGATTAAGTTCGGCAACGCAGTTTATCAACGAAGAAATCCGACGCGACCTATTCGTTGTCCGTCTATACATAGACACCTTCAAAATGACAATTTATTTGTAAAAGGAAGCTACTTAAAATCAATGCATTCTGCGTCGTCCAATCAAGACGAAATTTTATTATTTTCCTGCTATTGAAATCGAATATTCATATATTCCCTACTTTTTACATCCTTACTTTTTAAATTTGAAGCGTCACTGTGTTCTTTTTGCAAAATGTTTCGTACTGTACAAATACAAAAGCCTTTGTTTATGACAAGGCCATACTACGTCGTACCGATAGTATGCTCAAAATTATAATTATAACACCGTTTTTCGGTTTTTTAACGAACTCAAAGGGATTCGCGGCAGGCTCGCAGTTCACCCGAGTACGTGCACGACGACGACTACTGCCCTGGAAAGTCATGTCTAAAATTACTAGAAATGTAGGTATAAAGAGTAGGCAGATGTCCGCTTTTGCGGGATAATGTTCATTGCAAGTATAGTTCGCCTCAAACTTTATGGCGGATCGGAATACAACGCTATATGCGTGCTTGCTCAGGTACAGTCGTATACCCCTGACTCCACTGCGTCCTGCTACATCTAAAACTGGTTCTGCGACGCGTCTTGTGCCTATGTTCACATCCGCCATAAAGTTTAATTGGAACTGTGCTACACTAAGCCGTGAATCGCATGGTTCTGTGGCGCGTTCGGCTCGTGCTGGGCTCGCGTAGCAAACATACCTACGTGGCTTTACTGTATGAATAGTACGATAAACTGTTGCCGTCGGACATTAAGATGAAACGGCAGCAGTTTGATTTGACATTAATGAGTAGGTCGCGGTATATAATGGACGACACAATCTATCAGATTATTGCAGCGATAAATCGGCTGATAAAGCGCTAATGACATTTTTATCGGCATAGATTGAAACAGTGCCACATAATTCAACTACTATGGCCTGCAATATATTGTTAATCCGAAATAGCTGATTGGATTGCCGCTAGGTAGTGTTTGTCACATCTTATGTATGCGAAAGTTTACGCGATAATAGATATAATATTGAATTAGCGAGTATTCCCAAGTAGGACTTATCTAGTATGGATGGACTAGATAGTGTTGGACTGAGGTTGAGGACAGTGTACCTACTGCATACGGCCTGCTACGGATTTTTAGTTTTTAAGTCTACACATAGACTTACCACATTCAGTGCTCATATGTGTAAAAACATGAATATAGTTCATCAAAACAGAGAGTGGCCGCATCCATACAAAACCACGCAGCAAAACAATAGGCAGGAACTAATAGTAGGCCGGAAATCGTGACTTGCCCGTGGTACTGTCAAGCCTTGAGTTAATTCAAAATTGTAACACGAAAGTAATCCTATGGCCGCGGGTCATGTACTTTTATATTATGATGATGTTAAATTACCTAACCTACGATAATGATGGTACAGTTTTCAAAAGCTGAACGGAAAAGGAATTAGTAAAAATAATTTTGACTTTCTACTAAATAATAGTTCCATCAGAGTTCTTACTATTCAACTAATCTAAAATAAAATATAAAAAAAAAATAAAGTCCCCCGCCGCGTCTGTCTGTCTGAACGTGATAAACTCAAAAATTACCTAACGGATTGGCATATGGTTGAAACCAATGGATGGAGTGATTTAAAAGGAAAGTTTATGTGTATAATTTAATAATGTTTTGTGCAAATTAGTCGAAATATGACGATTATTGTTGAAGACGGCGGAAAACAATTTAGCCGACTGGGAGTTTTTATCGAAAATGCTGCCTAATCCCTTTGAGATATAACAAAATAATGTATGGAGGAATTGTTTATTTTCTATAGGACTACAAAAAAGTCCACGATGACATATGTCTATCTTTTATGGATAGCTTACTGTACCTATTTTTATGTTTAAAAAATGGTGTCATATGATGAGGTGATTGAAAAGCAATTTACACGGATACAGTATTAATTTTTATCAAATTAAATACGTTATTTTCCTTTAGAATTTCATGCACATTATAATTGCCCCTTACACCATACAATTTAAATTAATATCTTCGGAGTTACCGTGTAATAAAAACTATAGCCCGACAAGCGTCCGGGCCGGCGGCGGCCGGGGCCCTACACCGACGCGACTCGCGTAATGTAAAGTTAGGCAGAAGTTGTAATATTGTGTATGAAATATTGTAGTTTGCTTTTATGTATTCATTCTTTACTTTATCAAAAATTTATAGAATTGGCAATAACATACATTAAAAATACTCAAAGTAGGATGAATTAAAGTTAAATTTGAATCTAATCAAATCCAATCCACTTGTTCGACGCATCAAGCTGATAGGACACTACGACAGAAAAAACACTACGGCTTATATGCTCTGCTACCCGTGCGAAGCCGGAACGGGTCGCTATTAATGTGTAATCGATGATTGTATTTGTAGATCCGTATTATACTGTTTAGTCATCTGTCCGTGTCGACTAACAAAAAAGCTCAGTTTGGTTTGTAAATGTAAACCGGTATAGGTGAAACGAGTGAAACGGACTGCGCGAGTGAAAGATGTAGGTACACCCCACATGGAGAAAATGTTGATTAAGCTGAACAGCTCAAAAGTTTATACTAAAAATAGATCACAAAGAGTTTTTATTATTTATTCCATTGCCAGCGGAGTTTGACCATGAGGGAGAAGCTAAAAAGTGTAACTGAACTGTGATGGAACCTAAAGTAGTTTTGACTTTCTTGAAAATAATTTGACCACAAAGAGTTGTCACTGCTATTGCGAGTGAGGAATGAGCCAAACGAGTACTGGACAGTGAACTTGTTTACCGCTTTATATAAAGAAGCACAATTTTGTAAATCCTACTTGCGTTCGAGCAGATTCCTATAATGGCTGTTCAATTTGCCATAGTAGAATGGATTCTTTCGCACTCAATAAACGGCTGTTTCCTCGTGGTCCTACTGATTTGTCCTATTAGTAGGACCACGAGGAACTAGGCGTCCTCGTGGTCCTATCATTATCAGTCTGTCGCCCCGCTTATATGTAAACTGAAAGTACAATCATACTAAAAATTAAGTTCGAAGTACGAACAAAGAACAAATAACTAAATATTTAAATATTTTATTTCATTTCAAATAATCACTACATATAATAAAATAAAGTCACCCGTTGCACTGTCTGTCTGTCTAAACGCGATGAACTCAAAAAATACCAAACGGATTGGCATATGATTGACACCAATGAGCAGAGTAATTCAAAAAGAAGGTGCAAGTGTATAATTTATCAAAGTTTTGTGCAAATTTGTTGAAATATGACGATTATAGTTGAAGAAGTCGAAAAAAAAATCAAGATGGCTGGGAGCTTTTTTTGAAAACGCGGCTTAATCCCTTTGAGATATAACAAAATAATGTATGGAGGAACTGTTTCTCTTTTATAGAACTAAAGAAAAGTCCGCCATGGCATATGTCTATCTTTTGTGGATAGCTAAACCTATTTTTATCGCGTATTATATTTATATCTATCGCGAAATAAAAATATCGCACGACAAGCAAGCGAACGCTGCGTGCCGCGCCGCCCGGCCGCCCATACCGGACAATGCGACACGCGTCTTTAGGCTGAAGTTATCAATGTTGTATACAAAGAAATATTGTAGTTCTTATGAATTTATTCTTTATTTTTTCAAATATTTATAGAAATGGAAATAAAATACTTTAAAAATACTCCAAGTAGGATGAACTTATATTACATTTAAATTTAATTAAATGCGATCCGCATATTCAACGCAACAGGCTGATACTACACACCGACAGAAAAAACATTACGGCTTCTATGTTGTGCTACCCGTGCGAAGCCAGGGCGGGTCGCTAGTTAATTATAAAACATAAATAGACCAAAAAGTTTTTGTGTTCAGAAATATTTTATAGAAATTTCGGGGGCGATTGTACTTTTATACATCGGGATCATGAACAAAATATATTTCATTATTTTATTTCCGTAGTAGGACCACGAGGATGCCTAGTTCCTCGTGGTCCTACTAGTAGGACAAATCAGTAGGACCACGAGGAAACAGCCCAATAAACTTTGGCTTTGAAATTCAGTGCGCGTAATCTATTCGTTGTTGCCAATGGAGCATTGATTGTATCTAATTTTTTGGACCTATTTTCAAATAACTGGAATATTCATTGAACATATTTTTATTTCGTCTCGTATATACAATGAAATAAGACTATTAATGTGATGATGTAGCGAAAGCAATTAACTATACTAGCTTCTTTTATTAAATTTTTAATGCTATATTTGGAACTCTGGAGGACTGCGCAGTACGCAAGTCCTACTACCAAAAATTGCACGCACGACGTACCCCAGTTTGGAGTAGTCACAGAGCGGGCCACCCGGCCGAAGTGCAATGACCGGACCCGTCTGGGGCAACCGCCTTCCTGATCACGGTACACCCTGCGCCAGGTTAGTATGATTTTATATCAGTCTAATGGTCTTATATACCAAGGTCGAGATATTTTTATAGCGTGATGTACAACTGTCATTTTAACAATATGTAAATAGTGACATCTATTGTTATATAGATCACTCAGTATTTTAGGGGTTGCTAGGTAGTCCAAAATATTTTAACAAAATGTTACCAGTATGTAACCCAAGTATGTAAATATTTTAATTGTTTTTGAAATGGAACTTCTTAGAACGTTTGAAGATTTGGTTCGGTTTCACCTGCACTTTTATACCAAATTGTTTCGAGGGTATGATGGTGGAGCTGGATGGTGAGTAACAGAAATAGGAATATAAAGAAAAGAAGTGTAGAGAAAATCTGACTTGATTGAGTGTCCGAACTTAGACGAAATTTTTAATAGAATCACCATTTGATCAGCAGATAATAAAATTTCAAGTGGTTGACATTTGTAACGTTAATAAAATTTTGAGCCGTTCCTTTCCTAAATTCGCCACATTCATCGGATTTTATTTGGAGATGGGTACCTTAATCATGGTTTTATGCTTTAATGTAGGTAATAATAAGCTATAATGATAGAATTGTTGTATTTTAGGTACAGCTAAATTATAAAAATCAACAATTGAACATAACAGTGACTGAACGGAAATAAAGTTGGATATGATAAATTTTCTAACATCACTGTGGATAAGGCAAGGCTTTGAGAAGTCAACTTTGAGTGATAGATAAAACTAGGTGCCTACCTAGTTTTGTACTGATAATGTACATGGTGTTTTATAAAAGAACGACTCCATGGATGTCGTACTAACGTTATGTGGAAAATAGTCTCGTTAAAATAATGGTCACCATTTTGAGATCTTAATAAATATATAATTATATTATTATTTATCTTCGGGGACGCAGGCGGGCGATAGTCATCTTAATTGTGGCAGATTTATTTTAATTTTACTTTCATGGAGAAACAACAGCTTAATTTCATCATCATCATCAACCCGTGTCTCTCTACTGCAGGACATAGGCCTATCCCAAGGCTCGCTACCACACACGGTCCTCCGTCTATCGCATCCAACTATCCGCGCTATGGCTTCCGGTCATCTGTCCACCTGGCCGTCATCTGTCTACTGCCACTGTTGGCACCTGGAGTGTCCAACGCTTCGCTTCCCGGTACGTAGCCTCAACTCGAGAACTCTTTTACCCCATCGGTTATCAGTTCTACGGCAAATGTGACCGGCCCATCGCCACTTCAGCTTGTTGATGATTATGGTTATTCGGCTATAGCTTTGGTTCGTCGACTGGTTTGACTGGTTTGGTTCAGTGTTTCTGATTTTGTCCATCAAAGGAATACCGAGCATAGCCCGCTCCATAGCACGTTTAGCGACTTTAAAATTGTGGACCAGTTCTGCCGTGAGAGTACCTACATGTTCGGTCTGGTACGTCATTGTACGTAGAACGCATTGGTTAAAGATGTTGGTCTTCGAACATTGCGGTGCGGCGACGAGAAGTTACGAGAGTTAAGGAATATCGTGTCCTTCCCCTGTCTTCGGACCTCAGATAACCCAAAGGATATGCCACTTTATCCTGCTCACTTCTACTTCCAGCTTTTCAATGTCCTCGTCTCGCATCAGAGTCCTATTGTTTAATGTTGCTACAAATAAACGTAGTGTTTGGGCAGCCGAATCGTATCTGGGGATTCTTTGCACCTCCTGCCTTTCCGTTACCAGACCACTGCCGTGGCCAGGAATAGAAGGGCCGCCGGAGACGGGCCGGGGGCCATTGTGTTTTTGTCTGACGCATTGGGAGGGTTTACCAATAATCGCCACGCTTGGTAGGCGGGTTGGTGATCGCAATATACAGTTTTACAGAGAGTTGCTGCTGCCCATCTTTTGCTAACCAGGTTTAGTCGCCTTTTATGACACGCTTGGCGGTGGGAAATTGTATTGTTTGTCGTTTCCACACAGCAGTTAAATTTAATGTACACGATTTAAAATATAATTTTGGTGAAGCCAATTACCGCTCCTCACAGATAGTTCACCCAATCCCCTATTTGGTGAATCCCTTCATGCATTACTGGTCATCATCATCATCAGCCCATTTTTACCCCACTGCAGGGGTTTAGGCCTCCCCCAGGGTAAGGAGGGGGGCTTGGAGCTTAAGTCCACCACGCTGCTCCATTGCGGGTTGGGGACTGTAACGACCGCCATCTAATGACAGCGTCCGGGACCGACTGCTTAACGTGCCCTCCGAAGCACGGTGTCAGTGATATTGTGTACTTAAGTCAGAAAAACTCATTGGTACACGCCCGGGTTCGAACCATAGCCCTATGGGGCCTTATAAATTTGAGACAGGTTCGTTGCGCTCTGGGCTATCACGACATTATTGCATTACTGGTCATTTGGCGTCATCTCGAAATTCTTTGAAACCTTGCGGAAAACTAACAGTTGCCCATCAACATTGAGAGAAGAGCAGTTGGCAAACATCAGTCTACAAGCAGGTCTTCATTTATCTTGTCAATTCCTGAAATTTCCCATCTGAGTAGTGCATGCCGCTATCAGGTGAAGATTGTTTCTTTTGCTTTCTCATATGCTCCTCCCCCCCACACGCTGAGCATATGGCGGGGTCTTTTTTTGATTTTTATAATTGTCAGGTATCTGTCAAGTCCACAGTGTCCTGTTGCGATCCCTATTACTATTCATATGTTTCTCCTGCTCACTCTGAGCATTTTTCGGGTCTTCCTATTATCGTATGAATTTAAGAAGATTTTCGATTGTCGACAACCATCTATTGTAATTTACCTGAGATTTGATTCTCTATCCTATAGACGATTCCTTTAGTAATATTGTGTGTGTTCAGTATTCTAGGTTCTGATGCTACAAAGGTTTCATCTGCTCCTCTTTTACTTAATTCGCCTACTTTTTTGTTTCCTTCGTCACCCTGGTGACCAGGGAGCTTCTGTTACTTGTGCTTCCTCTGCCAGTTTATTACTCCTCTTTTGCACTCTTTCAATAGCGCAGACGTAACAACCTATCTTAGTACTAGCACCAGTGAGAGCGTCTTTATCTATTTCAGTACATTCCATAATGACATGGATCTCTGCTGGAATACATGCGCGCAACTCCCTAATAAAAAGTATATATTTATCTCCATTTCAGGTATGTATACCCTCGAGCCAGATAACTTAGTTGACTCTTTCCCATCTATATAACAGTTGGCTTTAGGTGCATCTTTCCAGTCTTTCCAGCTTTCTCTTGTACCTATATGTATTTAGTACTTATCGAAGATTTTCTGTTTCTTGACCAGGTCATTGTTGGCCATAATTATTGACAGATTGCCTTTGTACAAATTTTCTACTTTCGTATGACCTCTTGATCGTCAAAAAATCCTTCTACAGTGTTGTTCATTTCTGTCAAATTTCATAACTAGGCAAACATCACTCATCACTAGGTGAAGATGGTGGATGCTCCATCACTTAGAACCCTGCTTTCTTTATTACATCACGAGCTAATTTGCGGCATGGAGAAATGCGTTGTCATGGTGAAAAAATATGCCGGCTCTTATTTTTCCACGACGCTTTATTTTATAATTCCTTCACCATACCAGAAATTTACAGACATCATCATGCAAAATTTTGAACGAAACTACACAACTGTAGAATTAGGTCTTGCCCAACCCATGCTTTGTTTTTTAGGTTCAGTTTGAAAATGGTGGACGCAAGTCATAGTTCTACAAACAAACGATATACAAACAGATCTCCATTGATTTTCATTATAGCCATTTTTTTTTCGTTTTCTTGTGGGTACTCGTAATTTTTTTTGATTGTCTGTTAATATTCTAGGTATCCATTCTCCAGAAATCTTTTTGAAGTGTAACTCACAGCTGTTAAAATTGATTGAACACTACCAATGAGTATCAGCTATAAATCGTATAGTTATTCTTTTATCATTCAAAACTAGGTTTTGAACTTTTTTTATATTTTTTCCTGTCAGTGAGGTGGAAAATCTTCACGTTTATTCGTCTTGGCCACTTTTTCTCTCACCTTCTTCTACGTACACCAAAAGCCACTGTAGAATGAAGGACAATTATCGCATAGATAGTAAGTCGTGATAAATATTTTTAGTAGACGTTTATTTAAGAGTAAAATATTTAATTAAACCATTACATTTTTCAAGAAAAGATACCTACTCCTCGCGGACGGTATTCACATTGGATGGTAACGATGAACCAAAAATTTTGTATAAATTCGAAATATCGACAAAAATCCGTTTCTCATGTTCTATTCTAGATAGTTTTGATCGCTCGTATTTGATATTAATTTCAATTTGATACCTTTACGCGTTCTTAAGAAAAAGGAAGGGTGCCTATTGACAGACAGACGGACAACGGAGTGATCCTATAAAGTTGCTTTTGAGGTACGGACCCTAAAAAATTGTCCATGGAATTTTTATTTCATTATAGTTTTTAAAATATTCCAAATGATGGGATGAACAAAAAAATTACTTCATCCCAACTTCGTTTTAAGTGCTTAAAGAAATTTTAATAATTTTTTTAACGACTAATAAAATGTTAAGTCTACCTATTCTAAACGTATACCAAACTCAAAGAGGATGTAAAGTTCAGCGAATTAAACAAAAAGTTTCAAGTGAGCAAATAGCGTAAACTAACGGTTACCGAGATAAACATGTTTAACACACCCTTTCCTCAATTAGGGTGAACGTTTGACACCTAGGTGTCGGTGTCTAAAGTGAAAATTTATATCACATGGGTTTAAAAGTTTTTTTCATTTTTTATATTTATCTTATTTTGTTCTAAACTTTTTGTTTAGTTCGGTAAGCTCTACACGCTTTGTAAGTTTTGACTACGTTCATCCGAACGCCCCGTATACATCCCATGTGTTATAGAATTTTAAAAACTAAAGTTGACATAAAATTAATGCAAAAATAAAACAATGCAATATTTTCGATCGTTTACTTTGTAAACACTAAGCGTCTTTCAACAAGACTTTGAATATCTTCTCCTTTTAGGTGGCTCTTTTAATGTGACTTGACAGTCGCTGTGGGCGCCACGCACAGGGGGACACTCGGACCGCGCACTGGTTTGCTGCAGTAGAGCCACCGGCCGATTCAGATAATATCCGTAGGGGCCCATTTCCCTTACTGGCCAGGGACTCGTTGTAATCCTTGAAACAGTTAAACCATTATGACGGGGCCACACTAACGTGGCATGCCGTTGCTGCACTCGCAACGTGTTCTTCGTATTAGTAGCGACTGTATTCTGACTCTTAACGCCGCGCTGAATGATAGCGCCGAATACGCTCTGTTTGTATCCGGATGCTACGACTGTGTACGATAGCACGGATTTGAAATGGTGCGTAATCAGCGCTACTTCGTTGCTGCCTCAATTTACTAGAGTAAGGCCGTAAGGTAGAGTAAAGTTATGGTTGGACTACTTGTAGGACAAATCGGTAGATAGTGGTAGAGCGAATAAAAAAAAAACGTTAAAAGTGCAGTGATCCTAGTAAATAAAATAAAGAATTATCTTGTACTGGCTAAAAAAAATACCTATAGAATCCAAGCCATTGTAAAAGAAAAAAAAAACAATAAATAAGGTTCAATAATGATAGTAGGTACTTCGTTTAGACTTTAGAATAAGCGAACAAATATAACATTTAACTATATATTTTTCTTATTTCGAGCGTTTGTGCATTAATTCTTATATTTTTCTGCAGATGTAGGTACGGTAATTCCTCCTATGAGATAGTCCGTTGGATGGAGATTTTTAGTTAGCAGTTAGTCTGCCGGACAAACCTATAACTAAAAAAAACCAAACGAATTGTAGAAAACGGTCAATGTGCGAACCAGACAACCTGCGAACCATTCGCAGAGCGGACTTTTTATCTAATTTACCGATTTTGGTAAAGTATCTGTTTATATATACCTACCATATAATTTGAAATTTCGGTAAATCATCTTCACTTCATCAACCCATTTTTTTACCCCACTGCAGGGGCTTAGGCCTCCCCCAGGGTGAAGGGGAGGCTTGGAGCTTAAATCCTCCACGCTGCTCCACTGCGGGTTGGGATTGTAACAATCGCCATCTATTGACAGCGCCCGGGACCGACTGCTTAACGTGCTCTCCGAGGCGCGGGGTCAGTGATATTTATGTGCTTAAGTCAGAAAACCTAATTGGTACACGCCCAGATTCGAACCATGGCCCTTTGGCCTTATGAATTTAAGACAGGTTCGTTGCGCTTTGGGTTATCACGAAACTTCTTAGTGCAAATTTTTTTTTTTAATAAATTCAGACCCTACTACCGTATCCCGTATCATACGATAACGTACGAGTAGAGTGACGGTAGAGTCCGTCGTCGTATTGGGAGAAACCACACCACCGTCATACTGCCTACTCGATTCTACCAAAAATCAGTACTCATTACGTTTACATTCTTAATAGTTATGTTTTAATTAACGATAATTCCATGAAAATGCAACGAACTAGAGTAGTTATAAATTATCTTTTCGTAAGTTTTTACATAAATTCAATTTTCATCTTCGTGGATTTATCCGTATATTATTCGTTGTAAAGCACCATATCAGAAGTGGAGATGGCTCAGGCTTCGGTCGCGAATGGTAGTAAAAGACGATAGGTGCCGATCCGAACGCCCACAACATAAAATGTTTCATTACGTTCTGCAGCAAACGGCCCTCGTCTTGTGATGGCACTTCATCATTACTCTGTAATTCATATTGAAAGAGGCTAACAACACAGGCGCGATTTTTCCGCTCGCCCGCCCGCCGTCGCATTTGAAAATTATGAAGCCGTAAAGATGAAAAAAAAATTATGGGGAAAAGGCCCACCCTCATTACATAACGTATACGAAACTTACGTCATTTTGATCCTTATATTATATAGACTAGCGACCGCCCGCAGCTTCGCTTGCGTAGACTACACATTTCTGTTTTACGTAGTATTAACATTCGAAACTGTTTATACGTACTTTTTGCTGAAACTAATATTGGGTACACCCATTCAAACTTTCAGTCTTCATTCTCCCCACTCCTTTAATAAAACTGATACTCCTATACTTTTCACCTCCCGTTTCCCACCCTTAAAATGTGGAAATCCAAAAACCCTGAAACACGTCATTATTTATTTATGTTAAAATTTTTATGTTTCTAACTTTAAAGAACAAAGATTCTCATACAAAGCCCTTCCATCCCTCCCTCCCTAAATTTGAAATTTCCAAATATTCGTTTCTTAAAAAATTAATACGTTATAAAATAAACCTCTGTTTCAAATTTCAGCTTCCTAGACTTAGTAGTTTCGGCTTATCTACGTTGATAGATCAGTGAAGACAAACGACAGACAGACACAAAAAGTTGCTGATGCCACTCTTGACAACCTTCTTTCACGTCTGCAAAGTTTCATTAAAATCTGTTTAGCCATTTTGGAAATTAGCTCGAATAGACACATAGACGTACTGATAGACAGACGGACAAAAAGTAGCGTATGTCACTTTTGACTATCTCCTTGTCATACCCGTCAAATTGCATTAAAGTCGGTTTAACCGTTTAGGAGATTAGCTCGAATAGACAGATGGACGTTCATACAGACATACAAAATGTAGTGTATGTCTCTTTTGACCACTTTTTTTCCATATCTGTGAAGTTTCATCAAAATCAGTTTAGCCGTTTTGGAGATTTGCTCGAATAGACAGACAGACAGATAGTATTATTTTATACATATAGCCTATAGCCTTCCTCAATAAATAGACTATCGAACACAAAAAAAAATTTCAATTCGAACCAGTAGTTTCTGAGATTTGCGCGTTCAAACAAATAAACAAACAAACAAACTCTTCAGCTTTATAATATTAGTATAGATAATAATGATATTATTAGCTTAGCCTCGTTTACCCGAAATATTGAGAAATACTACATATTGCTTTATAGAAACAGAAATGGAACGTCGATATTACAGCTTCACAGTCCATGAACCACATATAGGCCGTTAACCGACTGCCTCAATAATTCACAGCCCATATATGGGCTGTAATATTTTCTAAAGATTGTTATAAACTAGACTTGTAGGGAATGGTTTATTTATTACTTGGACTTGATAGAAAGAAGTGCTGGGACATGGCAATAAAAATGGGTTACAAAATTATCAAAAAAGCTATTGGACTTGAATAAACATTTATACTCAGTTGGCGGGATTGTGAACCTGTTAGGTAAACTGTAATGTCAAACACGCCAAATCGACCTACTTCACGGTGGTATAACGCGATATATATAAGCGGAAGTAAATCGAACAAACGTTCGTATACACGCAAAATTTTAATTTTTTGCTATTTAACTTTGGCTTTATTGTAATGAAGAATCCAAACATTACTTTTTGATGCAAATTCATAATTCCGGTTAGAGTTCTATGTAGTTTTTCGATGTTTACGATAAAAACATTTTTTTTTAAATACAATACGAGAAGTAAACGCTGCATTTTTGTGGGCCTAAAAATGTCTCTTTTGATAACGCCCCAGAAAATTCGAACTATAATTTTGCTTACAGTTTGGGAGCGCGATCCTGCGACAGCGAGCTGGCGCGGCAAAAGTCGCGGCGTGAGTTCTTAGCTGTACCATTCTATATATCTAAAATATTACAATACAAAATTATTTGTTATACTTAAATGAATTTTCTTACATTATTGTTTATAAGTATCTTTATGAGGTGAACCAGGGCTGCCCAAAAATGGAGGCTGTAGATTATCATCCATATAAACAGCAAGTGCTGAAAAACAGACCGAAATTTGGTTCTTATACAGGATTCCTTACACTGTTATATAGGCTGTAATTAGAGATCGGACATTTGTTCATCCGAGATAGTAATGGACTGAAACCAATGAGTGAGATAAAAATAATGGCGAAAATCCTCTTGTACGTGGTGACTGATTGACCGAGATACTTATTATTCCTTTTTGTTTACCGACTTGACGGAGCATTTTGATAAAAAAAAACGATCAGGTAGGTATAAATTTTTTTTTTTCAGTGCAATGAATGCACTGAATGACTGTTAAAGTGCTTTGAACTATCTTACGTTTCGTGGTATTATTGGGCCATTGTCCTAAAGGCAAAGTTAGTATAAAAAAATATTTAATGTTGAATTAGACTTGTATTTCGGGTATAAATTACACCTTGAAAAGTCACAAACTAACAGATGGACATATCAACGCACATGTAAATTGCTAGATCTAGAATCTAATTTTTTTTAAATAACGTATGACATCACAACTAGGTACGTCTAGTCTAGGCTCCAAACTAAGCATTAGCTTGAGTTCTGGGTGCCAAGCGAAGAGTTTTGCACAAGGATTCTTTATATGTATGTTTATCTACTAAAAAACAGTTTTTTTCTAAATTCGATTAACGAGTTAAAATGGTTACGGGTCATATTTATGGACCATTTTTCTGACGTTACGCTAACGTAACTTACCTATTCATAATTATGTTACATAAACTACACTATTAACACTAAACACGAACGAAACAGCTGGCGGAAACTATTCTTTACATAAACAACCTACAAAATTAGAAACTTTTAACGAGGCATTATTTCGGCCGTATAAAAGTTGAAATAAGGCTTTTTTAGAAGTCCGATAACTTGCTGCTTTGACCTAATCATGGGTATAGAGTATAACGTTTTAATAACCTGTAAAATCCGTTCCCACATCGGCACACGTCGAAACAAAAATCGGTGGAAAAGCGACATGAGCAGACGCTGTGACAAGGCCGCCGTGCCCACCGCCCACAGCACCGTGGGCAACGCCGACCACCAGCTCTCATCGCACTTCGCCCACGACAGTAACTAGAAAGACATCTGAACGCTTCACGCAAGGCATTTTCATACAGGGCGCGATCTGGCTCGCAACACCATCTCTAAAGTGCATTCTCGTTGTTGCAACAGCTTAGTGGTTGGTTGATTCGTCGTTGCACCAACGAATTAACCAAGTTTGAGCACGCCAAAAATTACTAATGAAATAGTACGTAAAAGGAAAAAAAATAGTAGGTGCCCTTATAGTTTAGGAGATATAGCACTAGATTGGTGACTATGATGAAGTTCACTACAGCAGTCTCACCTCCGTGCACGTAAATGGTGAGATTACAGACATAGATCATATTGAAAAAAAAAGTACCTACCAAAATAGTACTTTGGGAGGTATTCTGCTTAGTTCCGAAAATGCTGTTTCAATAATTCCAGAAATAAAGAGGTAACTTGGCTTGGTGGTACACTGTGGTGAATGTTCACCACAGCGTACTCACTTGAAACCTGCATTTGTCAAAAAAACTGTGTCCCTCGAGGGATAATTTTTTTGTCGTCTACAGAAAACAAGTCACCTGCGTTTTATCGCGCCCTCTTGTATCTGTGAACAATCCATGATCTATAAGTAGTTAGAGCGTCAGATTGGATCGAATCGGGAAACCAAACCTGTTTTTTGATGCCTTTACTGTGAACGATATAGGTATCTTAGCACAATCGCTATTACAGATTCGTTGAATATACTAGATATCGTTAGAATTTCGTCAGTTCATTCGTTATTACGAATGCTTTGGACAGACGAACAACATTTAAACCACCCGTTTACGGACAACCATAAAATACGAACGAAAATTTGGTCGATGCAATGTGTGGACAATGTCAACCCCACGCAATCGCATCGCAATCACAGTGGGACAGGGCGGCGGCGACCACGACACATCTACCATGCGACGTTTCTCTCAGGTCGTTTCAGTTTCTGCTTGATTTGTCATTACCGCTACAATTTTTTGTGGTAAACGCATGCCACCACAGCGGGACTATTCACAAGTAACACAGTCCTATCACTTATTTGTGGGTGGCGCGTGGTTTACATTTGTTGTGGTTGTTCATGCTCGAAGAGTTTGTGGAGACTAAGGTCGTAAATACGTCATAAGTATGATTCTAAACTTCCATGGTGGATTGCCATTGCCACACGTATGTTAAGACGTACAGACGCGCAAACTGTTTTCACATATCAGTATGCCCACCGTCCTCTGTATCTGAGCAATTTTACAGGTAGCAAGACCGCCCAATACATACAAAGCTTTATAAAAGAATGTTAGCAAAATTAGAATACTTTACTGCATGACTTTCGGCTTGAAGGGAATCCCATACGAATTTCAAGCTCATTACATAATTATTTAGTATATCACACTTGTTTATTTACATTCAAAATAAATAGAGGAAAGACTAAATACGAAACTTAACTAATCATGATATTGCTTGTAGTTATGCTTGTAGTACTATATCAACGACAACGGATGTCAAGTTTGATTACATTTTACTATGACATTTTACATGTCGAAAATTAGACGTTAGCATGACGTTTGTTTTGGCGTATCTGAATACTGGTCATAGGCTCCTTGAAAGCAACCTCTATGTTGTGTCGAGAGCGACGCGGTTACTTTGAATCATATTAGTCTTAGTTCAGATGGTCACGCGTTAACAGGTAATGGCTTTGTTTATATCAGTTCGTATATAACGCCGACAGAACACGGACTGTCGCGCTATCATTTGAGCGGCAGAATTATGGATAGTGCATGTATCTTGTATACGCGCGTAGGATAATCGCGCCACCATCTGAACTAAGCCTTAGAATCATTTACAATACAGGCAGTGAGCGTAATTTCAGTTTATTACCCGATTACGCGTTGTTAGTAATAGTTTAGCTTTTGTCCATGGCCCGGCCTCGTAGGCAAACGTTACGTATGATTGGCTTTTCTGCAGCTGCACCATTTCTTCTACTTCTTAATTTCTACTCCCGTCTCTCACTGTAGATACTGTTCCATCGCACAACTCGAAACGTAGCTCGTGTTCATTCGTTTACCTTCATTTTGAATAATTTAGTATCCCATGGAAATCTTTGATCAGGATAAGAGTAGTTTTTGTTACTCTTCTAAAATTTGATATTAAGTTATTCTGTCGTCCATCATACTAAGATTCAATTAAATGACGTTGTTTTTGTATGAGGCGCTAACAAAGGAACGTATAATTCTTCTAGGTGACCCAAACATTGTCTTTTGTTAGCGTCTTATATTTATACCTTAGATACCATAAATAATCAGGATGGAGTGTCTCATACATCGAACGAATCGAAAATGTGAGCAAAATGTCGGACTTAGTAAATAGACAAACCTTATGTTTTTAAAAATAATAATAATAAAAAATAAAACTAATCCATTAATCCACTCCTCGTCGCCCCCGACGCAAATGTGCCCATGACGCTCATCGCATTGCCGTGCTGAATTGCAATGGCAATTCTTTGCACCAGGAAGGAACCGGAACGGGGGTCGAGTCCCCTCTCTTTTAGACGACCGACGGCCGATGCTCGCGACGAAACGTTATCATTGTTTTCAACAAACTTTTTTTAAATGATATTTGAATGAAATGAAATTTCAGAATATTTGTTTTCTTTTCCACTACGAATTTTACATGTGAGTCTGCTTTAGAACGAATATTTCATAACATCAACTGGTGTATATTTGGTCTATGGCGTATTTTTTTGCTCATCTTTTTGTTGTTACAATACAGCATCTCTATGAACATCTATAATATATTTAATATATAGAAAAAGTAAGATCTGGGCCCTTGAACAGATTCATGTATTATTTCCCTACATTTCGTGGACAACAGTAGCCTATATACGCGCAACTATTTAATATATCTCATTCAATCAGTTAAGTAAATATTTTTAGAGGTCCAACAAGATTTACGCGTCTACAAGTTTTTAAAACTACAATAAAACGAAAGCTTTATGCAAAAGCTTATTATAAAGTATCGGACTACTTAGATGATAAAAATCCATGGGTGTAAACCGCTACCTATCGGTTTGTTAAAACAATTGTTTGATATTTTTTTTTAAAAAAAGAGCGTCTTTCTGTTTCTTGCGTATTCTTTGGAGAGAAACTAGCACTTCTTTGAATACGCCTTTGCAGGGACGTTCTCCTACAAAATAATAAATTAACTTTTGTGACGCATTTCAAGATTATGTTACACATAACTACGAAATAAAGATATTTGATTTGATTTGACACTGGTATCGATTCTGTGTGCACTCACACAGACATAAACCTCGTTCTCACCTCTATGGCTGTACTTCCTTGCAAAGGAGCATTGTAAATCAATTTAATTTCATAAGTACTTGGCTCGTGCTGTCTATGCTTCATGATTACATGTATTTAAATCACGGATAATTCGTCCAAAGCGAACGCAGAATATTAATTACATGATACAAGGGCAGATTTATAGAGTAATAAGTACAAAACCAATTTTTTTTTTACTTTTTATTTATTGCTTGGAATTAAATACACATAGTTGCTGCTATTTATTATTTTGTTATTGTTTTCTTCCTTTATTTTGTAACTTTCAGTCTAAGTGTGGCCGTGCCTCCATCTTCACCTTGAGTCCCGTTGCATGGACACCGAGTAGCCTGCTACCCATTAATGTTATTTTAGTTTTGAAATACCTACATTAGGTATAGTAAATATAGACTAATAAGTTATAATAACTACAAATATCTAATATATATAGTGTACCCATAGCGACGGTGAAATCCTGATCGCGTTTTTATAATTGCGTGTTTTTTGTTATGAAAATTAATAAATTTCTTTCATTCATTCTATATGTACAAAAGAGCGATTATTCGATTGTATTGAGCAAGTATATCTCTCATCAAGAGCCCATACAATACAATAAGCCATTCTTATTCATAAAATATACATTTGACTACACTTATAGTACTGTGCGAATCGAGCAAAAACTATACTAGTAATTATGCCCGTTTGATGCCCGAATATTCGCAGCGCAAGCTGCTCATGTGCTGTCGCGAACTATATGGTGCTGGAATGATGACAGTAGTGGCTGGCTGCATCGTCGGTAGGATAACCAGCTTCGTAGTTCGTAGTTCTTCTAAGATGTCTCCTCTGGTCTGTATGTCGGCAGCGCGTTTGATTCCGTCTGTGTCCGGATACACTGCGACTGTTTTGCCTCGTGGCCAGGTGTGACGCGGTACGGTGGAATCGACTATGATAATAAAATCATCTTTCCGGACTGGTGGAGCGTGTCCTTGAGGCTTTGGAGGTCGGGCAAATACTTTGGATGTCGTGAAGGGTGCACTCAATGGAATATGTTTCCGTACTAGCGCTCGTTTGGATTCTCCTACACATACCTACTGCTTCTTGTAGTTTATTGCTATCACATGTCCGTGCACGCCTGTGGGTGCTTTTCGAGCTTTCAATACTGTTATTTCGAAACTGCTCGCATCCATTGTTCCGATGATCGCTCCTCTGTCTTTTTTATGGCACGTGGAGCGACTATTTCGTTCCGTTTTCTATTTTATCTTGCTATCAATTTCTCACTATGTAAACTTATTTTCTAAATTACTCGCCGTCTTACAAATTTATTGTCTCGGTGTGTGACGAACTTACTATATCTATTGAAAGAAAATCTATATATACTTAGTAGCGTCTGGTTTATCTTCGTGTCACTCTCTGTTAATGTGTGCGTGCCTTCCTCGTCTGTGGCTTTAATTTCCTCTTTCTTATCGTTCGACCAATTTTCGTAGCTCTCGTAGAGAACGTCTGAGCCTAGGAAACATCTATGGTGTTTGTCGAAATTGTGGATGTATTACGCGTTGCGTCGTTGGCGACTTATTTCTAGTAGACAACCAAGCAATCATCGCCACTTGTATGTGTTACGAATTGTTGAAAAATCCCCGAACGCTATGTTCTCGTATAGTGGCTCGTCCCATTTTGTTCCGACTTGCCAGGTTTTCTGGAGTATGTACTTTGCTTTTATGGTGACGAATGATACAAATAATAGAGATCTCACCGTCGTGAGCGCTTTTCTCTTCGTAGGCGTCTGGTCTTGGTTTACTATGTCGATTGTTTCAAAAAGTTCAAGTTGAAGCCTTCATGGGGACGTTCTCACACAAAGTAATAAATTCACTTTTGTGACGTATTTCAAGATTACGTTACATAACTACGAAATGAAGATATTTGATTGATTGCTGACTATCATTGTCATTGTTAGGTCTCTACCGGAGACGTAATATTTTCTATTCTTCGAACCTTTCGAGTGCGCTGTCGTAATTATTTGGTAACTTGACCTTGTCCGTTTTTCATAGGAGGCCCGTTTCTTGGCCGCGCCGGTTACTCGCTCTCTCGTGTTTTCTTCTATAAATAGTACAGCTCTACTTTCGGCGTCGGCTATCGCCTGATTTGGTTACTCGCCCAGTGAATCTGATTACAAATATTTTTGAGCTATCCCTGCTGTTTATTGTATTGTCTTCGACGGTGTAGTTAGCATAATGGGCCCGCTGATCTAGACCTCTCGTATAGTACCCAAATTAGCGGCGTGCATGAGACAGCAGGCTTTGTGATCGGCCTTCTTCGTATTTCGTTGGCGACTAATACGTGACAATTATTTTTATCTCGTATTCTGTATCATCTCTTTTAATGTTCTGAGGGCCAAGTGTGAGTTTTTTACTATTGTTACGAACAGACAGGGTAACGACCGCTATCTAGCGTCAACCAGTAAAACCACTTTGTAGAAGGGTTTTACAACAAACAAACACGAAACCCCTACTCAATACTAGATGGCGTTAGAGGAAAGAATGTTCTAGAATTATCCTATCCGGTCGATTGCGTTCGTGCGAGTGCAGTAATTTCTAGAATGTTCTCGAGACTCGTTACGACCCATATAAATACCCACAGGAAGGCGAGCGAGTCAGTTCAGTTTTTGGGCTACTTTCGAAGCGACTTCGAAGTGAAAACTAGTGATCAAGAGTGATACCAGTGAAACCTACGACTTGGCTACGAGCTAGGAACATCGTTAGTGCTTAGTGTTTGGACTTAGTGCTTTGTGTTGGACCTAGTGTTAATGAATAAAGTCTTCAAAAGAGTCAGCAGGTCTTTTTCTCCAAATTCTTCGAACCCTAACACGTAACACTATTAACTGTGTCGTATGCGTTTTTCATTATTTGTATGGAAACTCGTACAGCACATTTAGCGGTCGTTTTAGGTAACTACGAGTTTCCATACAAATTACGGAAAACGCATACGACACAGTTAATAGTAAAAAAACTCGCACTTGGCCCTTGTTTACGGGAAGATTATGAAAATGTCTGTAACTGACCTCGCTTCCCGCTGTGTGTCGTGAACGTAATATGGCCGCACTGACGCTATCTTTCTGGCGTCCGGAGATGTCGTCTATGAACCGCTACGTTGTGTTTGGTTTGTACTAGCTGGAATCTGGTCCCAGCCGCTAAGTATGCTTCTTCCGCTTTATGTGATGTCCGCTGGACCAAGGTTTGAGGTCCCGAAACCGCTGTATTGCCCGTATAATGAACCGCAGTATAGCTTTCACAGTGATTCTCAGTACACTGGGGCCAACTGCCCGCGCGCCGCTAGTCGCACGTGCACACTCCCTCCACCCCACCAAATGACGTAGGTAGCCGAAACCGCTCGGTCATGTTCGTTCGGTCAATGTATTGGATAATTTAAATATGAGAGGAATGGCGTGAACAGCCCTCAGTGATATATATACTCGACGCGATGCAGCAGAGTAAAATTTCGTGCCGGTGAACACTACTATAAGCGTAGCAGATCGACCGGTCCCTTGGCGCCTATTTGAGTCGCTATCGTATTGTCGATCAAGGTGACCGTAGAGCCGTCATCTATTAAAGCGTAGGGATCAATGTGGTCTTTAGGTTCGCTTACTCGAACCACCAATTTTCAAAAACCCATTCGACGAATTTCGTGCGAAAGTAGAGGCAACTGTTTCTATCTTTTTCTTTTCTTTGTCTATGCGTGTATGTGTGGCGAAACATTCCAACCTTGTTCCAACGTGCCTCGGTGTCCAATTTTTTCATTATGGTGCAGTCACTATCGGTCTCGCATGACCCCCAGAGTTATATTTATATACCGCACAAGTTGGTTCTCGACGCTCGTGTCTATTGTTGGTGCTGAAAGTTTTATGGCTCCGATTTCTATTCATCGGCTGCGTCGATTGTGAAACTTTGCTATGCTATAGCCTATAATGTTCTGATGGTGCAAATTTTCCACAGCGATCCGCTTCTCTTTTACTGTAATTACTTTTCTATGTCTTTTTTCAATAAGTAACTACATTAGGAATAATATAGGATAGTCGATATTTTTTATTACTACTTTTATGCTAACTACGTCATGTAGGATAATTATAGAGAATGTTGTCGTTAATTGATATATACCACCATTTGTATAAGTTTTGTGCATTTAAAATAATAAAATTAATTATAAACGAAAAATCAAAGACAATTTATCCAGAATTTCATGTAGGTTTAGAATCAATAATCATCTCTCGTGAATATAGTAATAAACACTAAAAAACGTAGTAATAAACACTAAAAAACGCTATACGAAAAATAATAACAATCAAAAACAAAACTAAGTAATCCATAATTGTTTTGCATAACACTTGTGACATGTCAGAGTTTGGTAACGAATTAGGGGAATCGGTAACCTTGATGTAGCTTCTGAGATTTTCAATTACTTCGGTGGTGTTTGGTAAAGTATCATATGTTTCACCACTGCGTTTATCTTTAATATTGGTACAACTCGAGCAGTTGGGGCAGTTCTTTGCGCCGCAGTTATCTGGTTTCGGGATAGAGGTGCCAGCGACGCTCAGGTTGCTTTCCGAAGCTGGACGTCTAGTAAAAGATGTTGTGAAACATAAGTTTGTACATATGATTAGACTAAACAAGATATAAATTCACACTAATATTTGTTTTGACCATTCTCTCCCTCCTTATCTCCAAAACTGCCGAGCCTAAAATTTTGAAAAATAAAATGACATATCGACTACACTTAGACGTGTTTGGCTATGAGATATAAAAATAGGGGGTTTTTTTAATAACTTTACAATGAATAGTTCAATCTTGCACTCATGATTTACACGAAAACTTAAATGAAAATCCTAAGTCTTTAAATTCTCGCGGGAAACGGAAAATATTCGTGATGAGAAAATACATTTAAAATGTATTGCGTAATTTTACTTAGAACTAGTAAGTTCAAATCGGTCTAGTGGTTCGTATGGTAGTTTAAGTACTTATACGAAGGAGTCGAGTACGAGTTCAACTTCCAATTGAAAGATTCAAATTTAAAAATAGCATACTAAGTAATGTGATTTTTTATAGTACGGAACCCTCTTCACGTGAGTCTGACTCGCACTTGACTGGCTTTTTCTATCTAAAATTTTACTTTATAAATAAATTGTAAGTTACAAGTATTTATAATTTTATTTAGAATTTTATTATGCAAATAAACTCATATGTACGATAATATGATACGCATAGACGATGAATATATACGAACAGAAATACGAAATATTGACGAATGCGTTACACAAAAAATTTAAAGAAATGACTTCTTCTTCTTGATTAATGGCGTTTTCTACCTATAGCAATTTCGCCATAATCAGTGACTGCAAATTAACTAAATTTATGATACTAGCATATGCCACCGATTTACTTATGTAATACGATTTTTTCATCTGTAACAAATTTGATTTATAAATTGATTCCCAATTCCAATTCGATTTCATTATCAAGTGATAAGGCTGCCGTATAGTCCTGTAAAAAATTCAAGTTTCCAAGTCCATTCTCTTTCTATCTCTAATGCCTTTCAAATATGCATTTCCATTTTAAATGGCGCCCCATAAAAACTTCTAGGGTACTTACTTGTTCCCCGTGAACTTAGAATCTTCAAATTTAAAATAGAAAAGTTCTTATGGCACAAGTAAAGGGAAAAATCTGAAAATTATCATTTTCTTATTTTAAGTGAATTTTTAAAATCCTGCTAAAAACGAACCGGTTTATAAATTAACAATTAACTACTAAGCTTTATGTAATATAGCAGTATATATCGAACCCTCAGGGCCGAAGTCCAATTGGCCGAAACCAGAAACTATTCTCCGGTTTTATATTAACATTTCAACAGATCTGTAAGTTTTAAGAAGAATCTTTAAATTAAAACAATGAAAATATGTTACTTAGTAGCGGGACGATCATGACTCGTTGGGCAAGTTTCGGGGCAAGAAGCAGAACTGGGTGCTCTACATGTTCTGGTCACTCTCTGTTGCACCCTCACCACGAGGCCGTTGATCCGTGTCATGGTGCAGCGAATGCAGCATACCACTCTTCCTTGGATTTCCTCCTGCCTGTAGGGTCACTACATTTTATTTAAGTTTTGTCTAAATAAAGTTACGAAACCAGAAATAGTATAAATTATCTTAAATACATAAAAGATGTTGTCTTTAAATGATAGAGAAACAATTCTATGATTGCGGTTTTTACGTGAAGCAAATACGCATGCGCACGTGACTGCACCGAGAGGAAGATGCAACGGCCACCATTTTCAAATAGTTTCTTTATTTGCGTGGGTTATACACAGAGCTTATTTTAAATTTGGATTGAAAAAGTACAATATACCGATAGATAATTAAAAAGGAACTCAATGAATCAAATACGATTTTTCGACGATCAATTCCTTTTCTACTTGACGTATTTTCACTAATTCAACCTTACTTTATAGAGAGTAAATATAATAAAATAATTAAAGCAATGAATGAATCAACCCTCACAAATATTGTAGTCGTTTCAGCCGTACCACTGAGTCAAGTAAGGTATGGTGAAGTATTGGCAGTGATGAGTCCGCACATAGTCCGCGTAGCAGAGCGAGAGAAACCAGCACACCGTGATGTGTATTTGTGGTTGTTGCTGGCGCAAGAACCTTATCAGGGGCGCCAAAGGCAGTAGGTCAGCTTTCGGGCCGAGTAGTCCTGCTGTTGTCATTTCCAGCAACACGTTAGGACTCTGTAAATCGACATAAATTGCTAAATTCTTGTTCACTCCCAATCACGCGACGTCAATTGTTCACACAGCAGATAGAGCTCGTATCATCAGTGTTGTATTTGCACGAATCATGAATTACTTTCGTAGTGGTTTAGATTTTAGAAATGAGCCAACGAGTACCGCGAGCGGTAAGCCACTAAAGCCAATAATGAAGAATCGCAAGCCATAGTGTAAGCTGATGTCGCCAAGCTTAAGTATATACACTGTGTCATAAGGTCGTCCTCGAATGCCGATATCGTGAAAGAAATATTACCTACAGCACGTTCAGGTATACTAGAAATTATAACGCCTACCTATATTTATGTGAAATAAATTACCTAATTCTATTTTCCATGAAATCTCGATTCCATGGATCAACCATGCAACTGCGTTGGTAATTTCTTAAGCATAGTAAGTAAACTGAATGGCGAGTCTTTTTTCTCTGTTTAGTGTCGTCCGACCACCCTAATAGTCATTCTTTTACCGCCATTCAGCTGTGAAGACTTTCTGACTCCCCGTTCTTTTTCATCTCATATCACGCACATTTCATAAGCCTAAGAAGTTTATTTAGTTTTGTTCGTTATGGTAGTTAGATTTTCTCACCCTTAATTTACGTCTGCGTTCTAACCGCCTTTATCTTTTTTCTTCTTTTTTATCTTCTTAACAATGACAAGAAAATATGCTTCTCTAGTTATATACAGATCTTATTACCATTATTCCACCATTAATCTATTCTCCTTTATTAGGTAGGTACTTATGCACACCCACAATCATCCGTTCCCTTGTCTATCCATTACTTTGAATGCGTTCGTCCATGAAATGAGATTTTTGCTCTTCGTGAGAACTGATTCGTATGAATCTATGCAGATTTAGCAGTATAGTTTGATGTTAGCATACCCACAACACTGACCCATTTGTACCAATTTGACAAAGCAGTTAGGTACCTCATTATCATTGAATGTCCTGCACAAGAGTGCACCTTCGAAGTTTGCTGCACTTTGGAAAAAAAAATTTGGTTTTCGAGAAGCAGTAGAAATCACCTTTACGAAGTTTGTGGAATCCTGTAACCCGGAGTTCTATTCCAAAGGCTTTCATGATCTACTTTTTCAATGTTAGAAATTATTTTGTAAAATGTACTTATTTCGATTAAAATACTTGTTACTTAGCAATTTCTAGTTTATTTTTTTCTCATATCAAGCGGAAATTTCATATTTCAACCCCAGATATAAAAATAAAAAACTTATGAGTTACCGAGTTTTAGTATTATTTTGTAAATGGAGCAATTTTTAAGTTCAATTAATTATAAAGGGAAACGTCAATCAGTACATTAATAGTACGTTATGATGCATGTACGGTGAGCTGCATATCATAGTCGAGGTGTTTATAGGCACGAGGCGAACCCGAGTAGGTACCTATAATAACCGATGACTATAATAACCAGCTTATTGAGTACGAGCATCATACGACATTTTTCAATACATTTGCAATAAAAATTAGGTAGATACTTCAAACGAAATAATGGCGGGAGCTAAGGGCGTGAGCGGGTTGCTTTTCGCGGCTTACGCATGCGTCACAAACAGAATGATCGTTTGTGATTGGTGTAGAGTAAAAATGCCTAGTACTGTAAAATACAACATTACGGTACAAGTTTCGATGTCATAAAGACCGTATTAAGAGCAAATATTAACAGCAAATGAATTGAAAAATTATTTAATGTAATGCTAGAAATGTTTACTCACATTTTTAATTAAAGTGTCCAGGTAGTACCGCAAGAAGAGCATGGTGCACACCCATAAGTGCATCATCAGCGCCAACATTCCCAAGACCATCATTCCCTAATATTCTCAAACAAAGTAATTCGATAATTATACTTAATAAAAAATAATGTCATTTTTAGAAGTATAACATAATAAGTAATATGAATATATTTCTGCATGAATCTGTTGAGGTGTGAATTACTATTAGCTGCTTAAAACATCACGAGCTATGGAAATTCTAATAACTATAGGTATTAGCTAATAACCGACTTCAAAAACAGAGGAAGTTATTAGACCCGATGGTTCACCGATTTTTCAGAAACTGCCTGACCGATTTAAATTAAATACTTTAGTTGTATTCTGTTTAGGTGGATCCCGATCCCCGACGTGGTTCCATATATTTTTCTATGACGTAAAATATACGGTTTTTAGAAAATCGTAAAACTCGTTTATAATATTATTGTCATCGATATATATTTTTCACAGATTTTGTGTTTTTTACCTTGACAGTTAAACGATCCGCACGGGAGGCCAACCTTAAGCGATTTATTTATAGTATATATATGAGTAAGGGACACTTCATTATTCGAACATGGTATATGTAGTAGAGCGGAGCGGCCGGAAGTCTTTCCATGTGGTCTCGCTAATCTATGATTACAACCAAATAGCGTAATCATAACCTAGCAGCATAACTTTATTAAAATATATTTTACACAAATTGTAGTTTCGTCATATACAACTATAAAATAAAATAATTGCAATTGACAATTTATTAGTTATTAGTTATTATTATTATTATTATTAATTATTACACTAGGCTGAACTTGTTTCATAGGCTGAGTGACTAAACATGTCCGTATTAAAAATTGAGAGAGCGCTCGAACGTCACGGGGAAGTGTTGATGCATTCACCAATTTCTCCCTATAGCCATGAGATCTTGCCTCCGTTAGATTTCCATCTGTTACGGTTACTTCTAAACTTTTTAGAAGCGTAAGTTTGATTTAACAGAAAATTCAATTTTTTTTATAGCAATCGAATCATGACTAACACTACATACAAGATGGCTGGTTGTCGATCAAAACGGCACATATTAATTACAAATAAATGTAATTAGTCTTATAGTTTTTGTTATTAGTCTAACTCACAAGAAGAGCTCGTTCGAGCGGCGAAAGTTGAGGGTGCTGGGGCAATGCCGACGTCAGTTTGGTTTCCATCTCATTATACAGGCAAAGGGCGGCCGCGCTCGCGAACACTGCAGTTGGCCCGACCCCCCAAGGGTCGCCGTTGCAGCTCAGCCATCTCACTAGTCCCTTTGATATACTATCTGCCCATCCCTGATGGAAAGATACGTAGCCACGTGTTTATGTAGTATTAATATCTGGGACATCCCACACAGCGCCATCTAGTCCCAAAGTAAGCAAGTATTATGCTTGTATTCTAGGGTACTAGACAACTGTTAAACATACTTATTCTTTTTTTTAAATAATATATACTTACGTAGATATTTTTATTTTATAATATGTTTATTTACTAGCTTTTCCCGCGGATTACATTAGGTCTATGTATAATGGTACGCGCCTATAGGGCACGAGTTAGACTCGCAATTGGTTGGTTTTGATGATGAGGCAATTAAAAATGATAGGGAATTTCAGTGGTGGGGATGTTAGCGTTGATGGCTTAACTGTGATGTGCGCCATGGTCTAATGAATGCTAAATTGAAGAAATAGGTATGGACTTCGAAAACTATCACTTTATAAGTATTAATAATAATATAGGGGAGTTGGGAGCTTTACATAAACTCATAATGTAAAGTAAATGTTTTACGGTGGGAGCTTACACGAAACCAAATTTCAGAATTTTTAAAAATGCGGTATTTCGAAAAAAAAACCAGAAATTAAAAATATACCCGTTACAAAAACATTCGCTCCTCGCATTGACACACAGATCAGTATTAATATAATGGAACCTAATCTAATTTATTAATTGAGAAATGGGGGCCAATCTACCTAACTTGACCGAATATAAAATTTACAGAAAAGCTTGTTAGTAGCTCGTCGTTCCGCTCCGCTCCTCGCATTCACAGAAACAAACCTAACCTATCCTATTAATTGAGAAATGGCAAACAATTAACCTACCTTGACCGTATTTGTTTACAGAAAAACACAAATGTATCATACCTGACCTTGATTTTATTTAAACATTCTTTTAATTGGCAAACCTAAATAGTCGAAACTCACTAGAACAGTGGCTGGCCATTTAGGGTTAGTTTCAACTGTTTTGAGTTTAAGGGTTACCAGAAATGTCTTTGTAGGTGTGTAATACTCCTTTTATTTTCGTTTCATTTTTAATTATTGAAATTTTTAAAATTTTAAAAGTTGGTTTAATCTATTCACACCCCCTATCTATTCGTTTCTATTCTATTCTAATCTATTAGTTTTGGAAGGCTAGTTTGCAATTTTTGCTGGTATGAACTTGGCATAACATGATAATCCCCATTATATTATAATATTACCTGGTAACAGAGACGTATGTGTAAATGGAATTTTACAGCGTATTGGCGATCACGAACAAAATCTGTGCGCGCGGCACTGTCACTTTGTTTCTACCACATTGATTTTTCTACTACGTAGTTCTATCAAGTATCAAACACTGTATTATACATGTCTCATACATGTTATGCTTGGTTCGTTTCCACTAGAATACACAGAATTGCAAGGATTATTTATACAAGTCTTTAGTAGGTATTATACGTGTCGTGACATTACTTGTATTTAAAACAAGTATGACGGCAACGGTAGAAAAAATGTAGGTAGAAAAATTTGTTTTGGATGGTTTTAAATTTTTGTTTAATTATCGACGATAAGTTATGCCACTATCTTTTTTTATGCCACTATCGTTTTTGATACCCACGACGGCATTTTTGAATTGTTTAATCACGTTTTTTCACGCGATCGCGATCAGCACAGGCGAGTGACTGAATGAGTTGTTGCCGGTCGGCAACATCTTCATCTTCAACATCACTCAGTCAGTCGTCGGTTCTACTTGCATATAGTTCAGTGCGATAGACTTACTATGGTATAAGTGTGTACGTTAACACGCGTGTGTACATTGTCAGATGACTTACTAGGAATGCATCGGTACCTATACCTATAGTTCACAATGCTACGTCCGGGTATTCCTAGGTTAAGTAAAATATATATGAAACGCCCGAAATACCTGTATCCCATCGGTGCTTAAAATATCTGTTTCTATTCCAATGCTCACTCTGTCGTACGCCATACAAAAATTTATGGCGATGTAAGGCTGGAAATTTGTATTTTGTGGTTCGGTCCGGTGACATTTATAGCAAATTTTTATATTCCATTACAATTTTTGTAAAATTAGGCATACAAAGTCAATGTAAGCATGGCTTTCGTGTTTTAGACATATTGACATATTTGACAATAATGCCATAGAATAATGCAGGCTGAGAATGAAGATTGATTACAATGCTGTCAGATGTTCTTCCTTTCTAATAAAAAGGTTTAATACATAGAGTAAATCAATTCAACAGCAGCGTTTGTTTATGGTTTTGATGGTTTTCTCAATGGTTTTGCATTGGTTTTTATCTCTTTGTTAATGGTTAGAGTCATGTCAGTCATCATATCAATGTCACTTCACAGTATTAAAGTGATATTACGCAATTTTGCGGGGTAGAAGACCGGCGCGCGGGGATTTTGCGCGCTTGAAGATCGGCACGCCTGGACCTTGCGCACTGAAATTCTGATTGAATCTCGCCATCTTACAGGAGCTAGCTAGAGTATGAGTGGTTAGACAGTAAACGGAGAAGACGACTATTAGTCAATTCGTACTTTTATGGTTTAATAGAACAAATAACACGAACAAACTGTAAACTTTTATATATCGCGATCAAAATTACACATCAATATGGATTTTGTGAACTATTCTCTTCTATTATATTTATAATTTTATTGACTGATCGATTGGCCGACTGGTTAGAGACCCTCACTGCAGAGCCAAGGGTCGCGGGTTCAATTCCCGCCCGGGACAAATATTTGTGTACATGCACATGTATGTCTATTTGTTCCGTGTCTGGGTATAAAAGTATCTTTATATTTGGGTATTATTATTATCTACTAGAGCCGAATGGAATTGTACGTGACGACGGCAAGAGGCCCGACGGCATGACCGTCGTTCCCTGGAAACAGGGAAGGTCGCTGGTGTGGGACGCCACTTGTGTTGATACGCTGGCTGCGTCCCACATCCAAGCGACCTCAGCAATCACTGGCTCGGCCGCGACCGCTGCTGAAAATCTCAAACAGCGTAAATATGCTGCCTTAGGTAGTACTTACATGTTTGTGCTGTTTGGGGTCGAGACGATGGGGCCGTGGGGGCCTGAGGCGCGTCGGTTTTTCCATGATTTATCGGCGCGCCTGGTCGACGCATCGGGTGACCGTAGAGCTGGCGCTTACCTCGGCCAACGAATAAGTATTGCCATACAGCGAGGTAATGCGGCCAGTCTTTTGGGCACTTTGCCGCACGGCACTGATTTAGATGATATTGTTTATTTGTAGGTATTTTTAGTTTTTAATTAGTGTTTAATTTTTTACTTATTTATATTATGTTGTTATCTAATTGAAATATAGTACAGAACTTAAAATTATTTTACGTATTTATTCATATCTATGTATTTATTGTAAAATATTTTTTAAGTATGTATACTTATCAATTGTCTAGTACCCCATAATACTTGCTTACTTTGGGACTAGATGGCGCTTTGTTGGGTGTCCCAGATATTATTATTATAATTTATCAACATTAATATTTTAAAAAAGACATTGAATTGAACTCATTACTTGTAATGAGGTTTAGTTGCGATTTTTTTTCGAATATTATATACACTCATAGACATAGTATTTACTATGTTCATACTACGCAATGGTCATCTATACCTACCAGTGTACTTGAAAAAAAAGGATTTAATTGTCTTTTATTATTTAAACACGACAAAAAAATTTCAAAATCTATGAGCGAATCATCTAAGGGTAAACCGTTTAAGGTTGACCTTTCGCAGAATAGTCGAATGTTCCGCATGGAAGACCAACCCTATACAGAAATTATATAACTTTTTTGTTATTTTTTGAATATCACAATATACGATAATCGGTTGGCTGAGTGGTTAGAGACTCTAACTGCGGAGCCAAGGGTCGCGCCCAAGACAAATAGTTGTGTGCATGAACATGTGTATTTGATCCGTATCTGCGTGTAGAAAAAAAAATATAAATGTAAATGTCATTAAGATTATTTAAGTATTTATATCAGTTGTCTAGTATCCAGAGTACAAGCTTTGCTTAGTTTGAAACTAGATGGCGCTGTGTGAGATGTCTGAGGTATTATTATGAGGTATTACTATTATTATTACTATGTAAAATTAAAAGAATTATTTTCGTTTCGAAACGATAAATGTGAAAAATGTTTGATTGCTACATCCATGCACTGAAACTCTGAAAAGCTGAAATTTTTGTTTTCTCGTCATAATGACAATCCGTACGGAAACCGGACTTTTCGTTGTAAGAAAGACGTGAAATTATCCCATATATTTCGAATTCGAATGACTATCCCTAAAGATCACTGATAATGTTATCTTTTAGAGCATGCCGGACATCCCATATACATATAACATATTTTTAACTAATATAAACATCTTTTTTTTCTTACGACCGACGTAGTGTCGAAGCCTTTATTTAAAAGTTTCTATTTGTTATAGAGTAAATTGATTTTACAGCAGGTACTTACAATACGCGCCACCGATGTAAAAGGTCACTGGCTGTACACACTCGCCGATCGGAGGCGAGTTCAAAATTGCCAAAAGTAGTGCTATGCGGGCAAAAGAAGTGTACAGCCGGCGGCCTTTTACATCGATGGCGCGTATTGTGCTATTTGTCATACTTTTATTCTACATTCAAAAGAATTAAGTATATGGAATGACAAGAGGGATATACTTTAACAAATCAATCCCAATAACGTACATGATTTAAAAAAAAATATTGAATTACGGTCGAATTTCGACCACTTGCCGACCGCTAGTTTTTATTAATACTTTTAAAGTGGTAGTGGTACTACGCAATCATTTGCACACTAATGAATGAATTAAAGACATTATTGAAACAAAAGCTCTGAGAGACCCGCAATGGCTGCTGCAGGTCGACTCGTAGCGTTTGTAGTTTATTTAAAACAAATCTAAGTACATTCCGATTACATTCTCTAAAACACGTACAATACACTGAGATGCCTACGTTTTGTAATACACGTTTTACCTATTACTAAAATAAAATTATCTTTATAAAAATAAAATTTAAAAACTATTATAGAAATAAGCTTTCGCAATAACGCTGTATGTGGGTATATGAACTATCACATTTTATATATTTTTTTTATAAAAACAGACACAACCCTACTGAATTTTTCACACACGACGACTACATAAGTATATTTAATTTATTATGTATCTAGACGTTGATTATAAATGGATATTGCTTAAAATACAACATTTTCATTACTCTGTTAACATGACTATATTATTGTGTCATATTTTTCGGAGTATTTGTTTGACTTACATTTTTAACAAAGTTAAATACTTAACTACGTTACTTAAGATACCGCACACGACTAACGTTGACTAGATAGTCTGTATATATCGATCTAAGTAAGTGATCCCATTTTTTACTGTTTTGGATATAGCATATTACAACATTATTTAAATTTATTTACAATTTACTCCAAATGTAACATTTTCGCATTCATTGCCCTGGAATACGAAAGTGTTTACATGATAGCAAGTAGGTATTTATCGATACACAAAAATACGTTAAATATTATCCATTAATATATATATATATATATTGATAAGTCTACAGTAACTATAACACGTACACGACTAATACAATCAAATATAAGAATGCCTACGAAAGTTCGAAATAGATTTTAGCAATTATGATCCTAAAGCTCGCTAAAGCTCGCCTTAATTACCTTATAGTCCGTCCAGCAACCATATTTATTATATTTACAGTTTTTCACTTATTTCGCCCTTTAACCATAGCACTAATTCCAATAGTAATCTTAATCTTTCTAAATATTTTCATTACATATTTCGTTGTTGTTTTGCAACTATAAGATTCAAACGTAATATAACTATGTACTCTTACATTTGGGGAAGACAAGGTATATAGAGGGAGCAAAAACATGAAAGTAGATAGGCGACGTGAAGGCGACAGTGATGACAAACCCGATCTCCCAATCGTATTTTGTTTTTGGTTAAAGCAACAAAGCGTTTATAGTTGCGACAAGTATGAAGGCTTATACCTAGATCGGGTAAACAATCGGGTCTTGGTTTTGTAATGTCAGTGTCATTTCTACATAGTTATTATCTACTTTTACAAAAAAGTATGACATTTATATTATTTAAACAATATTCATGCAAGATATATCCAATCTTATACAAGCCACTCGATAGGTGCTAATTTTTTGTGATGCGCGGGCGTCGGTGAGCCGTTTAATTTGGAGTCAGGTCACAGAGTGCATAGAGCTGGGTCTGTTGGAGGTATCGATATTTCTTCCGGCCGTTTAATGGTCTTCATTCTCTGTGAAATAGAAAAATATGTAGATTATTTATTAAGGCGAGGTTCCTCGGCCGTGCTGCACTCGCTCACATCCGAAATCAAACCGGGTAAGAGAAGTAAGATATGCCAGATGACGCCTAGACAGACAGACGAAAAATCGTAGTTTTTTTATTATAAAATATCTGATTGTGTTTGGTTCTATATGACGTTCGAACATCTTCCTTTTTCCCTTTTTTAAAAACATAAACTATTTATTGCATAATTTATGTATTAATTAATTTTTTTTTAAATATACACGTACGTAAAATTTAAGTTTTTTTCTAGGTATGTTAAACGCCTTAAATAACCAAAAGCTTACTCTTTGCTAATACTTACTGGTTATTTGTCTTTGTTAGGCGTTGCTCAATCCTCTAGGGATTTAACCCGTTCTCATTGCGCGCGATTATATTTCGGAAATAATGATGTGTGTTTCCGCTAAGACGTAAATACTCGTAGTGTAGGATAAAAACTCTAGAACGATATATAGGATTGAAACCTACATTGTAAAGACAAAAAGCCTCTTACATTAACGCAATTCCCAGGCGTGATGCAGATCTTGTAAACTATATAGAGAGGTATGCAGCTGACGGTGGTGCCAGTGAGCAGCCATCCTACTCTTATGCTCCACGCGGGGTATTGGTATTCCCCCACCAGCATGTCCTCATGAGCAAGGACCGAGAACACGAACAACACCAGCAGGAACACCGGGCTGAAAAAGCAGAAGTTTAGAAATGATAAATTGATTGTCAACGATACATGTATATACCCAGCGTTAGAATATGTAATTATAAGCGCGGACTAGAAAAAAAGATGAATTCCGCGTCTTCTAGTCGAAAGTCAGGAACTGCTCGTTGTACGTGTGAATGGTTTAGACTTATGAGACACCGAACTTTGAATGTAGCAGACTAGAAGGCGTTTGAATCAACGAGTCGAAGCCATTGCTTTAAGAATTAAATAACTAGATAGGCTGTCCGCGTTCTAGAGTGTCCGCGCAGCAAGTCATCCAAAACGCAATAAGTCCACAAACTGGCTTTTAATCAGTGTAGTAACCTATGGCTGAATACACGTGCGCAATGCCGACTTGTGTCGTAAAAATTTGTAAAAACTACACGTCAAAGACTCAGAAAAAAGATGGAATATCGTATTTACGGTAATTAAACACTATAATTTAACATAAGTTTATGTCTGGAGACGGTTATTCGATTGTTTTTCGATTTAATTTAAACATTATCACGATTTCATTCTTTTAAACAGTGCAACGCCGCGCCGGCTGTACACACTCGGCGAGCGGAGGCAAGCGCCAGAGCGCTATACGGATGAAAGAGAAGACATCTCCACTGCTCTTTTATCTGCATAGCGCAGTTTCTGGCGCTCGCCTATGCTCGGCGAGTGTGTATAAACGGCGTGCACGCCCATCTTGTAGAACAAGAAAAACTTAAGAGTAGCTTAGTACATTTATAATTGAAATTTTCCTTGATTGAACTATATTAAACAATGTTTGTTTCATTTAATTTTTAATTATAACAAATAAAATATTTCAGACTAATATTCAATGATGCGAAAATTCTTAAATTTGTTTGAAGTTGACAATACAATTTTGGACATGTATATGTGTCTTATGTGTAGGCGACAGTATAACTGTATGCCCCTGTTAAGGTTGGCATTTTTTTGGCATATTTATTGCTCAGCAATTTATAATAAATTATAATTTAAATTCAATTGAATTTTTGAATTTAGTGCTTTCGGTTCAACAATTGACCGTACATAAAGCTATGTCTAAAATACGAGAACAGCCCTAAATTATTATGAAATAGAATTGCATGTTACAATGTTTTTCGTTATTATTCTTACGTATGAATTCAATGAATTTTAAAACAATAATGCCATTCTGAAATGTAAGCAAACATAAAAGTAAATTACATTGAAATGCTTACAGCGACTCCACTTCTTTTTCTATTCGTAATACAGTAAATCATGAAAGATATGGGCTGGTCCGAAGAAATGTACTCTAAAAGGTCTTATACTAGAATTTCTGTAAGCGAATATGTGCCATAAGTGTTACGAATAAAGCTTAATTTCTATGCTACATGTAACTACTACTATAATACTATACCACGTTTACTATAATACGTTACATTACGGCAATATACGGACGGTTTTTTTCACCTTTACTTAAGCGACTGCGGATCCTGTTATTTAATTCTTAAATCAATGGTCGAAGCTAAACAATTTAATCAACTTTTTTACTTTATTTTTTTTTATCGCTGTCCACCTTTCATTCAATAGTATGTAACTAGTTGCAACGGGTAATACATAACACAATGTCTAGGTTACCAATCGCGTGGGTTATACGCTTCTCCCTTCCTCATTCTATGGCTCAACTATAACGTTATGATTTTGGTTCTCGAACTAAATAGCCAGCATTACTCATCTATCGAACTAATTCATAGCTCGGTGGCTATGAGATGACAAAAATTTTAGATAGCGGCCGATTGGCGTACTCTGTGGTATATAATGTGCGTGAGGCTCGTATGTACAATCTGACCCTGCTTAAGCTGCTTCACCAGAGAAGTACGTGAGGCGGAGTCCATCTTAGGGCTTCGGTTTCTTAAAAAACAAAAAGGATTCCAGAGATTCCGTCTGTTCGTGTGTCCTTTGTCACACCCACGTAGTTTCTACATGATAGACATAGGTGGATGAAATTGTGCATGTATATAGTTGCATTTTATTGTCGGCGAAAAACGCGGATCTTAATTTCATAAATATTATAATAATATCTGGGACATCCCACACAGCGTCATCTAGTCCCAAAGTAAGCAAGTGTGCTTGTATTATAGGGTCTAGACAACTGATGTACATACTTAAATATTGTTGTCGCCATAGCTAGGTAATGGCCAAATTTAATTCAAACGGAAATAAAGAAAAGCTACGAAAAAACTGTTAGGAACATAACAGCAAACAACTATTATATGCCTCTAAAATTATTTCCAGACAAATAATCACGTCCCAATCAAAGCCCAAACAATTTTCACTCGTAGCTTGTGTTATGTTACCTTATGTATGACCAGCAAGTCCGCCAAAACCATCCAGGGCTCTCTCCCAGCATGGTCTTCACATCTGATGAGAATCTTCGCACGCCGTACACCCAACACACTCCTGCAGCTTCAGCGAACACCACGAATAGGATAGCCAGGCCCGGTCCATAGACGTTCAAGAGATCTACTAGATACATACCGCCCTGGTGACAATAATCAAGTATAGGATTTTTATGTGTATAATATTATCATACTAGCTATTTTAACTTAATTTATTCATGTGTTACCCGTGGTGCCAGGATTGTACTACAAGTTGATTCTCGGGGGATTTTTTGCACGTGGTCCTACTATGTACAAATGGTTGTACAACGAGACATTTTTTACTTGCCCGTGGTGCCACTAAGTTTTGATTTAGTTGCAATTTGTAACATAAAAGTGATTCTATGGCTGCGGTACATATTGTACATGTAATTTTATTTTATGATGATGATGAATAAATGTAATGAACCTGACTTGACCTAATGGTTAAAAATTTCAAATAATTCAAGACTTGGTAGTAGCACGGGCAAGTAAAACATGTTCCGTTACGTACATACATACATAGTAGGTTCACGGGCAAAAAATCAAGCGTGGGCCAAGTCAGAACAAGCATGCGGTAGTACAAAGGGCAACTTATAAATTTATTGTCGTTTTGCACACTCTGGATTTCGTCGCATACTTTCCCCATTACTAATAGTTTTGTTCCATAACTTTTAGGGGAAACGAGCCACAAATTTCAGTTTCTGAAAAGCGCAAGAATATCGCGTAAATAATAAAATGTAAAATGCGAGAAGTACGGTTTGTAAAAAGTGTCTACGATTGGGAGCAAATAGAGAATTCGGGTTTATTATTACTACGCGAAGGACAGATGCAAATTAACATAAAGGGGAACAGTAGAAAAAGACTGTTCGGAAGATGAGTGAGCCATCTTACGGATAAAACTAGCGTTAAAATCGTATCATCGTCGTCCCAAATTCCCAAAAAACCATTGATTACTAAACGTAAACCGTTTATAGTACGTATTAGAAAAAGCAATCAATATTTTTGTTTCGAACAAAACACGATGAGTGGCCACATTCAATAGACCAGTGGTATCTCAGAAAGCCCAAGAAACAGAAGCGCTCACGTCATGCCCCTAGTCGCAATGAATAATTCAGACACCCGCACGTTGAATATACTCGCACTGATAACGGACCGTAATTTATTAAGTGAAAGCTTCAACAGTGGCACGAGAAAAGAATTGGTTAGATAAAAACACAATCCATGTAAGAAAATAGGTTGCTTGTGTTAATTATTTACGTTAATTAAGTATTAATTTCGATTCATCTCAAATGTTCCCAGAATTCAATCAAAGGATAGACTTAATTAACATTGCAATCGGAAACGTCACTTGAAGTATAAACTTCATTAGTAGGACAAGTTTTGTTACTAATAAATGACATTAAAAGTGGTAAGCTTAAATTTCCATACAAAAAATATAAAAATATTTAAAAAAATACTCGGCTGCAAAACCACTTAAGTAATTAATTGAAAAGAGATAAACAAGCTATATTATATAGAATTTGGTTTGAACATCGTGGAATACGCTATGCAATGTTTTTTTTTCTGATATTTACTTAAGCATACCCATATTAAAATATATACTGTCATATAAATCTGACTTGTTTAGTACATGGTATTGTAGTTGGAGACAAAAAAAAATACAAAATATATTTGTTGTAACAATTTATATTTTCACATTAAGGCCACCGCCAAACATATTTTAGTTAGGTATTGGTATGTTTGTCCGCACATGCAATACCATTTAGGTCATATTTATATGATAGAATATTTTCTCAAAAAGAGGCACTTACAGCAACTCATAAAAGACCACCGACGCTTTAGGAAATTACAAGTACCTACTCTTGCGAAGTAGCGCCAAAAAATTAATTCCAATATATTTATAAAATCCGATTTAAAGATTTATAAATAAGCGTTAACGTTAAACATTCATAGTTACTCAAGAAAAATTACTCTTACTTTACAAAATAACTTGTCAGTGCTGAATCTGAGGAATTCTGTTGTTCAATTTTCAATAAAGTTTTCGAATATTAGTATTCACTCTTAGACTTTGTGTTTAAAATGAATATATATCACAAAATACTTACATACGTAGTTGTTGGTAGAGCGCAGATGTAAATGAACACCAAAAGTCCAGCGACAAATAGTTCTCTGTGCCTTCCCAGTGCCCTAGGATATTCATCGCATAGTGCTGTTGTCACAGCTTCCAATCCACCGAATGTGCTGTCCAAACCCAAGGTGATGAGCATCAAGAAGAAGATGATGGCCCAAAAAATAGATCCACTCATGGTTGCTATGGCTTCCGGATATACAATGAAGACCAGCCCTGGACCTTCTAATCCAACTTCTTCGATGCTCTTGTTTTGAACGTGGGCCATGTAACTGATAAACAAATACAATTTAGTAAAATAATAAGGAAGCATATCTATATAGTGAAGCTCAGGGAATGTTTTTTTGATGGCGAATATGGCAGGGTGGAAAAATAATTTTAGAAGGTATAATGTTGGAAGATGGAATTTCAAATAATATATATATTTTTTTTATTGATTTTCCACGGATTTCTCACCTATATAATAAATTGATGTACTGAAGTTACTAGAAATAATTGTGATTCAACGTCGTAATCAATATCTAGTTATTATTTTTTTCTTTAACATTTTAAAAGGTTTCGTTTAAAAATACCGGAGCCTTAGCGGAGATTTATCCTTACCGGGACTTACTTTGGAGCTGAATGTTTCAGAAATCCCTTTGTTATTGTTGTATTGTTAATACATATATTAATTTATTATATTCAATTCATTTAACGGGACCATTCTGATGATTCTGTCCTGATAGCCCAGAACGCAACGAACCTGTCTCAAATTTATAAGGCCATAAGGCCATGGTTCGAATCCGGGGGTGTACCAATGAGTTTTTCTGACTTAATTACATCAACTATCACTGACTCCGTGCCTCGGAGAGCACGTTAAGTAGTCGGTCCCGGACGATGGCGGTCGTTACAATCCCCAACCCGCAGTGGAGTAGCGTGGTGGATTTAAGCTCCAAACCCCCTCCTCACCCTGGGGGAGGCCTAAGCTCCTGCAGTGGGGTAAAATGGGCTGATTCTGATGATAGCCCACATGATGGGACAAGTAAAAAAAAATTCCATCCCACTTCGCTATACTAATAAAAAAAGAAGGTACTTTTCGTTTAAAAAAAAATATTTATTGATAACTACTAAAATGTCAACTCTGCATGTTTAATACCCGTACAAAATTTTAGTCACCTACATCTATAAATGTAAGAACTAACGAGGGTGCGACCGACAGGAGAAACGGATAGTTCAACGGATGGACGTACATATGAAAATGATATATTTTGGGTTCAAAATCATAAGAACTTAATTACCCGAGAACGGAGAAAATAACGAAACCAGCGAGGAAGCTTGTGAGGCAGTTGATAGAAGAAGTAACGATGGCATCACGGTAGCAGTTGTTATTGAACTTGTTGTAGCTAGATAACGCCAACAAGGTTCCAAAGCCGGGTCCAAGAGAGAAGAAGATCTGAGAAGCTGCGTCGATCCATACCTGTGGAGACAAAATTCACAGGAGTTTAACCACAGAAATGACAACTGGTTAGAAATGTCATGTAACCGTACAATATGTGATAAGATACGTCATTTTAAACCTAAGGCGGATAATATAATTGCCCGACGGTTGTATATTTGCTAATCATTTATTTTAAAGCGAAATATTAATTTATTATGAAAATAGTTATATGCGAAAGTGAAAGGTAATTTGCAAGCATATTTAAATCATAGTAAATTAAATCATTGTAAACATTTAAATCATGGTCAGATAGCTTGCGTTGATGTGAAACTGGTAACATTCGATGTCATGCCATACAAACGTATCAATTATTTTATATTCATTGAGTTGAACGGTGTCGTCGTGAGTATAAACATATAAATTTGGAAAATAGTTTTTTTATTTAATTACTTATTATAAAGTTACAAAAGTTTAGATTGTGGCTTTCAAAAGGGTTCTTTTAATGAACAATATTAACACAATAAAAAAAATAGCTGTGTAATGTTTTTCAAAAGTTATCGTGCCCCGAAGCTTCATATAACATAATTTACAAAGCCCGTTTTCTAGGCTACATTTTTTTTCATACAAATGGATTATTTCTTAGGGCGAATCAGGCATATATCATGCCTGATTCGCCCTAAGAAATAATCCCCGATAAATTGTCTGTAAAATGAAATATATTATTATTATTGTGAACCAGCACTGGAGCAGCGTGGTGGCTTAAGTTCCAAACACCCTCATCCCGAGAAGAGCCTTAAGCTCTTGCAGTGGAGCATATTGGGCAGCCCAATATGCTGATATGGTGGTGGTGGTACCAAAAAGTGTCTATAGGAATGGTGGTTGAATGAGAGGAAATCAGACATGTTTTTCATAGCGACATTAAAGCACTACCCATAATGGTTCGCTTTATGAGGCGTGCAAAAACTAGTTTACTTTATTAAAATAAAAAATAGTTTTACTCAAATAAAAATTTACTTATATTTAAGCAATAAACAATGCAGTAGCTGCGTATACCGCACTTAATATTGATATAACTTAATTTTTTTAACGTAAATATAAACGCATGCCTATTTCCAGAGATTAATTTATCTCTAATGTTTTATAAAATACCCTCTTTTCCCGTGAGTACCTTAGAATTGTACAATTTGTGCCACTCTGGTGTTAGGTAGTAACGGATGCCCTCAGTGGCACCGGGCAGAGTAACCCCACGAGCCAATAGAATCAAAAGAACTACGTATGGCGCTAAAGCTGTCACCCACACCACCTGTTGAATAAAACCATATTGAATTAAAAATGTTTTATTAAAATTCAAGAGTCTGCACTCTATCGCAGCAATTATGCGCCAAATGATTTATAGTGGCATGAGGTCTATTTTCTACTAGCTGTGCCCGCGTCGTCATCTGCGCGGTGTGTATAGAACCAGTTTTGGTATTTTCCCGGAAAAATGACACATTTCCTAGTAGTAAAAAGTATTGTAAATGTCGATGCAGAATATTTCTTCGCACCAAATTTCATCCAAATCTGTATAGTAGTTTTTTCGTAATGCGTGTACAGACAAAAATTAAAAAAAATTGGATTTTTGATATCTAAAACGATAACTAACTAAACTACCATCGCAATTTAAAGAAAAATAATGTACAGACACGGCCTCATTACAGTTTGATTATACGTATAGATTATACCAATTTAAAATCATCACATTCTATAAAATATATGGAATTATCCATATAAGCTGTTGAATTCAATTGATGATTCTGAATATTGTATAAACGTAGGTACCAATATAAAAAAAAGTTTCGACAATCGTTACCTTGCCAGCGCTCCGAACACCTTTCCAAAGAGAGAAGTACACCAACACGAATACACCAAAAACACAGAGCGCCAGTGACGGCTTGATGGGGCCCATGTCGTCCAGACCGTTTGACTTGTGCAGCTCTAGTACGTTGCGCCTGCGCATGAGTAGTTGGTACATTAATAACAATCTTAGAGCACTTGGGAGTGGAGAAGTCATGCCAGAACGTACTTTTCTGCATTGTATCAAAATAATTTGGCTTACGATTTTAGTCTGTGAAATACGTGTTTAGTGTGATTTTCTGTTTACTTAAGTGTACGTACGTGTAAAGATTGTTCAGTGTGCTTGTTTCATCTTTTTTTTGTTCGAACTTTTCTGCGTAAGAGTATGTATTTCACCCGCTTAACCTGCGATACGGGACTCTTAATATTTGTGTCTAGGCTGCTTTTGTTGTGGATATGAGTCCCTTCAATTTTCATCCTGCAGTCCAGTTGGCACCCCTTTTATGGGCGGATTCTAACTTCAATAGTGGTGATGAAATATTAAATATGAAATAAGTTGAAAACCGGACCAGGAAAAACGATAAAACAGTATGTGGTTCTACTATAATTACTGAATATACGGAAGCACTAGTTTTTAATTAACTTTGAATATTTCAATTCAATTCAATTCAATTCAATTTCTTTATTGCTATTTGATTCTGTCGAACACTCAGCTACGTCAATTACTTATCTTAACAATAAATTTGAAAGAAGAAACAAGGACTTTATATAAATTTTTGACCACATTTACGGTCATACATACATACAATTATGTTTTTCATTTACAGTTTTAGTTTTGGACCAGAAACAGACACAGTTTATTGCAGCTTAATGCTGAGTAGGTTGCTGTTTTAAATCAACATTGTCAATTATTACACATATTATTCAAGTTATACAATAAAACCTATTAAATATCCGCTGTAAAGAGGCTTCGTTCATTATTATACTACTACAAATTTAAATTAATATCACCGGTCAACTTATTCTAGGTCCTATATTAAATGTCAGAGAAAGCGGCTGTATAAGGGCCTTGTCAAATAATATTCTAATATTAGCAGCTGTACAGAGGCATTGTCATTTCGTTTATACATATTGAATACAAAAAAAATCACAATTTAAACTTGTAATTCAAATCAAATCAATTACACCTTGAAGAGCTACACTTGCCATGTTTTATCATTTATTGCTTCTTGAATATTATAATAACTTTTATCGATAAGTATTTTCTTTAGAACTTTTTTAAATTTCTTATCGTCTTGCATTTTTATTTCTTTAGAAACATTATTATATAGTTTTACTCCATTGCAAATGTAACTCTTCGATATTTTAGCTAATCTATGTGCCGGATGTAAGACGACACCAAATCGTCTAATGCTATTTGTAACTATTTGATAGTTATTAATATTTTTTTTCATATACTCTAAATTTTGAAGTACGTATGCACTACTCATAGACATTATGTTCAGTTGTTTGAAAGCTTCTCGACATGTTTCACGGGCCTTCATATCTAATAAATATCTAACAGCACGCTTCTGCAATACAAATATTCTATTAGCTTCTGCTGCCGTTCCCCAAAACAGGAGACCATAAGTCATAAGACTATGAAAATAAGCATGATAAACAGATTTGGCAGCGTCCCCTCTGCAGAGTTCCTTTACTTTTTTAATGGCGAAGCAAGCAGAGCTCAGTTTCTTTGCCAGTTCATCAATGTGATTCTTAAATGTAAGTTTCTTATCTATGTGTACTCCTAAAAATTTTACGCCTGATTTTAATTCCAAGTTATTCCCTGACGTGGCTATATTAACTTTGCCCTGCTCGCCTCGACCGCCAAGGGCAAAGTTCACAACTGTTGTCTTACTTACATTCAACAAGAGATTATTGCACTCGAACCAATGGACAAGATTATCTACAACTTCTTTTAGCTTGGTTTCTAAGTTATCTTTATTTTTATCTGCAAGGATAATTGCGATGTCATCCGCAAACATAACAATTTCAATTTTTTGGGAAAAGCAGCTATTTATGTCATTAATATAAAATAGGAAGAAAAGTGGCCCCAAGATAGATCCCTGGGGAACCCCATAATTTATATATTCTTCATTAGATGTACATCCATTAACTTCGACAAACTGCGTTCTTGTTGACAGATATGTCTTGCACAACAGTAACTCCTTGCCCCTGACCCCGTAATGCTCGAGCTTAGTTAGGAGGAGGTCGTGATGGACACAGTCAAATGCCTTTGAAAGATCGCAAAATACACCAAGAGTATATAAGCGCTCATCCAGTGATTTTAATATTTCATTCATTAATTGTCCTATTGCATCAGAAGTCGATCTATTTTTTCTAAATCCAAATTGATTATGTGTGAAAATTTTACCTGACTCTGCATGTTCCAGAAGGCGTTTATATATAATCTTTTCAAATATTTTACTAAAAACTGGTAACAAAGAGACCGGTCTATAATTGACTACATCACAGCTGTCCCCCTTTTTGTAGAGCGGGATGACCCTGGCAGTTTTTAATTCGTTCGGGAATATACCGGTTTCCAAGGTTTCATTGATTAATTTTGTGAGTGGCGTTATCAACTCATTAGACATTTCTTTAATAAATATGGGTGAAAGATTCCATTTGTCACAAGATCTTTTTGTTTTCAACTCCTTTATTATAAATTTTAGTTCTGATTCATTAGTGGGATAAAAATCAGCGGAATTTTCAGATCTTTGATTAAATAGATTTAGATATCTTAGCATTTCAAATTTATCAAATCGTAAACCTGCACTTATGTTGTATCCCACCTTGCAAAAATATTCATTAAAATTGTTCGCTACCATTGCACTGTTATCAATTAATATACCGTTTCCATCTCTCAATGAAATATTTTCATCTGATTGATCTAATGTCTTTCCTGTTATATCCTTTATGATTTTCCACGCAGTTCTTATCTTATCTTGAGAGTCCAAAATTTGCTTCTCCAAGCTTAACCTTTTAGCTACGATTGATACCCTTTTAAATATTTAAAATCGTTATAACATTATTTGAATATGTCTCGTTTTATTTTCTTAATTTTTGTGTCTATCAGTGAGATTTTTACGACTAAACTTTTAGAATATCTGCATGAAAATCACAGACTTTTTTTTACACCTTTAGGCTTCTCAGACCCAATAAAATTTTCCTTTTTTAATTCAACAGAAGTCTAGATAATGAAGTAATGAACTGATATTAATTACTATTTTGGATCTACAATAATATACCAGGGTATGATCACCATTCAGGTATAGTATGGGGAAATGCGCAGTTTAAGTTTAGTGCTTCTAAGAATTATAAACACGGTTTGCCGTCTCCATTCTTAAAATCTCTCTGAGGTAACAATATAACATAGGTTTATCATAGCACACAGCATAACAGTTTATCATTGTGTTAAATATTTCTAACCCATTGAATCCAAAGCGTGCCTGATACCAGGACCGTTAAAGGAAATGACGCTCCAGGACATTGCGAGACTTTCTAGACCATTCTGAAAACTCGACTTACTAAGAAATATCTGTGCCGAATTTCATCAAAATCCGTTTAGCCATTTTAGTATGACGAATAGTTACAACAGGAATCATCTATTTTTCCGGGAAATTAGAAGGATGATTTTGCTATTCTCGTAGTATCTTCTCATCATATATATAGGGAAGTTAAATTTTTTCAGGGATTTTTCATTGAAAGGATGATTGACTTTCATTTGCAGTTGGCCTGGTATCTCAGAAATATAGACAGGTTAAATAAGTTTCAGGTATTTTTTGAAGAATAGACAAAAAGTATCCTATACGTTAATTCAGTTTATACATCTATGTCCAAATCCGTTCAGTCATTTTTGTGAGATAGAGTAACAAACATCCAAACATAAAAAATATTACATACAATATTAGCAGGACAGAAACTAGTAAGTGGTGTCATTCAGGGTAAAATATAGTAAAATATCGTATAATTTTACTGTCTTTACTACAACAAATCGCTTATGAAATGAACTTAACTGTCAAATTAAACAATTTAAGAGTGCTTACTCAAAAAACTCCTTAGCAGGTGTGGTGGCATTTGGCAAAGCTTGAGGATCGGTGACGGGAGTGCAAAGCGGTGTGTTCCATTCGTTGTCACAGCTAGTCCAAGGCAGTTCCGAGTTTATAGAAGCCAATGACGCCACCAAATAGTAGACGGCCCATCCGATGATCGTGTTGTAGTACATACCCATGTAGATATCTATCATACAAATGGCGTAACCGACACCTGGGAAAAACGTATGAGATACAATTTAAGAAACTTTATGTTTAAAAAGACGTGAAACAATACATATTTATTAGATTTCAAAGGTTTTTGATCCTAAAAGGTGGCAGGGACCACTAACTAAACTAACTAACTACCACAGTTCTTACGTTTTATTATGATATTTCGAACTATTTTGCAACAAAATATGGGTCCTTCTTAAGTATAAGTTTACTTAGTATGGTCCCCGAAGACTTTGAAGAATAAAAACCAGTCAAGTACGAGGCAGACTCGCACACGAAGGGCTCCGCACCGTACCACCGTGCAATATAAAAACATATTTCTTGTATGGGGCGCCCTTTAATATTTGACTTTATTTTATTTTTTTTAATAAATATTCGTTATAGCGGCCAAAGTAATACACATTCTGTGAAAATTTCAACTGTTTGCCTATTACGGTCAGACAATACAGCTCTCTTACAAGCGGACGGACAGCGGAGGCTAAGTAATTGGGTTCCCGTTGGTACCATTTGGGTACGGAACCCTAAAAATAAGTTTTGAATATCATTTTATAATTATTGTAGCTGTATCCGAGTTTCCAATTTAAATAAAAATTTTACTTTGCGCTTTTAAACTTAAAACTTGTATTTAATTTTTTGGTTGGAAATTAAAAATTAAAAGTTTCACTGTTTTTGTAAAATTGTAAAATAACCATTAATTACTGTTTATACACAAATGTAATCTATGTGAACGAAATCGCAGGCGGTCGCTAGGTTTATAAATGCAAAAGTGTGTTGGTTGGTTAGTTGATTCGTCTTTCTTTCACGCAGACATAGAACAATGAATCCACGTGTTTTTGAAGTGAAACTTCTTATGGCACGGGGTGAGCCTAAAATGACACGAAAATGCGTCACGCTAAATAATATAAGTGGGGGAGATATAAGGAACAATCGGCTTTCACACGAGAAGCCGGTTGTTCCCTATATCCCCACTACTAACTGCTGAGTGTGGGGAGTAAGGTTAGAGTGTTACTCAGTTTCGTGTCGCTGGTAGCTGCGTCATATATCCCCACTACTAACTGCTGAGTGTGGGGAGTAAGGCCAGAGCGTTACTCAGTTTCGTGTCGCTGGTAGCTGCGTCATATATCCCCACTACTAACTGCTGAGTGTGGGGAGTAAGGCCAGAGCGTTACTCAGTTTCGTGTCGCTGGTAGCTGCGTCATATATCCCCACTACTAACTGCTGAGTGTGGGGAGTAAGGTTAGAGTGTTACTCAGTTTCGTGTCGCTGGTAGCTGCGTCATATATCCCCACTACTAACCGCTGAGTGTGGGGAGTAAGGCCAGAGCGTTACTCAGTTTCGTGTCGCTGGCGGCTGCGTCATTGCTCGGAGTGTCAATAGATGTGAAACCGTGAAAACCAGATTGATGTTGATAATTTTAATAACATTATGAAAGTTCAAATTTTAATACTAAAAGTTCTAAGTTTTTACTTCTGTCGGCAGTTCCTATAACTGCCATACAGTTTTTTGTATAGACATACTTTATGATGCTTTTCATCCCGGAAAAAGCCATGCTTCCTGTGAAACAGCATAGGTTTTCCTAATAAATAATAATAATAGCTATTTTTCATACTAAAATGGCTAAACGATTATTGATGAAACTTGGCATAGAGATTTCATAGGTAGTCAACTTTCAAAATTTTGTAGAAAGTCACGCAATGTCTAAGAGGGTCGCACCCCTTCAGCGGATTCGGTACAAATGTGTAATCCACGCAGGCGAAACCGCGGGCGGAAAGCTAGTATAATATAAAAGTAACTAAAAAGTCATCTCTTGTTTTCTTTATGAATTATAATATAATATTAATTTTTTCTAATATAATGGGATTTAATAGCAAGAAGATAACGCAGAGAAAGAAAGTGGCCACTTTTATTGAAAAAAATACTAAGACTGCGATGAATTCGACCGTCTCAGCGTCATATCAGGGGTTAAATCGGACCAAGTAAGTAAATATTGAAAGCTCTCTGCCTACTTAATGCCTCTCGAAAAAGTAAGTCGCTTTCATATGTAACACTGGTCGCTAGCTATTGCTATGCCCCGAAGGAATTTTTTTGAATAGCATTTTTTGTGATTAGATCATGGATAGATCCACCTTCAAATAATGTCTTCATAAAACATTTCCATGTTAAAAATAGTGAATGTTGTAGGTATTGTATAGCACGCTTAACCGACTACAGGCTATGTGTAAAATAGATATATAAAACAATAGTAATTACCCGTAATTGGTGTGGCGGGGCGTGCAGGGGACATTTATTGTTTTTAAGGAGATAAATACGATGGAGATACATAGAAGGAGAGAAAAGGTTTCGCTCGTATGGAAGTATTTGTATTTATTATATTGGTATACTATTATTGGTACCATAGAAGTAAGGATAATATAAGGTAGACATTATAAGGGTCCGATACAATATTAATAAGGAAAAATTATCGAAAACAATGCCGATTACTCGCTGACGCTCTATTTCCTCTTCCCGTGACGTCCTGTCGCTGTACGTGTTGACCCTTTTCACACTTCGTCGGATACCTTCCCCCGCATTTACGCCTTACGACATCGTAATAGTTCAGTTGAATAGCGTTCGATCTAGGCTTACTATTATATTATTACTACTTCTTTGGTATGAACACAGGATGGACGGCAATGTGACGAGCATATTTGAGTATATACAGATGCAAATGTGTATGTTTAACAGATTTTTACGCTTAATTTACATATTAATTAAATCAAAACAATTAATCCATAGAATTGTTTAAACTCTATTCTATTGTAAACTTTAACACATTTATAGCTTTTCATAGATATTGATGGAGTTTACACTGTAGCTATATTATGATAGTAGAATTTGAAAAGTTTAATGTTATTAAATTTAAAAAAGTCATAATAAAATTTTAATTCACTTTCTTTAAGAAGAACGTATCTCTGCTGACAACTATAGCAAAAGTCCTAACACCTTGAAACTTTTTCTCAAGCCACCGTATCAGCTCAAAGCAAGAGGAGCCGTGATTTTTCCGCGCGTGCCTTATTGGCATCATCGCTTCTTGTTCGCGCGCAACCATAATTTAAGCAATCGACGTCTTGCCAACTTATCGATAAAACTTTAACTTATCTTACGACAGTAATGAGCTGAACATGGTTTGTGGTGTTTTATATACTTCTTATAAGTATTTTAAACAGAATCTAATTTAAATTTTGAATAAATATATAAAAATAAAAGGTTAAAATATTAAAGCTTACAATTTTTTCATACAAATCTCAATAGAAATGTTCTAGATTTTAATGACGTGTATTGTCTATACTAATATTATAAAGAGTAAATACTTGATTTTTTGTTTGTTATAGATAAACTCAAAAACTACTGATATAACTGATTTTAAAAATTCTTTCACCCATACGAAGCTGCATTATCAGTGAGTGACATGAGCTATATTTTTCATTTTCAAACTATTCAAACTAACTGTCCGCCCGCGGCTTCGCTCGCGTGGACTACTCAGTTGTACTGGGCTCGCTATATTTTTTTCCGTAGGCATAGTTTATAAGCTGAAGAGTGACACAAGCTACTTTTCATCCCGAAAAAAGAGGTCCCAGTACAATTGTATAGTCCACGCGAGCGGAGCGCGGGAGAAATGTTATCACTCATACATTAAATCATAGATTAGTTTCATCGTCAATAAAATTGCTCTCGGAATGTTTTTGTGGTTATGTCCTTAACAAGCGACGTATTCGTTTTCATATCCGCAATAAAAGGGTGGGGCACATTTAATTATTCGAATTTATGTGTGTGAAAAATATAATTGCGTCGTAGGGCAGGTAGGTACTAATAGAAATTAATTAAAACGAATTTAAAAAAAAGTAATTTTTTAAACAGATAATACATTGTAAAAATGAAATTATAATATTATGCGCACGGATTCGATGTCGATTATCAACACTTTCCAATCATTAGCGCTGAAACGCTTGGACCCTCGAATATACAAAACGTACTGACTTGAAGTCGAGACGCGTCGACTGTCTGGCGTGAAGTGTCAGACTGAGAAATTATGGTCATATTTAGAGTATTTTAGAGGAGAAATAGATGAGTTATCAGTGTCAGATATTGAATTTGTTTAAGGCATTGAATAGCAAATTCAACTTAAAAAGGATTTGCCATGCGTTTCAATAAAATATAGAACCTGGTAACAATAATTACATACATGCATACTTATGTATCATATCCGTTTCCGCGAGAGGTAGGTAATCACTACAGTTTTCTACTTAGTACGATGCTAACATAGGTATCTTTTTCGTTTCATTGCTATCCATAAATCGCATGTAGGCTTGTCTGTTTGATTGAATGATTGGTTTTGAATTGAATTGATTTGCCTCTTCTTTGACTATAAAATTATTTTCGATATATACTTACGTTTTTTTTTTTAATTTATACGCACGTTTCCAACTGAAGTAGCTTCATCAAAATGGGATAAAAAATATGGATTCCAATAAACTCAGTTATTTGCATAGAATACAGGCGTGGCGATATCTATATAACGCTAGCAAGCCGTGCCGCTTTTCCCAATCAGTTTAAGCGCCGTGTTTATGCGCTCCCTTTTCGTCTGGTGTGATTTGATTTCTCGATTCGACGTAACTTATCAGCTATAAATCTTGCTCGAGTCGCATCTCTAAACTAATTAGTAGAGCACGATATCATTCGATTAGCAGTCGACAGATGGCGTTGATTCGATTGTCGATAGCTGCTGCGTTACTGCGTCTGCCAAGTTTGTTCGAGTCGAGAGTAATTTGCTACAGCTAGCAGCCTGCTCGATACCTCAGTTGCATACACTCCGCGATCGCCACAACCTTCTAACCTAACCGAGTCCGCTTTTTTGTGTTTCGTTTTGTTTTTAAGAAAATAGGTCGTATTATTTATTTATAAGATTACTATGACTCAACTTGCTATACATACTGTTTTAATTTATATTTTCAAAGAATGTTTCTTCTAACATTTCTCGAACGAGCCTACTAAACACACTGTTTTTGACATGGAATCAAAACTCGACCGCAACGAAAACGTGTTCCGTGAGAACGCTTAGTGCTCAGTTAAAATTGCATGCTAGAACGTTTCGCTTGTTTCGATCGAAAGGCTAACGTTGCGCAATTGTCGTAACTGCTGAAATGTTCACTCGCCGTTATTACGTAATCAGTAGCGAGTATCTAAATTTCAATTTTTTTTTTTATAGTTTGTCAGAGAATTTTGTTAAAATGTGAATATAAGAAACAATGTAAGTGCAACAGGCAACAGTTGCATAGTTAAAAAAAGCATATACTTACTATGCTATACCATTAGTGTATAAATTCAAAATTTCGGATTGCAAATTTTGTGTCAGCAGTTAGTTGAATTAAATCTATCTGCATATAAAATGCAAAAATCTCGAAAACCGATTTAAAACCGAAAACAGCCATTAACTAATGCAGAGACAAAAGAGGTATTGAGAAAACTAAAGCCGATCTTCTGAAGGCAAGTTTTTTAGTTTGTGTCAAAATGGCAACATAAAAGTTTTATTTGGAATGGGCTATTTACTTGCTTTCATTTCATATCCTTGCTTTCATGTTGTAAAGACAAACATTTTTTTTTAAATTCCCCTTGTTAGGGTTCTGTACCAAGTGACAAAAGGAACCCTTATAGTTTGTCCAATCCCAATGTCCATCCGTCCGTCTGTCTGTCTGTAGTTTTTCCCGGAAGCTATTGGCAATATATAGATGAAATTCGGAAGGTAAGTGTAATCTATGAACCGCTACACAACGACGTAGTGAAATTAACAATTTTTTTTTTGAAATAGGTCGCCATATATGTAACTGAAGTATAACGAAAAAAAATTTCATTGTATATTAACGCCAGAGGTACCAAACGATAGGTCTTAAAAATTGATATCAAGGTTTCAAATATTTTTTTTATTTATGTCAACAGTTATTGAGATATGCACTCCTAAAGTCCTAATTTTTGTTAAAGTCATTAGCCCCCCCCCCCCCCCCGCCCTCTACCAGCTAAACCGTTGTTTTTGGATATGTGGAAAAAATTAATGACAGGACTATACAAAAAGTACTTAAAAGGAAAACTATCACAGCTAACTAGACTGTATTATTTAACGAGTAATAGATTAACTTATAAAATGTACTTTTATAAGTAAAAATTTTGTATAAATACCATAGAAAATAACAGATAGCGTTTAGCCAATAAGCGAAAACTAGATGCATTTTATCTTTGTGATGTTATTCTAAAAGATAATTAAAAAAAAATGTGATGGAGGGAGTAATTATAAAATGAACATTAATATATACAGCAATTTTGTTTTTCAATAGAATCTAATGTGTGTCCCGAGTACAGTCTGAAACTAAAACTACATTGTATTACTAGGTTTTATAATTTAAGCTTTCCTTTGCAGAGCTTATTCTCTTCATAATCGATTCTAAAAGCCAAAGGTTCACTGTAATAAAATTAGTAAGAAAAATTGTCTCTAGCTATCAGTGCACTCATGTTATTACTTTTCGGATTAGCCAGAAAGGATCGAGCGCCTTCTAAATAACTAACGAAATAAAAATGAAATATATTCATACAATAATTCTTAAATTACATAATAATAACGATGGTGGTATGATGGTGGATGGTATGGTGGTACGGAACCTTTCGTGTTCTAGTCCGATTCGCACTTGGATGGTTGTTTTGATTCACAGACGCCATATTGAAATATGATATACCCTCTGTTACTCCCACAAATAAGACAAATCAAATGACACCTCATACGTTATATTCTATTATGCCGTTTGTAGACTGCAGAGCATACGAAAGAAATATCTAGGGTACAAACCTACATACATACACTCGAAAAACATTACCCTTCGGGTCGGGTAAAAACCAAAACTAATACGATAAAATGATGATATAGAAGGTCAACGATAGCGCGAGATGTTTTGAGACAACGCCAAGTAATGAAATTAAATTAAATTAATTTATTCACCGTAAAAAACAGAAAGCATTGCATGCAACACTAACGGTAAATTATTATTAGGTGCCGTATCTCTCACACTAGGATTCCCTGTGTTGTGAGAGATAGTCATTTCTAGTGGTACTAAAAATATTTTTTTACAATGCACTCTAACTAATATACATGAAAGAAATATATAGCAAACAAATAAAGTTTGGATTGACAATAATTTATTTGAGCTATGTGGGTTTGTTTGTATGTGGTGTGTGGGTGTGTTGGGATGGTTAAAGTATATGGTATGGTTTGGTATAAAGGAATGGTTCCGTATTCGGCTGAACGTGGTCCAAAATTATAGAGCGTGTAGATTTGTAGAGCTTTCTGAACTAAACAAAAATTAAAAAAAAAAGATGAGTGATAAAAAAATGAAACCTAAACTGCTCATTTGAAATTTTTTGTTTAATAAAGTAAGCTCTACACGCTATATAAATTATAATAAAATATTATTCTAACTGAGGAGTCGTTTTTAAAACCTAGCTCTTTCTCCAGCAAAGTTTCACGGTTTAGATATGTTCAAAATTAACAAAGAAAAAAAAAGTTGAATATAACCTCATTTTCTTCAATTTTTTTATCTTACTCTGTAAACCTTTGTGGATAGAAATGTATAGATTTTTTAAATACAATGGTATTATACATATATGTGATGAATTTCCTAGCATTATTTCTTAACTATATAAAAAATATGTAATTAATAAAAATAAGCATTCGCTTTGTGTGTCGAAACTTCAGTCTGCCTTGATGTCGCTTTGTGTTCCTAAATAAATTTTTGATTGATTTGATTGGTTGTCTGGAATACAGTATGCAACGTTCTCTTTGATGTTTTTTATGGATCGATATAATGCCCTTGAATGTGTCTATATGGATTTAAGCAGGACACGGGTTTAGATAGCAGAATAATCAGGACGGAGCGTCTCAAACATTGAAACGTTATAAAACCTGAGTGAAAATATCAACCGACAGATAGCTATTCCATATGTGATATTGCTAAAATAAACAAAAATACGGTATTTTACTATTGTTATTATATTTTAATTTTAAGAGACTTTATAGAGATTTTAATATTATGTATATATGCTACACATTGAATATATTAACACGTTTCTCAATAAGGCGAAGAAAATGATAGCTGGTAAGAAGATAAGTAGCGATATATGCATACACGTTCGTACGCAACGCGGTAAAGAGTATGTGTATATCCTGAATGAGAATCAGGCCAAGAAAAGTCCTAAAGCGGCGTGATGTAGTCCATTCAGTTTCATACATTTTAAAGAGAGCGGGGGCGTGCGGTGTTAAGTGCGGCTATGTGTTGCCGTTAAGAGTATTGTCTCATCTATATGTATAAGGGCCCTAAGGGAGCCCCTCACGCCTCGACCTGTAACTGCCTGCCGTGAAAGTGATTGATTTTTGATAAACTCCCTGCACTTTGGTACTGTCTAAATCATTCCAGATAAGACGTCAGCACTCATTTATTAAGCCAAACAAAAGAATGTTTTTAACATGGAAAATAAGGACTTTTTTACCTAAATCGCAAAAGTATAATAACGCACTTTAAACGTTTAATCGTTTGAAAATCGAAAGTTCCTTGCTTTCCTTAACAATGCTGTAGCTCGGGGACTATCTCGCTTCTCCCCTAAGCATTTATGCCGTAACTGCTTGCTGATACCTCCCTTTAATCACTTAGGTTTTTATTAAGTAGGTACTCCCCCAATATAAACGATACCGCATAACTGTACAAAATGCTTAGACGGTATTTAACTCTCTGTAGGCACTCATTTTTTAATGTTTCGAATACGATAAAACGAGATAGATTGAAACGCTAGGTTGAATAAAAACAATTTTACAATCTAGGATAAACTCTGTTAGAAAAGCCATTTTTTAAGTAATTTTTTAAACATCATTAATTTAGGTTTTCTGTAGTATTTTGTGCCATTGATCGGTGAACATTGATGAAAAAAAACCAGTCTTTCCCGAATTTCTTAAAAAACGATACGTTTCACGTCCTGGAAAACATTAAAAAATACATACTCCTGCCGATTTGAAGTTGGTTAAAAAAACAGCCATTCTTGGTGGATCAATGATTATTATATCAAATAACATTAAATGTAAAAACGCAGGGACATCAAAGACAACAATTTTATTTGCGTAAAATATTACCTAATTAATTTTTATTTTGGTGTAGAATATTTTTTATGTACATTATTGAAATATTTTAGATAGGCATTGCATTTCGTATAAATTTTGGGTAGAAATGGGTTGATGTATTAAATGCATAAACGCTGATATGCATGGATTACCTTTCAGAGCGGGGCAGATCCGTTTCCACAGCGTGAGGCATCCACAGCGATGATACTGGCCGAGTGCCAACTCCATGTAGAACAGGGGCAGACCGCCGAATACCAGCATCACGCAGTACGGGATCAAGAATGCACCTGACACAGAAGGTACATTATCAGCGAGTAACATAGGTTATATTTTATATTCAAACTAGCTTCCCGCCTGCGGCACCGTTCGCATGGACTACACGGTTGTACCGTGACTGCCTTAGTTTTTTGCATAGATATAGTTTTTAAGCTGAAGGTTGCTGTAAGCTGACATAGGTTACTTTTTAGTCCGGAAAAATGGTCCCGGTATAACTGTGTACTTAATCCGCGCGAGCGGAGCCGTGAGAGGAAAGTTAGTCCTATGTATATGTTAGTACACAAACATGATATTGAAATTGTATTTATTCTGAAAGTATTTGAACAAAATAAATTTGAATGGGAGCATAAATATAAATATCCTTGTATGTTTTCTTTACTTTGACACGTTACAAAAGAAATGGCATCGACAAATAATAACACAAACAGAGGGTGAATGACCTTTCGTTTACAAAGCATATTATTAACACGGTATAATTTTGATGGTTATTAACAATATTTATTAGATTTAAATCCACATTACAAATGCGTTACAATAATGAACACTGCTCCCAGTCCGCGCCATTATGATTCATCGTTGTTCAATCTTAGGGATGTGCACTGGATGTGACGTTTTGATTGTGTTGTACCGCGTCACATCGAAACATCGCTAACCAATATACATATATATTATATATTCAATTATATTCTATTTAGCCTATATGTATATGTACAGGCTGTTTCTTGGTGAAGAATTTTATTTTTTAATTTTTACAATACTACTTGTAATTTTTTCGTCGCTTATTAAGAACGTTCGCACAAATTAAAATTTGTCATTTGCGCATATGATTTCTAGTGCGCAGACGAACAAATCTGTTTCAACGTAAACCATATTGTTTCTTGCATTTTTATTATGGTGTATACTTAAAATAATGAAATAATGTAAATATTGACGACTGCTTAGCCTAGTGGGTAGCGACCCTGCCTACGGGGCTAGAGGTCCCGGGTTCGAATCCCAGGTCGGGTCAGTATTAATATGATGAATATTGATACTGGTACCGGGTCTTGGTTGTTATATATAAAAAAAAAATATTTATATAAGTATATATTATAAAGAATATTTAAGTATGTATATCAGTTGTCTAGTAACCCATAACACAAGCATACTACTTGCTTACTTTGGGACTAGATGGCGCTGTGTGGGAAGTCCCATGTATTATTATTATTATTATTCTAAACTTAGTATTACTTGTGTATCATAAAATATGCAATAGCTACGTAGCTATGGCGTGGATTAAAAAGAATATACAAGTAATGCAACCAATAATATAGAAAAAAATAATAATAACATATTTACAAATAAAATATATCGTTTAAAAAATTATCTGGGATCACGATACCCAGAAGACTGGCAGCGTTACCTTTTTGTATAGCCAGGCTTATACGTTGACGGAAATAGATAGCTGCCAGCCTTCCGGTCGCCGGACACCTCAACCAAACGCACAGACACTTCCCTAGCGAGCCGCTGAGCCTCTGGACCCCACGGCCCCAGGGTTTCAAACCCAAAAGGCGCTAAAAAGTACTTGTTCAGTCCTAAAATAGGTACTGAACATAACATTAGAATAGTAACATTTTATTTAATTATTTTTAATTATTGCCTGTGGCAACATTTCTTTTCTTTTCTGTGTGTGACAAACTTCAATAAGTAAACACCACCATTTTATTTTCATTGTTGATTATTTTCAATAAAATAATTAATAAAATTACATTGCCTGTTTATTCAACAGTACTGGTCTCCTACATTTGAATATTTGCGCCGCTTGGAGTCTTCAACGGCGGGCGCCGCCGCGCCAGCACCCTTGGAAGTCACCAGAATGTGGGACGGAGCCAACGTTTCAGCACATAGATAGCGTCCCACACTAGCTGCCTGCCAAGCTTCCATGGCCCGAGCGTCATGCCATCGGGCCTTTTGTTGTCATCCCGAAGGACCCCACTTGGCTCGAGGATAGCACCGAGCGGAGGTTAAGGCCCTATGGATGACGTCGTTAAGGGCCGCGAGGCGCGACCGACGGCCGGCGCTGAACTTACAAGAACCAACTGGTCACCCCTTTCTCCACAACGGTAAATGTGAGGCTGCACCGTCCTAAGGTCCAGACGCAGGCAGATCGCCAATGAAAGTGTCTCTTTATCAAGGAGCGTACCCACAGTGTATATTTTAAATTTTATTTCTCCATTTTTATAACAATATCTTCTTTCCGTAATGTACTATAGGAAACCACGTCAAACCGCATTTACCATACATTTTTCACAAATTAAAATTGTTCGTGTGTATCAAAGGCTGTACTCAAAAACACATGTTTTGCAACGATGGCCATCGTGAATCGTTATGTCTAATTAAAACTGTATAAATTACATTATATTTATGAACGCTGGACGGTTGTCAGCGATTGTAAAAATTGTGTACTAGGCTAGGTAGCGCGTAAACATTGGGATGGTGCTTCTTGGTCAACAATCCTGAGCTAGCCGAAACAAGCAAGTCAGCGGCGAAGCAGCAAGCTATAAACGTTTGAAGATTATTCTCTAATCATCCGTCTACTAGGTCCACTCGTGTTCACTAACTTTGTTTACATTACATTTTACTTGTAATATAACTACCACTTCTTGTGTTGCGATGAATCCGAAATATGTTTCATCGCGTGCAGAGTGGTATAGTGTCGCGTGCGCCTTTTCGTGTCTCAAATATACTTGATTTTTTTGATTAAAACAAGATTATAAAAAATCTGCTTCGACACTCAGAATTGGGCACTTTCGACTGATTCGATGAATCATATTGATGGATTCACAGCGCAAACAATCTCGACCATTGGTTAAAATTATTAAAATAAAGTACTGGTCCCTATCCCACTGTCCTATATAATTGTAACTCTTAGACTATAAACTCACCGCCACCATTCTGGTAACAGATGTAAGGGAACCGCCAGACGTTGCCCAAATCGACGGCAAAGCCGACCACGGCGAGCAGAAATTCCGCCTTCTTGGCCCAGGTCTCGCGCTGCCGCACAGGCGTTAGTGACACCACCACGGACCGCGCTTTCTGCGCCTGCTGGTTATCATGTTTAACATTTTCATCCGTCTATGGCAAATCTAGAGTTACGACACGCGGGTAGATACATAGAGGCGACAATACATCATAGAGCCGAACTCCCATTTGTATTTTGTTTTTTGTTAGACTATTAAAAAGAAACGGGTAAAAGCGAGAGTCATGTTTGCTTGTCGAGAACAGAATATAATATATGTTCGAGTTATGAGGCGTAAGTGTCACCTTTGTGTAGTTATTATTTACTCTCAATGGTTATGATTTTGCCTATTTTATATAGAGTACAATGATGTGTCGACGCGGGCGTTTATAAAATTGTGCGGCAAATGGGCTTCAAGTCTTCAACCAAAATTTTTACCACATAAGTAGTTTTTTATATTTTCTTCCGGAAATAGACCAATCTAAATCTTACTCTTGAAATAAAAAAAAAAGAAAACTAAGTCTGTAATTTCTTTTAAAAGATGTCTACTATTTGCATTATCTTAGACTAAATACAGTCATAACATTTTTATTGAGGATTACTATTTCATTTGTTATAATGCCTTTACCTCAATATTTTTTATTTATTTCAGCTTTGGTTTTTTTCTGTGGAAGGCAGCGCAATAAGTTCAATCGCGCCAGATGACGTCAAAGGGACAATTTCAATGTCAGATGAATTTTCATGAATATCTGGCAAATTCGTGAGGAGAAAAAATTTTTATTTGGAAAGGTTATCCTAGAACCTTATTCCTTTTAATATTAAGGACCATCAACGCACCTTTAAAATGGTCTAAGCCCATTGTAGGAAATAAGCGAGTGGATTATTGCGTTGTGATTACAAAATAACATATTTTGTGACATAAGTACATATTTTGTATGACTGCATAATTAATAATAATACCCAGGACATCCCACACAGCGGCATCTAGTCCTAAAGTAAGCAAAGCTTGTATTATGGGTATTAAACAACAGATAGGTATACATACTTAATTATTCCTTATAATATATACATATGTAGATGTGTTACAATCAGACATGGAACAAGTAGACAGTTGCGACCTTTGGTTCTGCAGTTAGGGTCGCTAATCACTCGGTTGATCGGTCAGACGAATGAATGTTTTTGGATTGATAAGATCGCTAATGTAACTATTAAATGAAGTTACTACTCAATACAAATTTACTAGAAACAACACTTGATGAATCATGTACATCCTAAACTGATTTGATATAATGTAATACTTGGATATCTCACATATGATCATCTGGTCTCAAACTAAGCAGGTGTCGACACTGAACTACTTATATACTAGTAGAATCGCCACCGCGAGCCATATGTTTGCGCCAAGCGTTGTAGCCGACTGGCAACAACTCATTCAGTCACTCGCCTAGGCTCACCGTGACCGCGTGCCAAAAATGTGATTAGACAATAATTCAAAAATGCCGTCCTGGGTATAAAAATTTGTAAAAATCAATAAACTGCGAAGAAAAAGTTAGTGGCATAATTTATCGTCGATTATTTAAAAAAAAAAAATACTAAACTAAAACCATCCAATACTAATTTTTGTACGTACATTATATTCTACCGTTGCCGTTATACTTGTTTTAACTACAAGTAATGTCACGGCATGTATAATACCTACTAAGTATAATATTTGCAATTCTGTGTATTCTAGTGGAAACGAACATGAATGAGACATGTATAATACAGTGTATTATACTTGGTAGAAAAATCAATGTGGTAAAAACAAGGTGACAGTGGTGCCGCGCGCACTGATTTTGTTCGTGATGTCCTTTCTACTAGTATGTAGTTCAGTGGGTGTCAAACATACTTTTATAATATACTTAGGTGCACATGTGAAACAAACAGATATTCATGCATATAAATGTTAATCTCAGCAGGAATCGAATCCACGATCTTTGGTTTTGTGGTTGACGTATCCAATAACTAGACCAAATGGCCAGTCATATTCAGTATAAAGATACTGATGACTGACAGATTGGCCGAGTAGTTAGAGACCCTATCCCTGCGGAGCCAAGGGTGGCGGGTTAGATTCCTGCCCGGGACAAATATTTGTGTGCATAAACATATCTATTTGTTCCGTGTCTGGGTACAAAAGTACCTATCAATATATGTATATGTTACTGTAAAAGCACAAACTACGGTAAATACCAAGATTTTCTAGTAAAACCTACGATTTACCAACTTTTAATGGTCAAAGTCCGAACAATTCTGCGATTCGAACTTTTACCATCATTCACTTGGTAAATCTTAGGATTTACATCAAAGACACGGTAAATGTTGAAAAAGACATGTCATAACATTTAACAGCCGTCAATGGTAAAACCAAGCGTGTACTAAATTCTAATGGTGAAAGCCCGAAAGGATTGTTCTTTTTTACAAATCCTTACATTTACCGACTGATGTCGGTAAATCCTAAGATGTAATGGTGAAACGTAACATATATATTATTTAAAAAAAAAAGAATATTTAAGTATGTATATCAGTTATCTAGTTCCCCATAATACAAGCATAATATTTGCATAACAAGTGGATATCAATAGTCCCTGCCTACTCCTTAAAGTAAAATGAATATAACATACATGCATATACGTGTATATAAATGAAATGTTGAACCTGTGGTAGCGCTCTCGGGGGCGGCGGGTCAGGCGGCGGCATTTCTGGCTCGCCCGCGCACTCGCCGTTCTGCTGCGAGCACGCTGCTTCTGTCTCCCTCTGTATGGCCACAATGCTTCAGTTGATGAATGTAATAAAGCAACCAATTATATCTATATATCTAACTCACGTTATAAATACGAAAGTTATCTCGTCACAGCTAAACCCCTGAACCGATCTTAATGTAAGGTATGAGGGAGATAGTTGGGGAAACGGCGAGCTGGGAGTTTTGAAATAGAAGGGTAAGTAAAAGAAATAACGGTAGGTAGAAGAGAACCAAAAAACATACCTAGTTATAGGGATTTTGTGTGAAAATTTTAAATCTAGTTGAAAATATAACAGCATACCTATATAGAGAGAACCAAGAAATTAAGAGTCCATCCCGGCTTCGCCTTTGGTTACCTTTATTTTAGCTCGTATATATTTGTATCATAAGATTCTCGCGTACCTACTGCTCTATTTTTTTGCCACTGCCGCTTCCTTTTCTAATTTCTAAGAGTCACTCACAACCTGTTCCCGTTTCATCATTTTCAGGATTAGCGCCTCTTGTGTCATGTTTTTTAATTGGATTTGGCATTGTGTGCACTAACCAGAACTAGCAGAAATAATGACGTCTAATGTACGAGTAAGTTAGAGTTTTCTTATCCATCGTGAACTTAATTAAAATTCGAATAGCTCGCTAACATATACAAACATGTAGACCACACGGACGAAGCCGCGGGCTGTTTGTTAATAAAATTATAAAATCAATCTGTATATGCTGTTGCCATCAATAAATTAAAAAAACTCTTTAGAGCGGAGACAAAAGGACTCGCAAATCTTTAGTTCCACTCATGTTTTAAGCAGTGAAATCGTATGTACCTGCTCTAAATTCCTACTGAAGCCACTAGTGGAACCAAGCAGTGGCATCAACACTCCGTACCCTATTTTTTAGTTTCGATGTCAACTACGAATAAAGCAAAAATTAATAAAATCTGCGATAGTTAGTAAAACGCGAAAAAGGAAACTTTTCGTTTGTGTTTACATTGCATTCCCCTGTCGCTAATTCCCCGCCATTTCAAGAGATTCCTCTACAAATAGAGGAAAATTGTAAAGCAGCAGACCGTGGCATTCTGACATAAGAGCTGGAAATATTTTAGATATGACTAGGTGCATTTATACGCAAAAAAAATCGAATATACGTAGAATATGGACATTATTAATGTATTTAATAATAATTTTATAAATTAGTCGACCGAATGAAAACAATTACAGTCTAACTCTAAGTCTAACATATTTTAAATTAGAAATTCGGCTGTAGACTGTATTAGGATTTTTCAAAGTTTTTAATGACATAGATATATAATTAAACTGATCTGTGGTAACGGGGGATCTATTTCCTTTCATCATATCTTATATATATGGTGTTGATTAAACTGCATAAACCATTTCTCAAAAGTGTGCACATATTTATAAATATTTGTAATATCTCAGATAGAGTTCATCTGGCACATCTGTACATTCAAATGTATGTATGTGAAGCTTAATCTATAATTTCGGTGAACCAAAAAAAACTAATACGTATCTAAAGTATTATTGTTCTTAATGTATTTTAAGCATACTTTCATTTAAATTGCTTTTTGGGGTAGAGTTCCTTAGCCAAACTCCATGGTTTTACGAATTTCCCTCAAATTAATTAGTCGTCGCTTGTTCTTCACAGAACTTTCCGGAGAATAATTTGTGATGTGAGTAGTGCCGATTATCGATGTCGAGAATATGGACATATAAGTTATAAATCTTATTGAATACTTATGAAATCTCAATTTTTACGAAGCTTTGAAATACATATAAATGTATTTCAATTTTTTTCGCTTCCAATATTGTTAAAGTGTACGATATATTTACATTTTTCGAGTGAGGTTTTTTTTCAAAGAGAAGCGAAATGATACATAAAATTATTATTCGAAAACTAGCGTTGGAACCGAATAAAAAAGATCTAAGTACCTTAATAACTTTTCCGAGCAGGCAGAGAGGTCAAAATCATAAAAGTACGAATTGACTAGAAACCCCCCTCTGCGCTTACCGTCAACTCTACTTATTCCTACTGTAGCTAGCTGGTGTACCCGTTTCGCGAGATGGCGAGTTTCAGTCCGCGAGGTGTCCACGCGCCAGCCTTCACCCCGCGAAATAGCGTTTGACAGTTTCGATACTATGAAGTGACATTTCTGACTCTTTTAAAACCCGTTAAAATTAAACGCTACTGTCCAATTTATTTACGCCATGGTCAAAATATTGCTCGTACTTAAAGTAATAAAAGCATTCCAATTTTTACACATTTCTCTCATCTCCCATACGGTAAGTATTGGGGTAACACTTTTATGTGTTGATGGTTTTTAATTTACTACAAAATTTTGTTTTTCCGAACAAACAAACGAACGACACAGAAGAGGGTTGAAGATCTCTCAACGATACAACTATACTAGTCCGGTCGTGGGACACTAAATTTTACTAAAAAGTTTTGATAATTCTAAAGTTGTTCGTTTTTGGTGAGTGGATAGATAAAGTGCATGGTGAGCTACTGTCAAAAAGTTAGAAGTTTTAGGGCTGTGCTAAGGGAATGGCATAGGTTTTCCTTAAATTTCGTGTAACACACTGTATATAGAATTAAAATTTGAAATTTTAAACCTACTAATATTAACTCACAATGCACTTTATCTATCCACTCATTAAAAAACGAACAGCTTTAGAATTATCAAAAATTTTTATGAAATTTAATGTCCCACGACCAACTTATTTTTTTAAATTTTCGTAGTATCCATTATGTTATCTTTCTAAAAATTTTACAATATGAGGTTAACATAGTTCTAATTAAAAACCAATCAAAATTTCAAATTTTAATTCTATATACAGTGTGTTACACGAAATATTAAGAAATACCTAGTTACACCCTTAGCACAGCCCTAAAACTTCTAACTTTTTGACGATAGCTCACAATCCACTTTGTCTATCCACTTATCAAAAAAGGAACAGCTTTAGAATTATAAAAACTTTTTTATGAAATTTAATGTCCCACGACCAGACTGTTATTTTTATTTAATTTTCGTAATATCCCTTATGTTATCTTTCTAAAAATTTTACAACGCGAGGTTAAGTTAGTTTTCATTATGACCCAATCAAAATTTCAAATTTTAAATCTATATACAGCGTGCTACACGAAATATTAAGAAATACCTAGCCACACCCTTAGCACAGCCCTAAAACTTCTAACTTTTTGACAATAGCTCAGATTGCACTTTATCTATCCACTCACCAAAAACGAAGATCCTTGGAATTATCGTAAGTAATTTTTCTCTGGCTACGCGACTATACGTAACACTAATTATTACGATTTGTTTATTTTTATTATTTAATAGTATATTACTTATATATGTTAGCTAAGGCAAGAGAACGTTAAAACCTTCGAATAGGTAATAGTTTTTGACAAGTAAAAAGAATTGAAATTTTGAGTTGAGTCGAGTTATAATAATAATACCTGAAACACCCCACATAGTACAATCTAGTTCCAAAGTAAGCAAGTAGGTATTATGCTTGTATTGTGGAGTACTAGACAATTGGTTAAATATATTTTTTTACACTCCCACACAAAACAAATAGACATCTTCATGTATACAATTATTTTTTCCAGGCAATTAAACCCGTGACCCTTGGCTCCGGAGTTAGGGTTTGTAACCACTCGGTCAATCGGTCAGTCAAGCTATGACAACGATTTGAAGTGTCCAGTTACATCCAGAGATGAAATAAACATCTTATAAATTAGATAAATGAAAAGGGCTGATGAAGAAGATGAAGAAGTTAGATAAAAGTGAGTGAGTGAAAAATATAAATATATATATTTCTATATATATATATATATAGTAAAGAACTTGTCCTCCGTTTAACTAAATATGAATATGAGGCACTATACAAAGAAATTATTTTTATTTTTACCCGATTATATTAATACATTTCACTTGATAAAACATGCGACTATAAAAAACAATTGTCTTTGTTGTTTTTGACTGACATTATTGATTGTTTTAACAGCTTCGAAGCGTTTGTAAGAAATCTAAAATTTGTGGAAAATAAAGTTTTTGACAAACGCTTCAAAACACTTGAAACAACCACCATATAAAATAGTTGATAAATATAATATTTCATAACTGAAACGTGGACATGTAATCATGAAAAAATTAAAATTATTCTATGTATAGTGGCTCCATCTATCACTAAATAGCCGTACTAGACAGGCAGCGTTCAATCTTAATAAAATTACTTAGTTTTCCTAAATTTAGATGCGAACGTTTAAATGTAGATTATCTACTGTAAAAGTGATTGATTAAGTCGTGACTCGCACTGCTAGCGAATATCCTTTTCCTCTTTAGGTCCCGCACGCGCGAAATAGGCGCTGTAATTGACGAACTAAATTAATTAAGGTTAATCCTACACCAAAAGACTTTTGCCGTAAACTGTCTTAATCGGTTGGGGAACGTATTTTGTACTAGAGTTCCGTATCGGCTGCGTTTAGGGTTGTCAACTTTTTTCAAAGAAAATACAATATAATTATTTTGGTGAAAAAAAATTGTATTTAGAAGAAAAGAGGTTATGCGTATATAAGAGCATACACACAAATCACGGAAGAACACCAAATTCACGACAGTAGTGTACTTAAGATACTTTCTGTTGTACGGGCACGTTTAGAAACTCAATTTTTGTATATATTTTTTTTGTTTTTCATAAATATCACTTCAAACTAAATTTTTTTTTCTCACAGGTTTTTTCGTGTAAGATTCTTAAAAGTTGTAAATATTTCTCTGAATGTAGTAGGCAAAAAAATTTGGAATTTGGTATATGTACAGAGTTTATATGCTTTTGTTTTCAGTTAACTATAAATTGTTAAAATAAAAATAAAATAAAATACCGGTTACGAAAACATTTTGTTGCAAGTTCTTAACGATAACTTCTGAAATGAAAAAGTTATTTGTTATATTTTTGTTATAAAATATTACTAATTTTTATTCTTCCCCTGCTGGAAGCGCTGCTGATATGTTTAGCAAAACAGCGGTACCTACTAGACGAAATTTCAATTGTGTTTTTATTTTATGTAAAAATAATACATTTTTATCCCGTATTCATAAAGACAATCAAAATGCAGACAATCGAAAACACATTTGTAGCACTCATCGCTACAATTTTTATGAGATAATACTACTTATATATGCGAAAACATGTTCGAACGTATGTAAGAGGACAAATGGGATAAATCACTTATTTTATGCCATCTTCAGATTCTGATATTTTTTTATCGTTAAACTTCACCAGTCGCGGAAAACATAAAATGTCGCATTATATGTGACGGGTGTAGCGATTATTTTCTCAGTATATTTACTGTCGTTCTATACCTACACTGTTGCGTATTTACCATTCATTTGAAATATCTGTGTCTAGATACGGCCTTAGATAAGGTTTTAATAATAATATTCCCTATTACATTATAAATAATAACCAACCAGCCAAATGTGAGGCGGTCTTGCACACAAAGGATTTCGTAACACCGTACAATATAAAAAATTGTTTCTTAAATTTTTTTTATTAGTTGTTATGGCGGCCATACCAATACACATTCTATGAAATTTCAAATATCTACCTTTTACGGTTCAGACGATACAGGTCTGTGACAAATGGACGGCCGGACGGACAGCGTAGGCTTAGTAGGTTCCCGTTGGTAACCATTGGATACGGAACCCTAAAAATCCATAGATTTTTCGTGTTTGTACATATAGATTTTTGCAAAAAAAAAAAAAATTACTGAGAGACGCGAGAAATAAGTAGGTACTAATAATCCGTAAAAAAAACAATTTTTGTTTAATTGTCGGTTTGTTCGTTCGTTTGTACGCGCATCACGTAAAAGCCATTCAGTGAATTCGAAATGTAATTACTTAAAAAAATTAAACTTTATTCTGAGTACCATTTAGTGTTTATTTCATCAAAATACACCCTCACAGTGAAAATACATTAAATTTTTAAGTTTAGATAGAAACCTCATAGTACCACGCAATCGTGCAAATTGTCTAATCTTACTAATGAACATACAAACAGTCACGTTGCGTTTTGTAACCGGCTGAAATAGATGTAAGTCAACGCGGAGGAAGTCGCGGACATAGCCAGTTGGAAATAAAAGTGGATACCAACGAATGCAGCAAAGGCGATTTGTGAGACAGAACGCGAAACCACAAACTGATGAACGGTATCTAATTTGTAAAAAAAGGACTTCCTGGATGAGACATGAGCTTGGAAAATACAGATCTTTTAAAACTGTATGACCGATCCGAATATTGCGTCGTATAGCGTCGCAGTAATAAATTTATATAGGTGTGAGCGGGGATGCAATACCGCTGCAAACTCACATTCGTCTAATGTTCAAAGCGAACACAAAATTTTGCTGGATCTGAACACGTAAATCAAATTCGGACCAAATAAAATATTATTTAAGTTTTTTAGTAATTTAATATATTTTTTTAAATAACGTATACATCACAACAACGTCTCGGCCCCAAACTAAGCATTAGCTTGTGTTTTGGGTACCAAACGAAGACACCACATACATATAACAACCAAGACCCGGTACCAGTATCCATATTCATCAGATAAATACTGACCCGACCTAGGATTTGAACCCGGGACCTCCAGCAGGCAGGATCGCTACCCATTAGGCTAAGCAGTCGTCAAATTGTTTGTTCTTCTATAAACCTTTAAATTAAAAGAGGCAACGGCTCGTGATGACGAACCATTGGCTCAGCGAAATCGATTTGCAGTTCGGTGATGTGGGTTGTACCATTGACTTTTTAAATTGTAAAAGCTTAAATTAAATAAATGTCAAAAGCTCCACCAACATCGTCACTTACGTTACGGTTGGGGTTTAGAGACCCGTACCAGACCAGTATGGTGGTTTATGGTACAAACTCTATACTCAATGTTGAGGAAGGGTTGTATTCAAACATTTCCAACAGTGGACACGTGGAAGCCTGATACAATATACATTGATAGAAGTCTGCCGAGATTTTCGGATAAAATTCGGAATAAATTTTGAAAACTACTGTAGTCACCACAACCAGTTTGTGATTCACGGCGTTGCGTATTTTCAAGGGGCCACTTTGTGCCCTTTACGGCGTATTCAAACGTTATTGACAGTAAAGTGTAGCGATAAACACTCGAGTACACTGAATATGTCATTATTTGATTATTTTTTACCCTTTATTTGATAATTTGTTTGTATATATCTAAAGGAAATGTGTAGATAGTTCAGGACAGAGCCTTCTTCACCTGAACAGCTTCAGAGACAAAATATTCGTGCCCTGAGAAAAGTGTTCATCATCAGTCGAGCGATTGATGACCTCCATAATAAAAAACGAGGAGTACGAAGAGTAAAAAAATACGCGTCAGCGGAAATTATGGTTCTTGTAACGTAATTATGATGACGTGTAGTTTTTTTCCTCAATTAATCTCGATCTAAGTGTAAAATATTTATATGTGTATATGTTATAAAAAATATATTTAAGTACTAGCTTTCCGCCCGCGGGCTTCGCTCGCGTGGACTACATAGTTGTACCGGGACAGTTATAGGAACGTGACGCGCCAAAACATTGTAGCACTTTCTGGAACATTCTGAAACTTAACTAATTAAGAAATCTCTAAGTCTAACTTCATAAAAATCCATATAGATATTTTAGCAAGAAGAATAGCTATCCCCAAAGTCAGTCCCAAAAACAGTCAGCCGTTTGGAGATTAACCGGAACAGACAGACATACTAACAGACACTAAATTTTTTATATGTATATAAAAAATGCTTTTCACTTCTGACAACACACTATGTTTGCGAAATTTCAGTAAAATCTAATCAGCCGTTTCTATGATAAGCCCTAACAAACAGACACACAAACACACAGAAAAAAACCAACTTATGTCATTCCTGATAACCTCCTTTTTATGTCTGCGACGATTCATAGAAATGGTTTAGTTATTTTGGAGATTAGCCGGAACAAAAAGACAGGCTACCACACGGACAAAAAGTTACCTATAATACTCCTGACAACCTATTTTTAATGTCTGCATCGTTTCATTAAAATCTTTAAAAGTTTAGCTCAAACATACATATAGACAGACAGACAGACAAACAAAAAGTAGCGTATGTCACTCCTCACACCCGTCTTTTCATGTGTGCGAAGTTTCATTAAAATTGGTGTAAATGTTTTAGAGTTTAGCTCGAACAGACAGAGAGACGGCCAGACAGCCAAACAAAAAGCATTGTATGTCACTCCTGACAATCTGCTAATCACATATGTGAAATTTCATAGAAATCAGTTTAAACAAACAGACAAACGAACAGACAGACAACCAAAAATTATTGTATGCCACTCCTGAAAATCTTTTATTGAAGTCATCATCATCAAAACTTTTAGTTAGTTTTATTATTAGCTAGTTTAAGTGCCAACACGATAGGTCTGCGATTGATGGTTTCAAAAACATAAGCTTTCCAAAATTTGGTCACGCGGTCACAAAGATCTCGTCAAAACATCAAGTTTGAGTACCAAGACGATAGGTCCGCGATTGATGGTTTCGAAAATATAAGTATTTAAAAATGTGGTCACGTGGTCACGTAGATCTCGTCAAAATATCAAGTTTGAGTACCAACACGATAGGTCTGCGATTGATGGTTTCGAAAGTATAAGTATTTAAAAATTGGGTCACGTGGTCACATAGATCTCGTCAAAACATCAAGTTTGAGTACAAACACGATAGGTCTGCGATTGATAGATTCGAAAATATAAGCTTTTAAAAATTTGGTCACGTGGTCGCATAGATCTCGTCAAAACATTAAGTTTGAGTACCAACACGATAGGTCTGCGATTGATAGATTCGAAAATATAAACTTTTAAAAATTTGGTCACGTGGTCACATAGATCTCGTCAAAACATAAAGTTTGAGTATGAACATGATAGGTCTGCGATTGATAGATTCGAAAATATAAGCTTTTAAAAATTTGGTCACATGGTCACATAGATCTCGTCAAAACATTAAGTTTGAGTATCAACATGATAGGTCTGCGATTGATAGATTCGAAAATATAAGCTTTTAAAAATTTGGTCACGTGGTCACATAGATCTCGTCAAAACATTAAGTTTGAGTACCAACACGATAACCTATGTCACCTTCGATAATGCCCTCTGCATGTCTGCAAAGTTTTACTGAATTCGGTTCAGCCTTTTTGGAGATTAGCCGGAACAGATAGACAGACAGATCGACAGGCAGACAAACAAAAAACAGCTTATGTCACCCCCGATAATGCCCTCTGCACGTCTACCAAGTTTCATTGAAATCGGTTCAGCCGTTTCGAAGATCAGCTCGAACAAACAGACGGACAGACAGACAAACAAAAAGCAGCTTATGTTACTCCTGATAACACCCTCTGCACGTCAGCCAAGTTTCATTGAAATCGGTTCAGCTGTTTCTGAGATCAGCTCAAACAGACAGAGAGATGGACAGACAGACAGACAAAAAGTAGCTTAAGTCACCCGCGGTAATGCCCTCTGCACGTCTGCAAAGTTTCATTGAAATCGGTTCAGCCGTTTCGGAGATTAGCCGGAACAGACAGACAGACAGACAGACAGACAGACAGACAGACAGACACTCCAATTTTATTAATATAGATGTATATCAGTTGGCTAGTAGGTAATCCATAACAAAAGCATAGCACATGCTTACTTTGGGACTAGATGGCGTTGTGTATTATTGTATTAAATGTTCTTTATAATATATAAATATTTGTACACCCAGACACGTGAAATTAAAATCGTTTTTTACTCTATTTTGGAAAATTGTAATTTTTGATTGCCCTCGCTAAGTTTACGACGCTGCGCTTTGGATTAAATAAATGTTTTATTTTTGTCCCATATACACGATTTTATTCTTTTATCTTGATTCATAATGGGTTCAAACTGACTGTCAGAAAATTGTTATATGATACCATTGTTATTTTTCATATACATTTAATTCAAATTATTGCACAAAATATTAGCTGTACTGACTTACTGTAATATAGACTGGATGGCAAATCTATAAATAAAATTGCAAGTTTAGCAGATTTTTGGACATGTCTACATAGTGTATACCACTCACGATCGGTTGTGTGATTTTTTTCATAGGTATATACAAGATGTCCTAAAAATGCTTTGCACTTTCTAAACCCGTACTTCATAAATTTATCCAAATGAAGCATTCGTCCATCGAAGTGGATCGTGAATTGCAGTATCTGTGAAGCTATTGCTCACTTACGAACGACATTACGAAATTATAAGGATCTAATTCAATATGTATGGCTCGACTTCCTGCAAACGAACCATTTTTCGGGTTCCCTAACCAAAATAAAAAAAACACAGAAGCCTTGTAAATTCGTCTCGTCTGTCTGTCTGTTATAGGCATTTCATTTAAAGCTGTAGTCTAATAATATAGTCTGAGTAAAGCTGTTTTTTTAAATGAATAGTTGTCAAGATATGCGTTTCAAAATTCCTAAAAATGTGTGATTGAAAATGTGAATTTGCACGATGTGAAAATTTCTGAAAAAAAAATATTTGTTAATACTACTTAGAAAATACTTTCGACCAAAATTGATTTGAGTAAGTTGTATTAAATAGTAGAGATTTTAGAGAGAAAGCTTTTAAACTTATTATTTGAATTTTAACCATAAAGTTTCACCCCAATTATGGATCCCTTCACTGTGCGTGGTCAAAAATACACTTGGCTGGCTTTTAATAGAAAATATTCTACGGGCGTTTAGTGGAATGCACCAAAAATTTTACTTAATACCTGGAACACCCTATATAGCGCTATCTAATACCGAAGTAAGCAAGAATAATGCTGGTATATTATGAGTCCTATAGACAACTGATATACATACTTAAATACTCTTTATAAAATATTGATGTATAGATATTTTATACCTAAACACGAAACAAATAGACATGTTCATGAACACAAATATTTATCCCGGACGGTAATCGAACCCGCGACCTTTGGTTCTGCAGTTAAGGTATCTAACAACTCGGTCAATCTGTCAGTACCTAATATTTTATTTTTCAACGCAGATTACGTTGAAAAATCACGTTAATTATTCTTACCCGTAATAAATCGCTTTTTCAAGTTTATTTATTTCCATAAAAACTTGTTTTCTAGTCTCGGAAAACTACGCTACCGTTTTTATTTCCATACTGAGTCATTTGGATGGGTTATTTTTTAATAAGAGAAACATACAAAAATCAATGGGAGCAATGAATATATATTTATTATAACATAATTTATTATTAATTCACATTTTAAAATATTAAATGTTAAATAAAGTAATAAGGTTATTTTTTTAACTGTACACACTTGTAGCAAACGTAACAAATGCCCGGCGACCGCAGATTTTATTCAACGTAGGGAAATCGCTATTCACTGTTGCAAATTGTATGGAATTCTTTGTATTTTGTTATCATTCACTTTACGACGAAAACTAGCTAAAAAAAGTATTATGAATTACCCAGGTAATAATATGTTAGAATGGCCTTTCTTTAACTAAATTATGATGAAATATTAAAGATGATTTACTTTTAAAATGCATTTATCAAGAAATATAAATAAAAAAGAAGTTTTTGTTATACTTCATTTGTTTGTTTAAATGTATGTGAATTTAGAGCCACTTCCTCTTGACTTTTGAAATAGGTTTGAACCAAAATTTTAAAGTTGAGCTGATGGTCATTAAAATTAAAAGGAATATGGTTTTAGAATAACCTCTCTTAAGTTTGGTTAATGAAACTGTGTTCTTGGGCATTACTATCGACGCAAATTTACAATGGGGTCCTCATATTATGAGGGTGGCTGGTAAACTGAGCTCTGCTGTTTTTGCAATTAGGCAAATAAGAAAACTAACCGATGTGCCTACAGCGAGGCTGGTTTATTTTAGCTACTTTCATAGCATAATGTCATATGGCATTCTGCTATGGGGCAAGGCCGCTGACATTCATACAATATTTGTTCTGCAGAAAAGGGCTATTCGAGCTATATGTAAATTAAAATCTAGAGATAGTGTAAAGGCTTATTTTAGAGAAGGTAATATTTTGACAGTCCCTTGTCAGTATATTTATGAAAATATAACTTATGTACATAAAAACATAAATGCTTTCTCTAGGGTGGGTGATGGCCACAACTTAAATACAAGACATAAGCATTTGTTGTCAATTCCCAGGTTCAGGCTCTCAAAGGTTAATAATTCTTTCATGGGAAATTGTATCCGTTTTTATAATAAAATTCCAAAAGAAATGTTAGACTTGAATTCTAATCAATTTATAAAGCGAGTTACAGTCTAACTCATGAAAAAAGCTTACTATTGTATTAGCGAGTATTTAAATGATAAGTGCGCATGGACATCATTGTAATAGTTGTAAGACTTTAAATTAAAAAAAAAACAATTAAGAAAGACATATATTTAAATTAAATAAACAGAGAGGAGTTTCTTGCCGGTTCTTCTCCTCCTAGTTTTTGAACCGGTACCTAATCAATTTTTACGACTTTCAATAAGTATGTGCAAACATCTTATATTGAATAAAAACTTTTTGAATTTGAATTTGAATTTTAAATCTCAATTTTTTTTATTTACGAATTTGCCAGATAGTATGATATTTATGACAATTCATATGACGTTGAAACAACGTCATCTGGGCGGTTGGGTTGGACCACGACGGTAAAAAACCAAAGCTAAAATTAAATAAAAAATATTGAGGTAAAGTCACTATGTCAAATGAAATTGTAATCCTAATCAATAAAACAAATATTATGACTTTTTTTATGCTAAGGTAATGTAATAAACAGTACTAAATAGTAAACTTCTGTTAATTAACGTCACAAGGATATTTCAATAAACAGTTTCTAGAAAAAAATAACTAAGAAAATTACAGACTTAGTTTTTTTTCAATTCTCACAGTAAGGTTATAAAAGGTAATATATAAAATTTTAAATACAATGTTATATAAAATTTTGGTTTAGTGTGGTTGAAATTTTGCACACGCATGTAATTCCGATTAGAATGCAATAACCCTTTCGGCCCGAAGAAATAACAGTCGGGTCGAAGCGGACGCTTCTCGATGTAGCGTAGTTAAGTACTTTTACGATATAAGCTTTAAACGAAAACCTTTTTTTATTTAAATTTTTATGGAATTTTAACTTGTTCTTGTAATACGCTAAGTAATCATAACTCAATGCGTGTTTCTACGACACGCATTTTTAATTATTTCATGGGCATTGTTGACTGTGAAGTTGTTGTAATCGCGCGGAGTAATCCTTGCACACTGAAACTCGGACTAAAATTCGCCATCTTAAATTAGCTAGCTAGAATATGAGTGGTTAGTCGGTAAACGCAGAAGAGGGCTTCTAGTCAATACGTACGTAAATGGTATTTCGCTTGTCAGGCTACAAGCGGAAAAAACAGAAAAGCGTCTAAAGCTCCATTTTTCGATTTACATTTTTTTTCGTGAATTGCGACGTGACGCAAAGTCTTACACAATAAGAGCTTAAAGTCCGTCGATTTTACCGCAAAGCTTCCAATCGCAGTAGTTTATTGACTTCCGCACTCGACGCTCGTCGGTCTCTAGCCCGAATAGAAATGATTGTTTACTCGAAGGACTTTCATGGGAGTGGCTGCCCATGTCGCTATTTGGATTTCAATGGACGCCTTATATTACGAATGGGTAGATCCTTATTGTTTTAGACTAGCCCTTTTATCTTTTATCTTTTATAATAAGGGGTCATTCACAAATTGTGTCACATTTTCATAATTTTTTTACCCCTTTTTGCTTCTCCTTTTTTGTACAGATGGCAATTTAATCCAAATAGTTCACTTGTTCTTGTTTGCATTGCAAATTATTCAAATAGTAACAAAGAAAGAATCCCAAGTATGAGTTGAACCTGTACAATATTTAAAAATACATATTTAAATATTGTACGGTTTAAGGAACTCTTATCGTATATGAATTCAACTCGCAATTGATCGGTTTTTTACTTTGTTTTATTTTTATTATTTGCTGTTGTAGCGGCGACAGTACCTACTAGGTACATATTTCATGAAAATTTCAAATGTACCTAAGCAATGATCTCACAAGTCTCACAAGCACCAATCACCAAACACGTCGAAAAAAAAAAACACGTTACTTGTATGGGGACCCCTTTTAATTTTTATTATTTTTTGTTATAGCAGTCATATTAGTACATACTTCATAAAAAATTCAAGGGTAAGGAATAAGCTCACAACTACCAATCACCAAAACCTTTCTTGTATGGGGCTCCCTTTAATTAATAAGATTATCTTATTTTTATTATTTTACTAACTTTTCGCCCTCGGCTTCGCCCGCGTTGACTACATAGTTGAATCGGTATAGCGTAATTAACGCGACGCTCTAGGAAATTGTCAGACTTTCTAGAACATTCTGAAACTTAACTGCCTAAGAAATTTTCATACCTAATTGACAATTTTTTTTAGTGTCTGCGAAGTTCCATTACGATCGGTTCAGCCACTTCAAAGATTAGCCGGAACAGATAGACAGACACTGCGATTTTTTACATATAAAAAAGCCTACGTTACTCTTGACAACACTCTCTTTATGTTTGCAAAATTTCATTAAAATCGGTTAATTCGTTTCGGAACTTAGCCCGGACAAATAGACACGAATATGCAGACCAAAACTATCCTATCTTGTAAGGTGGATCAAATTACACAGAGTCACAAAATTTCATCAGGATCGGTTAAGTAGTTTCGGAGTTTATCCCGGACTTATATCGTGACACTAGATTCTTATAAATATAGATATTGTACAAAATTTCAAGTGTCTTCCTATTACGGTTTAGACGATCCAGCCCTGTGACAGACGGAAGGACGGACAGACGGACAGCGGAGGCTTAGTAATAGGATTCCCGTTGGTACCCTTTGGATACGGAACCCTAAAAATGAGTGTAAAAAGTAGACTACGTCTCCAAGCGCGTCCCAAGGTCGTGCTACCGCCTAAAAACGAAGTTGGTACAACATATATTGTTTGTGGTCTAGATTTAATGGCTTTTTTCTGGGTTAAATTAAAATATGCTTCACGGTTACTAGTAACATCGTATGTTTTTAAATGTACAAAGCAAAAAAGCTCCGGAGTATTTGACCTGTGATTGCTTACGCCTATATTTTGTTTGAACAAAGATTTTTCATGTTTATAAAACGAACAGTTTTCATATTCAATTCATAATAAAATATAGGAGTATATATGTAATATGATTTCAAATTTAGGAAAACATCAGGAATGTGATTATGTTCAGGATAAGACAAGTTTAATTATTAAAAACAACTTATGTAAACTTTTTAGGGGAACCCTATTACCACAGTCTATTACTAAGCCTTCGCTGTCCGTCCGTCCGTCTGTCCGTCTGTCACAAGGCTGTTTCGTCTGAACCGTAATAGGTAGACACTTGAAATTTTCACAGATTGTGTATTACTATGGCCGCTACAAGAAAACATAATAAAAATAAAATATAGTTGGAAATTAAATGGGGTCCCCTTACAAGAAACGTGTTTTTTTTCGACATTTTTGGTTTTCAAATTTTCATGGAATGTGTACTGCAATGGCTGCTATAACGACAAATAATAAAAATAAAATAAACTTAAAAATTGAAGGGGTCTCCATACACTAAACGTGTTTTTATAATATTGTACAGTGCCACGGAACCCTCGGTGTACGAGTCCGCCTCGCACTTGGCAGATTTTTTATTTAATCTAAGGGATGAAAACTACAAAAACATACAAACGACTAACATCGTGGACTAAAATGTTTATGGGTCGACGCGTTATTGGCGATTCAAACACGGCTATTGTTAATGGCACAACTTTGTTTCAGTCTATCAACTTTATTTATGCGAGTTTAAATTAAACTGTGCTCGTAACCACAGTCGGGTGCTTCTGAGCATATAAAAATGATCGGACTTAGAGTTAGAGATGCGGAGCCAAGGATCGCGGGTTCGAATCCCGCTCGGGACAAATATTTGTATGCATGAACATGTCTAATATGTTTCGTGTCAGAGTGTAAAAGTATGTATATATATTATATCTAAATATCTATTATAAAGAATATAATTGCTGCTATGTTGATTGTCCCAGATATTATTAGTTATATCAGTCGTCTAGTACCCATAACACAAACATAATACTTGCTTACTTTGGGACTAGATAGCGCTGTGTGGGATGTCCCAGGTAGTATTATTATTGGGCAGGCCTCAATTTACTCAATCGAAGAAGATTTCCATCCATAAAATTTTTGCAGCAATTTCACATTTTGTTTGTGGGTAATCTAATAATCAATGTCATTCCTTCGCGTAAAATATTTTAATTTTTTTATTTAAAACATAAACAATTATAATACAGTAAATAATAAATAAATTCTTATTGTCTATGAAAAAATAAGTGTATAAATTAGTATAGGTGTATAAATTAGTATAGGCATAGCAAGTACTTGTTAAAAAATTCTAATGTTCCTAACATTCCTAGTAGATTTAAGGCATCCTCTCTTTTATCCATTTTGGTTTTGCTATCCTTTTACGACAGGGTTCACGCGTTAATGTCATACGTAACATGTCTGTTTCCCATGTCATGTAAATGTATGCTAACAATTTGTGGAATACAATAAGGATTGAATTGAATTATTTTTACAAATCACTAACAGCCGTTCTTTATTAATTGATATTCGAGTAAAAATTAATAATTGTAACTAATTTATCATTTGATGTTATAGTGATAAATTAAAATGACAAATTTTGCCAAATTATATATTTCACAACTTGCGACCTCGTATTTTGTTAAAAGCTTTTGACATTGATGGATAGAATTTGAACTTTGCACAAATTGCTTTGTAGTTTGGGTTCCGATTCGTATTTAATAAATATAATAAATAATATATTGGCATAAAATTGAGTTTGGTTTAAGTAACTATACATTATCTAAATAGATAAATTTATAGTGTGTTTATACGGAAACAATAAGCTCCGTATCTAAAGTTTCCATTTATATTGGAATTTACAGCGATTACTTTTTTGTTTCGGCAGATTATGTACGTCAGATTAGTTTACGTCAAAAAAGAGTGAACTGAAATTAGAGCCAAACGTAAACGTAAGTGTTTCATGAAAATGTTTTGACGTTTTGAAATTACTAATAAGCGCCATAAAAAATTACATTAAAAAAAAATTGTTACATAAATCTATGTATCAGTGGCGAAGGGTGCATGGCCTATAGAAAGAGAGGCTGACCGCGATAATCTAGGTACCCTGTCATCGACATTGACATACCCTAAACTTTAGAATAAACTATCGCAATAGGTTTCTATCGCCTATGTCGCAGCCAACTTCGATTTAACAGATCATTCCTCGCCATTACTGTCTATTTGTAAAGCATCTAAGTAAGTTTAGAGACAAAGCGAGAGGGTGAGAAAGTAAAAGACCCTGGAAGAGAAGAAAAAGAAGTAATAAGCTTCGATTATGAAGACATTGTACCGTGCCATCTGATCAAAACCAGCCAAGTGCGAGTTAGGCTTGGACATGAAGGATGCTGTACCACCATACAATATAAGAAAACACATTTCTTGTATGGGGACCCCCTTAATTTTTAACTTTATTTTATTTTTATTATTTGTTGTTATAGCGCCTATCGTAATACACACGCTATGAAAATTTCAAGTGTCTACCTCCTACGGTTCAGACGACACAGCGCTGTCACAGACGCACGGACGGACTGGCGGACAAGCGGAGCCTTAGGCCTCCAAAGAGCGACGTTGATGTCGGTCGCTTACGTCAGTGCTTTTTATGATATCAAACATAACCAAACAGAACTCCACTGACAATCAGCAGCGCGTTTCGTACGAAGTTTTCTACGTCGCCGACGACGTACGTGACGTGTACAGTACGGGCCTTAGAGCCCGTTCAGATGCCATCGGGACGGGAGAAAAAATATATGAAAACTATCGACACGGTGCCGGTGCGTTCGTAAACACCCCGCTAGTGGTACCACATGAGTAGTACCTAATACGGTTTCCGTTCATATCCATTGGGTACGGAATTCTAAAAAACCTTCCTTTTCACCATGTATGATTTCACAGGTATTATTATTACCTAAAGATCAAATTTTTACTATAAGAATAACACAAGTTTAATGCGTGACACGCGGGTAAATGTATTGAAAAAATAATAATTTGCAAGCGATGATAAAAAGTACTTTTTTAATATTTGAATTAAAATATTGCAAATGACAAATCGAGACAGATTGATGGACTTTTTATTTGTCTTTTGAATTGATTTCACGACTGAGAAAGACGATGTCTCTGAATAAAACTTATTCTTAATTTGGTTTTGCATATAAAATGTATATGATTTATGACAGGTTTCCTCATATTTAACTCTATATCGATTACAAAACAGTAAAATTGTGCTGTGTATGTATATTGCAAATATTTCTTAAAAAATATTGGAGTCGACCAAATAGATATTTCTGAATCCAAAGTTTGTTTTCTGTTCTTATCAGAATAAATAATTTCATTATAGCAAATATTTATTTGGTATTAAAGCCTTTTAAAGCGTGTTATTTGATCGTATAGCTCATATGCATATGTTTAAATTTATTAGTGTACTTATGCAAATCCGAAGCAAATCGACTAGTTTAAAAATAAAATAATAGAACTCATTAATTTTTTATTTAAATTACCACAACAACATAACTTTCCACTCGTGATGAGTATAAAGTTCGACAGGTTCTAAGCTCTGAATGGAAGTTTTACACACCGACAAACTTTACTATTACCTCTGAAGCATAGGTGAGATATTTGTTATTTACTCTAATGAAAATGTAATAAAACTTATATACAATTACGGATGTTACATAAGATTGTAAAACTCAAAAACGAGATATTATGAATACCGTTGCTTGTATTAGGTACTTGACAAAGAAAACATTCTATTTTGTGTTATTTTTAAGATTTTTTGTAAACTTTTATTGAGGGTACTACGTACTCATACTGATGATAGAATATCGCATGATGAATTTAAAAAAAAATGTTAAATAAAAAAAATCGATTGAAAATGAAAAAAATCGACTTGGTATTTTTCCCGTCTATTTATGATTAATATTATTTCTGTAAGACGAGTGATAGTCAGTGCGCAGAAACGCCCGATGACCTCATTAGACCTATAGACAATTTTTTTACATTCCTTTACTAAATTTTAATAAACTCTCATTCACGACTTTTAATGTTAAATAATTCACTCTTCATTTGTCTTTGTCCACTCACCCCTTAAATTGTTTAAATTGAATTTAATATAAAAACAAATAAAAGCAATTATATTAGAATTAAAAATCAAACGTTGTTTACTATTAGAACAATAATTATTTTTATTGATAATTTTGTTGATGAGTGGTTCTAATTATTAAAAACACAATTTAACAATTTTAATTGGAAAATAGCCTCGAATTGAATGTAATTTTATTAAGTAACGTTTATTAATTAATATATTGTATAGTGGGAAAAGAAAGAGGGGTTTACAAGATAGGTCCGGATCTTGGACTATTATAGAATATAAACGTCTGCCATCCATATGTCTAACACGCTTACCTATTTGGTTTTTTAATACATTCTTATTTTTTTTTTTATGTGAAAGTTCTGTCAAAATACATTCTGTGTGTAAGTCACCTGCAACCAATTGGCATAGATAGAATCATTTAATTATTGTATTACTGAACTGTCAAACCTTTTACTTAGTTAATGTAATACCTAAATCAGTTGATTCGAGGAAGATGTCCTGCAGCGAAGATTACCGGATTGACCCTTTGTCACCGTTTGTCATATCAAATCTGCCAACTTTATGTAAATTCAATCCCTTCTCATTCAACTACGTCTAACTTTTGAGCTTCAATATCTTCTTCTACGTATAAATAGGTAAAGACAAAACAGTTCAGTACCTTTTTCTTTTCTGTTTCACAACCGATTTTTTAGATTTTATTTTTTATTGGCTTTGATGAGCTAATAAAAAATAAAATCTGTCAATATGATTATTACCCACTGCAATAGAAATAAGACCTAAAGTTTGTCTGTATTGTAATAAATATTAAAATCTAATTCCTAAGACTTTTTCTGTAATATTCTTTTTAATGAATAAATAAGATACTTAAATAAAAAAAAATAACTGTGGTTTTCCTTCATATTCAAAGTAGAGTCGGCCTTTATTTCATCATCATCATCAGCCCATTTTACCCCACTGCAGGGGCTTAGGCCTCCCCCAGGGTGAGGAGAGGGTTTGGAGCTTAAATCCACCACGCTACTTGTAACGGCGGGGATTGTAACGGCCGCCATCTATTGACAGCGTCCGGGACCGACTGCTTAACGTGCTCTCGGAGGCACGGAGTCAGTGACAGTTAATGTACTTAAGTCAGAAAAACTCATTGGTACACGCCCGGATTCGACCCATGGCCCTATGTCCTTTATTTAGAAGTCTCTATTCGTCATTACGTCTTTTACTATTTAGAATTAGTTTTAACTGTTACATATAATTTCGATGACAGTCGTTAAAATCCACCAACCCGCACTAGAGCAGCGTGGCGGATTAAGCTCCAAGCCCCCTCATCTCGAGGGAAGGCCTAAGCCCCTTAAGTGAGGCAATAATACGGTTTGATGATATGGTATGGTAAAATGGTAAACGCAGTACAGATTGTCATTTGGACAAAATACATGTGAATCAAATTGTGCATTAGCAGTAAGTCATCAAAATTCCTTCACAATAATATTGTGACCTCGCTGAGTCATCACCTTGAAGAAACTTTGGGTAATAGCTGACCAGTTTGTACATTTGTACAAACACAATATAGCCTCATACTTCAAAGGGAGTATTTTTCGAGAGATTTCCTTGAAAGTAATTAATTTACTAAGTGCGGGAATTCCAGCTTTTGTAAAGTTAACCTCAGAGATGTTTAGCATGCTTGAGCCTGCTCGACACGTCAAGGCTTTAAGTTTTTTTTGTGTTAGCTAGCTAGTACCGCCCGTGAATACGCTTCGTGTACAACTTTTATGGTTTTTCGAAATAAAATTATTTAAAGAAATAAATTTAAATAAATAATAACTTTTTTTATATTTTCATATGTTGAATATCTTAAAATTTTACCCTAATATTGTGTCCTTATAATTCCTATATTTTTCAAGAATTTGTTCCGACCACCTCAAAGTTAATCGTTGTATAAATTTTAACTGAAACGTTTAATTTAGAAAATAAATAATTTATTGGTTAACGAAATATACGCCTTATTTTGTACTTATTTGTTTATTGGAATCGTAAATATTATTTCTTTATCTAAAAACGAGCTATTTTATGTAATCGAAATTAAATATAAACTCTTTCGTCTTAAAATACAAAGTCTCCGTCAAAACTTTCAGAACGATAAGCGTACATAGGGACACCATGTATGTTATTTTGTATTGACCAATGCTGGAGCCATTTTATTTGTCTAAGAACTGTCAGGTAAGTCATATCTAATATTTCCTAATACCAAAAGCAATATCTTTTCAATAAAAAAAGTTGTATATAATGACTGAAATAATTTTAGTTAATTTCACTAAAAAAATCCGTGTACAGACAATTTAACGTATAGAATGCAGAAACAAAATATCATTCGTTAATCACGCGCGAGCGCACGTTGCCTTTACTATTAATGTTCTGTGCTGTGATTTGCTGATGCTCATACAAAAATAAAAAATAAAACTGCATCTTCTTATTTGTTTAGAGTTTGTACGTAGTTATACATTTACATTAAATAAATATAATTATAATGTTATGTATGGTTACTTCGTATTGGATTTATCAACTTACGTGTTTTTTAAATAAACTATAGAGTGATTTATTTTTATCTGTAAATTAGGGAAGATGTTGTAAATTGAGAAATTGTAAAAAAGTAACACACCGTTGGTAGTCTCAACTAGCTAAATGTAACTTCTTTAATCAACTTCAACGCAACGTCTATATGAATCGAATAAATTGCGCTTTTTTCACGTCGTCGTCGTGTAAACGTTATGGCGACCATAATAAACCCTTTGCTCGTTGGGATGCTTATAGAAAAAAAACTAATTATGAGTTTGTTATCGTTGAATACATATTTAATGAATTTATTGATGACATATATGTTCAAGCCATAGAATATGGACTTGACGATGTGGGCACTTGGGCTATTGCAGCGCAGGATGAGATGCGCTCGCGGCGGCAACGCCCGTAACACACCGAATGGCTCGCGTCAAAGTGTGCGGCGCGCAACGTGTGATCACAAGTAAATTGCTTATTTGATGCCGAATTAGTTCAATACAGTGGGATCCCACCAGCCCTTGATAAAACAATTAGTGGACAGTGCGTAAACATAAAATACTGTCACCCCGGAAGACGCGACCCGGCGCCAGACCAGCGTGGGGTCCCGCCACGATTTTTAGCTCAGGTCACTTTCACGTTTTGTCTAAGATTTAATAATTAATAATCAAATTTTTAGTATTTGTAATTTTATTTGATTATAAGTGTAAATATGAAAACAGATCTAAAAGGTTTGATATACTTCTGGAATATCACAGTGTAAACTTTGTGTATGAATAAATATTAAAAAGGACCTGGAAAGCTATATTTGTTACTTATTGACATTTAATACCTACCATTTATTAATCTATCTACAATAGAAAATAATTGTAGTCTTAAATATTGTCCAAAGCAGAGCTTTTCGGGTAAAATTTCATAAGGACAGTACAATTTAAGCAAGAATCTGGACTTAAATCATTTGGACAAGCGGTTTGGATCGTTTCAAAGATACGCTACCTTATACTTTAATGGAAAATACCTCCAGTTATCTTGTTCTTTGTTCATAATGGTGTAATCAAAAAGAAAAGTTGTAAAGTTGTCCTGAGTTTACTTAAACTCATTCATTCAAACATCACAGTCATTTTACATGGGGCTGACTTAAGTATACCTATTGGTCACCTTTAACATGCTTCATGACACAACCTTTTATTTTAATCCCCTTCCTCATGCCACTAGCCTATTCAGGTGTAATATTTTGAATAATATAATTTCATTAGAAAAGTCAACTGAATGGCTTGTATACTTAATGTCATAAAGTTCATGAGATGATTTTCTAACCTTGACTTATTTCAAAGGTAATGGGGCCGGAAAAACAAATGTACCTAAAGCCAATAGGTGTGCACAAAACTGCTAATTTAAATGCTGAAAGTTAATGCCATTTGAGTGTCGTGAAAGCCAGAGCGCAGCGAACCTGTTTCAAATTTACAGAGCCGTGTGGCCGTGGCTCGAATTCGGGCGTGTACCAATAAGTTTTTTCTGACTTAACATTAACTATCACTGGCTCGGTGCCTCGTAAAGCACGTAAAGCAGTCGGTCCCGGTTGCTGTCAATGGATGGCGGTCGTTACAATCCGCCAATTCTCATTGGAACACCGTGATGGATTTAAGCTCCAAGCCCCCTCACACTAGTGGGAGGCAGTGGGAAGCGCCTGCAGTGGGGTATAATGGGCTGATGGCATGCCATTTGTCACGGGTTTTCGAATTTTGTTTTAGAAAGCAAGGGAAAGATGATGATGAAAGTGATAAAAAGGTAAGAGGAGAAGGAGAATGGTTGAGGGGGTTAAATAAGAAATAACTTTATTTATGATACAAACCGGCCAAGTGCATGTCGAACCACCGGCACTGTCGGCTTATGTAGTTTTCGATTATTATGATACTAAACGTATAGAAGCTAGTGGATGCACATTCTAATCAAAATCAACCAAAGCTTTATGCAGATTTTTAAATGGTTTAACTTACAAATCCCCAGTCACAAGAAAAGCTATTTTCGAATGAATATTTCAGAATCGGGGGGCTAAAATAAAAAGTGGTCTATTATTTTCTTTTAAAACAGCGAACTATAACACAACATATGATGCAATAAACAGAAAAAATTGTCGTCCTTAGTATAGCGAGATAAATATTTTTTTATACTAATTTATATAACTATATTAATGTAATCTCAGCTCAACCTGTTCATTAAACAAAGGTGTGACAGACAAACAGCGAACGGACAGATGAGCTTAAAGAAATTGTAATTAAGTAATTGCTTTCATTTTTAGGGTTCCGTACCCGATGGTCAAAAACGGAACCTGCTCGTCTGTCTGTCTGTTCGGTTGTCACAGCCATTTTACTCTAAGACTACCATTAGGTACCATCATCAGCCCTATAATAGCCCACTGCAGGAGCTTAAGCCTCCCCCTGGGGTGAAGGAGCTTGGAGCTTAATCCACCACACTGCTCCGATGCAGGTTGGTGGATTTTAACGACTGTCATCTATTGATAGCAATCGGGATCAACAGCTTAACGTGCACTCCGAGGCATACACTCAGTGATAATTATGTTATGTTATAAAAAACTCATTAGTACAAGCCCTGGGATTCGAACCAGGGCCTTCTAAAGAAGAAGCGAGCTCACTACCACTTGGCTATACACATATGACACACAATCATGACTCCGATACTATTGGCATTTAAATAGATGAAATTCCGAACATGTGTAATCTATTAATTTCCAAACAATACTGACATGTAACTGAGGCACGAAAAAAAATATTCCCATTGACTGGTTTCTAAAAATGATAAAGTGACATCGAATTGATTTTTTATTTAAGTCTAAGTTGTTGAAACATACGTATGTGTAGTAGTAGTCTTAGTACCCATAATACAAGCTTTGCTTAGTTTGGGACTGGATGGCGCTGTGTGGGATGTCCCATGTATTATTATAATAGACAAAGTTTCCAAAAGAGCGCAGCCCTCTCTGCTAAGATATTATGCTATTCGTATATAAAATTTGCATTACTTGTGTTGGTGTGTTTGTTTGTTATGTGTCAGTTGCAGATATGATCGATTGAAATATTTGTCGTGATACCATTTAAATTAAATCGGATTTGGAATTGGCCGCTATCTCTTCCTCTAGACTTGGGGATGAAATCGAGATGAAAATTAACTTTGATGTTTTTTTTATTTCGAAACGTATTAACCGATTTTAAAATGAAAAAGATTTTAATTTAAATCGTGCGTTATTATTGTAGATATAAAACATAGATTTCTTCATAAATAAAATATAATTATGATGAAGCGAAAGCGATTGATAATTCTATTAGTAAAATTTTCACAATATTTTTTCGACAAAAATTATAAGTGAGACAAAAGATATACTCGTATTATTATTTTTTTGTTTTGGTTTTTTCCAAAAAATATTCGTACTTATGGCCAGGGTTGGCTTATGTATTTTGAAATAAGATACACATTTTCCCCTTTCTGAAAGTACCTAAAAGAAAACGGGTAATAAAGTGCCGTCATTTTAGAAACTAATAAATAGTTTAAGTAAAGAACTTAAGAAGTTTTTTACCTGTATTTAAGACAATAATGCACTACCATATTATAATAAAATATGTTGATCAGCCAGTTTACAAAAAAAAAAAAAAACGGTGACTTTTAATTAAATTACATTAAATAGCCATAAATACCTAATATTTGTAAGTATTCGTTTGAAAATTCCTCTTTGCGTATAAAATTATAGGGACTGAGTGTGTGTAATATTTAAGAAGCTATTTAAAAAATAATTTACTATAAGCTTTTAACGTAGTAAAAAGTTTTTTGTTGTCGATATAGTAACGATTTTTTAAATAATTCACCACACAATATGTCTATGCGAACTTTAGTATTCAACGAGCAGATACTTTGGTTTAATTTGATGTTCATATATGAAGCTTTATTATAGTCTACAAAAAGATATATTTAATTGTACATTTTATTTTTAAACTGAATAAAAACTAGCAGGGAGTGTATTTTTTTGAAAACCAGCACAACATAACAATGTCTTCAAAACTGTATTTTAAACCCATATTTTTTTAAATTATTGTTATTTATGGCCTTTGTATTCTCAACCGCGTCAACCTTGATATTTTTATGTAACGCAAGTAACTATGTCTAACTGTGATAATGTTAGCTGTTGCCAGATTTTGTTGACTATCTGACTTATTTGTAAAATAAAATAAAATACACGTTCCACAAAATCTAACATTGTCTCAGTTTTGCAAAGTTACTGAACCAGGTAAAGTTGTTGGATTTGACCTGGAAAAACAACAGAATAATTTCACACGCACACTCGACACACTTAAACAATACTCTACACACACACATTTACTATTATTATTATTATATATTTTTTGTTTTGATTATAGTTTCTATTAATCATATTATCTTATAATTTTATTTAGGTAAACTTGTCATTGGCTTTGTATAATGTTGTTTAATTTTTTTTTTCATACTGTTTATAGTTGCAAGTTTACTTAGTAACAATAAATAAATAAATAAAATCAATACGAAACATTTAGCAGGAATAGGAAGTAATATTATTATAACTTACCTTGTGTTTGAGCAGTCGTCAGCGCTCCGGCGAAAGCAGCCTCAAGTCGAACTTGAGTAGTTGTGCCATGTCGGTCAGTGTCGTCGTGCAGTCACCAACTCGCCTCACGCGCGAGTGCCGCTCGGGAGAGGCGCGGACGGCTTTGGGCGGGAAGACACGCCCCTGCAACAAGTTGTACGCCCGACCTAGCTCAAACACCATGCCGCTTTTTGTCGTAGACCCTCTCGAAGATTGCAGCTATACAAACTTCCGATATCTAGGCCATTTGTTCCACAGTAATCTCACAATGGTAACAGAGAACGAAATAATAGAAATGGAGTAATAAAAACACTTTCATTCTCATAATAATAATATACGTTGGTATATGATAAATGTCACATAAGTTTTGTACTCAAATACAAAAAGTGAACCTGTTACAGATCTCACACGTATGTAATTTTAATATTAATCTGCGCACCAATTTTATAACAGAATGGTACATTTTCAACTTTAAACAAAAGCTTTTAAAAGTCCATAACAGAGCCCTCTATGTGCAACAGGTGGTTACATATTATCTTTAAATATTTGTGAATATTACGTTATCTGTTTATTTCTTTGCGTATGTAAGGTATAGTTTTTATATAATATCTATGTGAGATAGGATTGTCTACGAGACCACGCCTCTATCGCCACTGCCGGGAAACGCCTACTTTTTATTATTTTCCTAATAGATATCGAGTAGTTTTCACGCTTTTGTTTTACTTCCGAGTCTTTCTTTAGTTGGGCGTGGCGTGATGATAATCGACATCTTAAATTGTACGGGTAAATCTAATTTTGCAGTAAATGTCACAGTAATAGTTATATAAACTTCAGCCAAAAAACAAAGGCTTTGTGAATTTAATACCTACTTAATGTGTACTTACTACATATACATCCAAAGGAAGTAATTTATTTGCCAAAGTTTCCAACTTAGACATTTAAGCGTGGGGCTACAATGCGTTATTTCGCGGCTCCCTGTGTTTCCTTTTGGTTTGAGATATAATAGTAAAACAATTTAATTTAGGCGACCCGTCGTACAGAACGGGATGAAAGGATTCTTTATTTAAAGATTTTATTTATTATTAGCTTTCCGCCCACGGCTCCGTTCGCGTGGACTACACAGTTGTACTGGAACCTCTTTTTCCGGAATAAAAAGTAGTCTATGTCACTCATTAGCTTCTAAACTAATAGATTTATGGAAAAAAATTCTAATTTGAAAACACGATATAGCAAATGTTACTCGCTAAAGATTAGCTTTCTATAGGTGAAAGAATTTTTAAAATCGATTAAGTAGTTATAAAGTTTATCCGGAACAAACAAAAAATCAAAACTAATTCCCAATCTGAAATCAAACCGAATGCCAGTTCATTCATACGATTGTTTCTATGTTTCTATTCGCAAAATACGGTTATTTTCTTTTGTTTCATTTACTTTTAAATTGTCGTGGAACTATGACAATTTAGTGCCCAAGAATGGAGGTGACATTTCGTACAAAATCACGCGATTGTTAATTTGCGTTATTGAGTATAAAACAAAACCAGACATCATCGTGTGTCAAATTGAGACAACTGTCATAAAATGTCGTGATTGAGTGAAATTTGAATCTCATTTGACGTCATTGAATATTTATTTCATGTTGGCTTCATAGGGCATGGTGTGCGAAAATGACTTTCTGCGACTACATGAAAAGTACATAACTTTTTCGTAAAATTACGATGAAAAACTGCGAAAATTATGAGTTTAGACCATTAGTGACATTAATGGTTCGTAAATACAATCGTTTTTTTTAGGAAATCCTTTTTGGAAAATTTGTAGGCACGTATAAAATAACCAAATACAAATAAAAATAAATAAGTAGGTAGAGGCTAGGTAGTACAATAGCTTTTCTAGTGAAACTGTTTTTGTCTGCTTCTTGGATCGCATAGTTTTAACGATTCGCATTAGGTGTTTAGTTTTTATTCTACATAAATATATAGATATTTTACACGTAAATAGACATGCTCGTGTATATACGACTATTTGTTTAAGGGTGGGAATCGAACCTGCGACCTACGTGTGTGCAGTCGGTGTCTCCGAGCACTAGACCAGTCGATGAACCGATTTAGGTAATGGTTACTTCAAAAATTGTAAACAAATATGTATTTTAGCGGTCTTAGTTAAAATATGATTTAGCCCATGATCTAGCCCCCATTCCAGCCCCTAGGTTCCTTTTTAATAAAGGAATTCTTTTAAGGCGGCTAATGTGTGTGTGAAGCCTGCCTTATTTTGCAGTAACGGTGATTTTATTCAAACCGCTTAGAAGTAATTTTTATACATTATTTTTAAGGCATTCTTTATCTGAATAAATTGCGTATATTTGTACAACTTCAGTATTGAATGACCAAACCCTACTGTACACTTTAATCACATAGTGTCTGGATAGAGAGTCGGTGCGTCAAAAAACGTAGATAAAAATATCACCGAACTGTGCGGTTATAATTCATGCACACAGAGACGGTTTGTACAATGGTTAATGTGCCGTACGAGAGTATGTGGTTTATTGAGTTACACACACATGTATGTAAAAGTTCGCCGGTCATTTTTAGGGTTCCGTAGCCAAATGGGAAAAAATTAACCCTTATAGTTTCGCAATGTCCGTCCGTTCGTCTGTCTGTTTGTCTATCTGTCTGGCTGTGGTTTTTCGCGGAAACTATTGGTAATATTATAGATGAAATTTGGAAGGTAGGTGTAATCTGTGAACCGCTATACAACGACGTAGTGAAAGTAAAAAAAAATTTTATGAGATAGGTCGCCATACATGTAACTGAAATACAAAAATAAATCATCGTATATTAACGTGAGAAGTACCAAACAATAGGTCTTAAAAAATGATATCAAGGTTTCAAAGATTTTTTTCATTTAAGTCAGCAGTTGTTGAAATATTCACTCCTAAAGTCCTAATTTTTGTTAGAGTCATATGTCCCCCCCCCTCTACCAGCTAAACCGTTGTTTTTGGATATGTGGAAAAAATTAATGACAGGACTATACATAACGTAGTTAAAAGAAAAACTATCACAGCTAACTAGACTGTATTATTTAACGAGTAATAGATTAACTTATAATATGTGTTTTTATAAATAAAAATTTTGTAAAAATTCCATAGGAAATGACAGATAGCGTTTAGCCAATAAGCGAAAACTAGATGCATTTTATCTTTGTGATGTTATTGTAAAAGATAATTAAAAAAAAAAAATTATGATGAAAACTACATTGTATACACAATGATTCTTAAATTACATAATAATAATGATTAATGGTTAAGTTCGATTAACGTTGCGCTCGTTTTTTTTTATATTGTATGGTGGTACGGAACCCTTCGTGTGCGAGTCCGATTCGCACTTGGCCGGTTTTTGCTGTTGACATTGCATTCTCTAGTGTCCATCTGGACATTATAGCATAATCAAAGGCTGTGCATTATTTGCGTAATATGGAATGTCGTGATAGCCCGAGCGCAGCGAACCTATTTCTGGTTTAAAAGGCTGTGTGGCCGTGGTTCGAATCCGGGCGTGTACCTACCAATGAATTTTTTTCTGACTTAAGTACATAACTATCATTGACTCCGTGCTTTGGAGACTGGATACCATCAACAGAAGTCGTTAAAATCCACCAACCCACACTGGTGCAGCTTGATGGATTAAGCTCCATTCCCCTTCTGGAACTGGAAGAACTAATATACATATATATTATTTAATCGAGATTTTATATACTTAAATGCGGAAATTTCATCAAAATTTGTTCAGAGGTTTTCAGTTACAAAGCTACAAACAAAAAAATAAATAAAATCAGTTCAGGAATGAATGAATTATACGAAAATATCCATGTGCTTACAGACATGTATCCGTTAGAATTTAACATAAGTATATATAAATATATTTCATATGTGTAGCGGAGGATGGAAAGATAACGACCCGCATGCCTTAACCAAGGCTTATCTAATGTCTCGTCAAGCATATGATATTATTAGACTTTCACTGACGAAGCCGATATCTGTATAAAATTAGGAACTGACCAACTGCCAGACTGGTAAGATAACATATCAACGCACGTATTAAACCGCTGGGTTCAGAAACTTATAAGAACAAAGTTCAGCATTGATCCACACTATCGATTATTTTATTCATCAGCCCATTTTTACCCCACTGCAGGGGCTTAGGCCTCCCCCAGGGTGAGGGGGGCTTAAAGCTTAAATCCACCACGCTGCTCCACTGCGAGTTGGGGATTGTAACAACCAACATGTATTGACAGCATCCGGGACCGACTCGGTACTGGACCCGAGGCACGGAGTTAATGATAGTTATTGTCATTGTCATTGGTACACGCCCGGATTCGAACCATGGCCCTATGGCCTTAGAGACAGGTTCGTTGCGCTTTGGGCTAATGATAATAATTGATTAGTTACATAATAATAAATAGAATGAGAAATATTAAAAATAAAGTTATACCAGGATACCTTTAATTTCAATTTTATAATTTCCTATGTAGCGAGATTAGATTAAATCTGATAAAAAGTAACGAAATTGCAGTGAAGCAAATCAACCATCCCATATACGCAACGAAATAAACTGAAATTGAATTAGTGACTATACTTCATTATAGATGGCGCTAAATTTCTTCAAGATGGATGTTTACATCACAAGGGAAAAACATTCTTAATTATTTGTTTTCGTTTCTAGTACTTCTAAAATCAATCATTAACGGGAACCAGAATTTGAGCGACGGCGAAAATTGGTTTTCAACACTTAGCAATGAAATCCACTAGTAATTGAGCATTATATCCTATGATTAAGGCAAAATTGTATGTACATTGTATACCAAAGGCATACCAAACATTTCTAAGGTAATTTTGTACATTTGTCACTAAAGGGCGTGGCATCGTCGCATGTTAACTAAGTTAATAGCGTAATTGTGTTTACTTTTCATAATAATTACACATTTTACAGTGTATAATTATAATTTCTGGTCAGGTGCTGGCAACATTTTAATTTTTGATTTTAATGTAAATATACAGTCCACGTCTGACAACCGCTTAGACTAGTCGGCAGCGACCCTGCCTACGAAGCTGGAAGTCCCGGGTTCGAATCCCAGGACGGGTCAGTATTTATATGATGAATATTAATACTGGCACCGGGTCTTGGTTGTTATATGTATGTGGTGTCTTCGCTTGGTACCCAAAATACAAGCTAATGCTTAGTTTGGGACCTAGACGTTGTCGTGATTGTATGTGTTATTATTATTATTATTACGTCCCTTTTAAAAAATCCACAACCCAATAAACCAATCCAAAAAACAATAAAGTTGTTCCTAATAAATACAATATATATATATTCCAATGTTTAGTATACTCGTACAATATAAACATTAATAAAATAAATATTTTTTAGAATACATGAAATTAAGTTATTGTTTATGAAAAATAAGTGTATAAATTAGTATAAGTAGGTCTCGTATTCAGTGTAGTTATAGCAAGTAGGTACCTACTTAAGAATTCTGATATTCTTAATATTCCTGGTAGATTTAAGGCATCCTCTCTTTTATCCATTTTTGTTTTGCGATGCCCTTTATTACATAGTCCACGATGATGTCATACTATGTCTATTTCCCATGTCATGTAAATGTAAGCTAAAAATTGTGGAATGTGGTGGAATGCAAAAAAAAATTACGTTTTCATGCGGACTTCCTAAGAAATAACCGGTAGCTTTCGAGATTATAATATACAGGTAGAAACGGGAAATCTTATACTATAATATGAGCAATTCTTGTATATATATCGGGTATCTCGGTAATGGGGGTAACGATTTGGATGAAATTTTGTTTTTAGATAGATATCTCAAATAGGTTTCTAAATAACTTTTATGGTTATTGACCACCAGGGGGCGCTACAGTACTTGTGTATCGGTTTTTTTGCGTTGCAGAGTTACATACATGAGTAGATAATTAAATAGGTTGTTCAGTTATAGACCAAGGGTACGCTGCAATAAATGAATGTCTCTATAACGGCTGGGAGGATCTTGATGCGGTTTTTTGCGTTACATATATACCACATAAAAGCAGGTTCTTTTCTCAAATAAGGTTTGCGACTATAGGCCACCAGGGGGCGCTGCAATAAATGAATGTCTCTATAACGGCTGGGAGGATCTTGACGCGGTTTTTTGCGTTACATATATACCACATAAAAGCAGGTTCTTTTCTCAAATAAGGTTTGCGACTATGGGCCACCAGGGAGTGCTGCAATAGATGGGTATCTCTAAAACGGCTGGAAGGATCTTGACGCGGTTTTTTCCGTATATAGATATCACAGTATAAGTGTAGGTAAGTATCACCTAAAAGTAAGAGCAAGTTTAACGGTGCAAACACGATTACATAAAAAATAAAATGGCCCCATTTTAAACCCTTATCGCCGCCACAGGTGTGGTAATGTTGACTCTCAAAAATAGAGAGATGAACTCCCAAATGAAACTATGAATTTAGTAAAAAAACTTAAATGGCTAAATACAATATATGGCTATATACCATACAGAGATTGTTTTGAGTTTTTTCTGAAACTTGCCACAAAAGAACCGCCGTATTTCCTAAGCCTCTATTATGGTTTCAGACAAACAAACAACAACATGTTCTGGACCTTTACGTTTTTAGGGTTCCGTACTCAAAGGGTACCAACGGGAACCCTATTACGTATGTCCGTCCGTTCGTGCGTCTATCACGGGGCTGCATCTTGTGAACCAATGTCTGAACTTTAATACGTGGACACATGAAATTTCCCAAATTAATTCCTAGATCATATAGTAATCTCAAATATAACTGTATTATACTGTAATGCTAATGCCGAGTCGAAACGAAAAGTTAAATTTGTAATGTTTGAAGTATATTTACAAAGAAAGGGAGAGTGAAGTATAGACTGTGTGCTCTGTGGCATGGTCATCAGTGATATATTCTATGTACCTACCATTCCTTCCTGTCATGTAAAATAATACTCATATGTTCTTTACCTAGTTTACCTACTAAGGTTTTATGATTGAACCTTAACATTATAGGTATTACTATAGCTGCTACAATAACAAATAGTTAAAATACAATAAAGTTAGAAATTAAAGGAGGTCTCTTTACAAGAGACGTGTTTCTTTCGACGTTTTTGGTGATTGGTGGTTCTGAGATCATGATTTTAGAAATAATACGTGTAAAATTTCACTGTAATAAAATAAAAATATATATTTTATATAGACACTTTACGCATTTCCACGTAGGTGGAGCCTTCGACAAAAACTAGTCATATAAACAAACCATAAATGGTAGGCGATCACCTATTCGCAATTAAAATCTACAGCGAATTAGACTACAAACTATTGCCACCATAACACATCTGAACCGTTTTTTTTTTCACAATATTTTCAGCAAAGAATTATGGTTGACGTATTTTTCCTGAAAATGAATTTTCTTGTACCTAATGTGAATTTTTCGATTCGATTATCTTTGACGGCTTTGAAAATCATAGGCTTTTGGGCCCCAAACGATTTGACAAATTTTCAATTAAAACTATACAATTTGTATGGAATATTTTCTTTCATGTTTTTATCGGGTATGTTGTTTTTTAATTCATATAGAAGTAAAATTTTTAGAAAATAAAGTGTAACTAATGTCGGTGTATGAAATATAGTCATATATTTTGTGATTGACAACGTATAGCCATCGCATTCCTGAATTCGAGACATAGATTTTTAATTTTATTTTTTTGATTGGTTCGTAGCCTTAAACTCGAGTAAACCGATTATCAAGAAATTTAAGAAAATTAAAAAAAAAAATCTCAATCCCATCATGTGATATATCAATTGAAAGCTCGTTATGACAAATACAAGTGTAGGTTATCATATATTAATAGAAAATATACGAAAATGGACTATTTAAACTACTGAACCTAAAATGAAAAAATGCGAAATATAGAGCTTCACTTATGGTTTGCAGAAATATATTGTTTAAACAAAAGCCTTAGTCTTTAAACCACGGGAACCGCAAAACATTCGTGACAAGAAAATGCGTATAAAATGATTTGCTTAATTTCGCTTAGAACTGGTAAATACAAAGTCACAATTTATGTGGTTACTATTGTAGCCTACTTGTACGAAGGAGTCGGGTTCAAGTTCTAAGCTAAAGTTGATTTAAATAAAAAAAAAAAAAACCGGCCAAGTGCGAATCGGACTCGCACACGAAGGGTTCCGTACCACCATACAATATAAAAAAACGAGCGCGACGTTAATCGAACTTAACCATTAATTGTTATTATTATGTAATTTAAGAATTATTTTATAAATATATTTCATTTTTATTTCGTTAGTTATTTAGAAGGCGCTCGATCCTCTCTGGCTAATCCGAAAAGTAATAACATGAGTGCACTGATAGCTAGAGGCAATTTTTATTACTTATTTTATCACAGTGAACCTTGGACTTATAGTATCGATTGTGAAAAGAATAAGCTCTGCAAAGGAAAGCGTAAATTTATAGTACCTAGTAATACAATGTAATTTTCACCATAAAATGTTTTTTTTATATATTTTCTTTTACAATAACATCACAAAGATAAAATGCAACTAGTTTTCGCTTATTAGCTAAACACTATTTGTCATTTTCTATGGAATTTTTACATAATTTTTACTTAAAAGTACATTTTATAAGTTAATCTATTACTTGTTAAATAATACAGTCTAGTTAGCTGTGATAGTTTTCCTTCTATGTTATATATAGTCCTGTCACACTTTTTTTTCCACATGTCCAAAAACAACGGTTTAGATGGTAGAGGGGGGGCAAATGACTCTAACAAAAATTAGGACTTTAGGAGTGGATATCTTAACAACTGTTGACTTAAATAAAAAAAAATGTTTGAAACCTTGATATCATTTTTAAGACCTATCGTTTGGTACCTCTCGCGTTAATATACGATGAATTTATTTATTTCGTACTTCAGTTACATGTATGGCAACCTATCCCAAAAAATTTTTTTCTTAATTTCACTGCCTCGTTGTGTAGCGGTTCATAGATTACACCTACCTTCCCAATTTCATTTATATATTGCCAATAGTTTCCGAAAACCACAGACAGACAGATAGACAGATAGTCAGACAGACAGACAGACAGACAGACAGACAGACGGACGGACGGACGGACGGACGGACATGGCGAAACTATAAGGGTTCCTTTTTTGGAATTTGGTTACGGAACCGTAAAAAAGTAATGTGTACGGATAAATAGTACGGAACCCTCACCAAGCGAGTCCGACTCGCACTTGACCGGGTTTTTTAAAATATATACTCTACGGTTCTATACCAGCCCATATGCCCCACGTAAGGGTTTAGACGTCTCTTCGGAATGAGGGCGAATGGAACTTAATTCACCACGCTGCTCCAGTGCGGGTTGGTATATTTTAACTACTGTCATCTAGTAATGGCAACCAGGACCGACGGCTTGACGTGCTCTCCGAGACAAGGAATCAGCGATAGTTTTGTACTTAAGTCAGATAAAACATGCCGGTATCCGGGATGCGAACTACAACCTTTTAAACAAGAAACGGAGTGGCCACTACTCGGCTACATACTCAACGGTCAAAAAGTTGGTATTAGAACGGTTTAATATTGAAGTTACCCTATCGACATAGGTTGCTCTGTTCGAGATTATAACTAAAGTTTATAATATCGATGTCGTAGCCATTCTCCAAGTTTGCCCCATTATTATAAACCGATAGCCGATTCGGGGTCAGTCTGTGGTCAAAGTTGTGAACTTGTGATGAGTGTGGCTCGGACCTCTCTCAACTCTCTCATATTAACAAGAGATGTATAGAGCTACCTCTAACTACGACTAATCGTAGTAGTGTCATTATAATTTACATATTATTGAAGATAAAAATAATCTGTATGGATTCTTATAATTTTCTTATTTCTTGCTAGATTCAGGGGCGATTGCGACCGCATGTTAAAAGTGTTGATGTTGATTCGATGGATGTCTTACGTTTCGATATTGGACGTTATCCTGAAAAGATCGTGTAACGAAAAACATGAACTTACGAACGCTGAAAATGAGGTGCCGCGCAAACATCGCTCATTTTGACGATAGACATACTTAAATGAAATTCACTGTATTTAAAAAAATAGAGTATAATATGTGGTCTAACGTAAAAAAATTATTAATTTGCCGCAAAATAGATTTACAACGTCAGTTCAAAATCAAAAAGCCAATACCAAAAACAACAAATTGTTGTAGAAATCCTACAAAACCAAAAAAAACCTTGCGGTTAAGTGGGGACCTGAACCAACTGCCTGAACTGAACTTACTGTTTTATTCCTTTACAACAAATCATGAAATTCACTCTAAAACTAGCGGTACTTCACATTACCTACGAATATATCTTTCTGTTTTTTGCACGTAGTATCGCAGCTCCCAAACGGATGGACAGATTTCAATAGTTTCTTTTTGAAAGTTGAATCAATCGAAATGGTTATTAATTAAAAAATTCAAACTTCTTTTATGGTTAAATTTAAAACGGTTATAGATCAAATTATTCTATGGGTACAATTTGCCGATCACCTTACTAGACCAACCATAGAGACAAGAGAACAAATAAACGTGATCATTCACTTTCGACATCTCTGTACTTCAGTAAACGCAAAGGGAAAAACGTTAGTAATTTTCACCACCCCTCAAAAGTCAAAACTCTTTTGAACTACTATGTTTATTGTTTCATGCGGTTTCTATACCTTCGTAATAATTTAATATATACTCTGTGGTTAAATACGCCTATACGCAAGGGAAAATTTTAGAGGAATGTGTAATAAAACCCACCTATCTATATATGTATGTATTATATAAAATCAAGAAAATTTAAGCATTTTTACCAGTTGTCTAGTACATAACAATACAAGCATAATACTTGCTTATTTTGAGACTAGATGGCGCTGTGTGGGATGTTCCAGGTATTATTATTATTGTCATTACCTATCTATCTACGCTAATTATTTTTGTCATTCCCACAGGCACATACGTTTTAATACAGATCGTGGACATGTATATGATATGGGGTAACTTGCCTCTCATGACGGGCGTTGCCTTCATACTGTTCACAAATTTAGCTCAAACAGCCAAGATTGCGAATATAGTGTTTAGAAGAAAAACTCTTCAAGCTATTTTGGAAGATACGGATTCGGTGTTGCGCTCTCAAGTGAACCCTGATGCCATAAAAATTGTTAAAAGGTACGAAATGCGTAGAATTGATTTTACAGAGAATAGAATTGTAGGTACTGAGATGAACATCTATACGTACAATTATTTAAATAAAATTCTGTGCATGTGTACCTATTAGTGACGGTTTCATTTAAATACTATTTGATAGATTACGTATTTTTATTATACTCTTTTAAATTTCATAATTCTAGAAGTGACATTGGGGGTGTTTTTCGGTTGTAGCTTAACAGGAAGCGCTGTATTAGATAGGTTGATTTTCATACGGAATCTTTTGCGTTACATAGATATCACCTGAAAACGGGTTATTGGATAAGTTCTGTGGTCATGAATTACCAGAAGGTGCGCAGTAGACCTGTCCCATTAAAACGGCTAGGTCGATTTTGATGTAATTTTTCGCATTACATTTGTGTAGGTATTATGTCATAGCATGTCTTTGGATGAGTTTAACAAACAGATGAGTCTTACGCTACCATTAGGTCATTGCAGTAGTTGCGTTTTTTTTAAACGGCAAGCCTGATTTTGATGCGGATTTTTGAATTACATTGTAATATATACAATACGTAAATTCAGGGTTTTAAAATGTAAATACAGTTATCCATTATTATACTCGTGTTTAAGTATTAAATTATATAAGTTAGAAGTCTAAAAACTTCAGGATTCAAAAACTTAAAACTTTTTGCTGAAAAACAAATATAATTTTTGCTCAACGTCCCAATGTTTCAGTTGTGACCGCGAAACCACATTGATGCAACTTCTGTATTTTGGCCTAACCACGATCACCGTATCAGGGTGGGCTGGCAGCGCCGAGAAGAATCAATTGCCGCTACCTGCATGGTAAATACATGTTAAAATTAGATGCACGTTAATTAATAATACAATCTTTATTTGATATGAGATTCATAGAAGTTAGTAACACTAAAGGACTTGTATCTATTGTTTATTGTTTGTTAGTAATATACATAAGTATTAAGTTCATACCGACAAATAAAATCTTATCAACGAGAATAAACCGGAAAATCGAATTAAAGACATGTTACTTTTTCTCTTTATTTCTTAGCAAAGCGAAAACCTGCCAAGTGCGAGTCAGACTCGCACACGAACGGTTCCGTACATTGTACGTTCATGCTTTAGTTATGGATAAAGACAAGGTTTGGTGAGCAAAGGTCGTGGGTTCGATTCTCGCCATATACATTTTAACTATGCGTTTTTAAATATAAAAACTTCCTCAAATAGTAATACAGCTACGTCGACATCGGTGTTTCGGTGGCTGTGGAGGAAACAGCTCACAAACCGCACCAAACCAACCTTAAACAAAGACTAATAAAATCTTATCAAACTCAATAAACCGGAAAATCGAATCAAAGACATTTTATTTTTTCTCTTTGTTTCTTAGCAAAGCAAAAACCTGCCAAGTGCGAGTCGGTCTCGCACACGAAGGGTTCCGTACATCGTATGTACGGAATTTCACATACAAACTTACGAACAAATTTACATACTCCATGAAAATTTTATCTAATGGTGTGAATCATTATCTACTAAATCATAACTAATACCACAATCAGGAACGTATTTTACAAATAATAAAGTCAATTATTAATACATAGACTTAACGACGTGAGGTAACTTAGTGAGATTAGATATTCAGATCATAATTTTGATGGTTATGTTAACAGAAGACACACCCAAATTGAGATTGTCAATTTATTCCTGATTAAGTCTACATTTATGTAATTGATGTATCTATCTGACGGTAGGTAATTCTTTTTTTGACATTCCGCTTATAGTTGCAGGTAAAGTATTTTATTTAATTACCTGAATTTTATTACAATGAGCTTGGATCAAATTTTTTAACACATAGATTTTAAATTTTTGATTTCGAAAATATAGACATTTTATACCTGTTTTTTTATTTATTTTTAGCCTAGGTTTTTGCTGTGGAAAGCAGGGCAATAAACTCAACCGCCCAGATGATGTCACAGGGACAATTACAACGTCGGTTGCATTTTCATAAATATCTGGCATATTCGTAGATATACAATAAAAATTATATTGTGAGGGGTTATTCTTTTTAATTTTAATGACCGTCAGTGCAACTTTAAAATTTTGGCCCAAGCCGATTGACTTAAAAAAACATTCGATAGTGATTATTGGTTCACAAGCATTATCCGGAAGTTTGTATGTTTGTACAACTTAGTAACTAAAATTTAAAATTGTTTGGTTAGTGGAAATGATGATCCAACTGGCAATTACAAATCATGGTCTGTTGTAAAGTAGGGTTTAACCTGTCTCTCCTCAGGTATCCATACGATACGTCAAAATCACCCGCCTTCGAGTTGACGTATTGTCATCAAGTGGGTGCACTTTTTTTGATGGCGTACGCTAACGTGGCTAAGGATACGTTAGTGACTGCACTCATTGAGCAAACCCGATGCCGACTAGAACTGCTTGGTTTGGCTCTAAATAACCTCCTTCGGGGCCTGCCCACCGCTGGAAACAGAGATAAGGTGAAATGAGATGTCGAATGTGAATTGTTTTGTTTTTGTGATTTATTTTTAAGTGTAATTTTTTTAAGCATCATATCTTATGTAGATTTGAAAATAGTATCAAACTTTAACAAAATTATTTTTATAGCTTATATTTTCATAGATATTTTATTTCTCTTAAACGGAAAAAATAGAAACTTTTTTCTTTCTGTCTGCTTCTAAAATTAGCACCTAAAATTGCATACCCTATTCGATGAAACATAATTTTGTCTTTGTTTCCAAATCGGTTTAGTGGTTCTTGAGTTAAGATACATATTAATTTATTTTTTACGCGAAATAGGCACCTTGACGTTGAGTTGCGGAAAAGAGCACGTCCTCGAGTATCTAAATAATTTCTTTTGGATTTAAGAATGTGTGATGATTCGAACCCACCGAAGGAAATGTATCTACTTGACTAGACGATATAATATTGTATACTAATATTGAACTGTTTCTGAAAAGTATATTAATTTACTTTTATTTTTTCACAAATCTGATGTACATTTTTATTATGGCATCCACAGAGCAAGGACGAGGATATGGGATGTTCAATCTCAGAGTGGCATTTAATATATAATTGCAATAGTCATAGTAATTAATAAGTCAACAACGCAACGATGTCCTGCTTTTATAGGAACAAACAACACATCACACTAAAAATACATGAAATGCATTCACTTGTTCCTGTAAAAGTAGTTTCTGGTTTTTGTTAATTCTGTTATATACGGATCGCATTTTGTAAATCATAAAACAAAATTGAATTTATTAATATTTGTGTTTTACCTAGTATTCCAGAAATACCGATCGAATTATAGATTGTGGCGTGGAATTAGTCTGCTGATTTCAAGGGCTAATTCTTTGTGTTCTATTTTTTCTCAATATTAATACCAGAAATAGCGCCATCTAGTAACATATTCTTAATATTGAAATGGTCGCATCTGACACAGTGACAAGTTCAACATTATCATTACTTACTTATAGAGGACGTTTACTTAAACAGCGATAAAGGAAGAATTATTAACGAATATATATAAATAGCTCGAATTAGTATTCAAATAAATCTAAATTCTATATATTAATTAAAGTTAAAATAGGCAGTTTTTGATTCGCAGGCGCCATATTTCATTATTATATACCGCTGTCACTTCCACAATTAAGACGAATTTAACATCTAATAATATGTTAAAATCCATGAAATCTCAGACCACACCTTGGACCGACCATGATATGAAGCCGTTTAGGCTAAAGAAGCAGACATATTATACATAGATATTATGCACTGCAAACACTCGAATCTCGAATACTCAAATGGGGTAGAGAAGGGGAAACTTTTTTCAAATGAAGCTGCAACCGCTGGTACCTATTGTCACGTATTGTGATCGGACTATTTTAAAAACTATTTCTTATTCTCCTTTGAAATTTAAAAGCTTTTTAAAAGGTAAAAAAGATTTTTTAATCTCACGGTAAGTAAAACACATACGGTCATCTAGTCCCAAGCCAGGCCGAGCCTTTATTGAGCCAGTTTACTGACAGATTGGATTTTGTTGGTAGACTTTAGTGTGAGCTCCGTAGAAAGCTACGATATTAACAGATCATTAGGTACGCCACGTGGCGAGAGCGATTTGTGGTTTTTCTCTGCATTGGATATTTATAAGATGACCTTAAGTGTTTCAATTCAATTTTAAACATTGCAAAAATAACATGGCGAAAATTCAAAATATCTATTACATGTTGAACCATCTAGAAAATCGAGGAAACTGCCAACGTCAATTAAAGGCGCGAAATGAAACCTCTTAAATATGAATTTCAATAGAGTAGGTACATTTCTAATTTTTCCCGAGTGTTCGCGAATATGCAAATCATAATATGAATTTATATAATTGTTCATCAGGATCTCCTTTTAACACCAGCACAAGAGAAAATAGTAAAATCACGTCTGAGAGATTGTGTGATGCAGCATCAAGAGGCTTTGAAAGCATCATCAGACCTACAGAATTGCTTTTCGGCTGCAACTTTCTTACAGTTCACCGTATCCCTAGTCATAATATGCGTCACGGCATTCCAACTGGCTTCTGTGAGTTCTTAGATTTTACTTGTGAAACTTTTATAGCATTTAATTACTATATTTCATTATTATATTATTTGTTGTTAGTTATAATGAAAATCAGTTCTTCAAGTTATAGAATAAAATTTTGTATAACATTTAGCACGCATAGCTTAACATGGCTATAGATCCCTTTTATTTATATTATTTTTCATTTTATATTATTTTAGTTTTTGATTATTGTTTTTTAGAATATATGTTAAAAACTTTTTCCAGCAAACCGGCAATTTGGTGCGGCTCCTGTCCATGGGCACATACTTGCTGAACATGTCGTTCCAAGTATTCATCTACTGTTACTCAGGACACAAGCTTACAGAGCAAGTATGAATTGTATCCTTACGTAATACATTTTTCATGCTTTAGTTATAGACAAAGACAAGGTCTGGTGAATAAAAAGGACGTGGGTTTGATTCCTGCCATATACATTTTAACTACGCGTTATTTTAATTATAAATACTTCGTCAAATAGTAACACAGTTACGTCGACATCGGTGTTTCGGTGACTGTGGAGCAAAACCTGCCGCATGGCGATGGCAGTCCAAACTCTTAACATACGGACGGCCCCTTATGTTAAAATGTAAGAAAATGTAGGGTACTTATTTATAGTAACAAGCTTCGATTATAAAACAAATAATCCGAATGGTTAAAACGGTTCAAAAGGTAGCAGGAATTTAGTGATATATATATATGTTATAATTATATAATTATTATAGTTATTATAAATATACTATATTATAATATAGATTATACTATAAAGCTATCAGTAAGATATCAGTAAGTAAACACTAAGAAATTCCTTTTTTTATTTTTCTATCATATCTGTTTGTACTTCGACATGTAATCTGTTATCTAACTGCGGAGGCAAGGGTTGCGGGTTCGATTCCCACTCAGAACAAATATTTGTATGCATGAACATGTTTATTTGTTCCACAAAACATGTGACAGATATGTCTAGTCATTGACTACCGCGAAACGAAAATGCCCTAAGTCACAATCCATATTTTTGCTTATAATTACAATTCTCATAACTTTTTAGAAGACTGTTTCCACAATTTACTAGTGATTGCGCTAATATTTTTTTTAATATACAATTCAAAATATACCAAATGGCCAAAAACATAACTTGGGATTTTTTTTTGCAATCAAATATTTGAATTTTTTGAATATTGAGCAAAATAATACAAAATATTTGAATTTTTTGTTATTTTGCTCACGTTTTCCATCGTTTCGAAATATAAGACTTTCCATCTTTATTATTATACTATCTAAGGTTATTAACGTTTTCTTTTTGGAGACTATATTTGGTGGGTTCGGTATCAGAGCATGGCGGTAGCGGACGCCGCTTATACCAGCAGATGGCAGCATACAAGACCGGAGACTCGGCGAGTGTTGCTGGTGCTAATGTCCCGTACACGTCGCCCGGCTAGATTAACTGCTGGAGGATTTACAACCCTTTCACTCAGTTCTTTTATGGCGGTAGGTGTTTATCTTATTCGTATTGACAAATTTAAAAGTCTATTATCACTTGATCCATATCCACCCATATCAGCCCATTATGCCTCACCACAGAGGCTTAAGCCTCCCCTCGGGATGTGTGTGCTTGAAGCTTAATCTACCACGCTACTCCAGTGCGGGTTGGGGGATTCGAACATCTCATCTCGGTTGCCATCATGAGATATGACATATATAAATAGGCACGAAGTTATTCATATAGTTATGTACTTAAGTCACAAAAAGCTCACTGGTATGCCGGTGTATGGGATTCGAACCACGACCTTCTAAGCAAAAAGTGGTGTTGCCACCACTCGGATATCATACAAATAAAATGAAATACCAACTATTTGCTCAAAACGTAGTACATAAATAGCTGTTATACCATTTATTGTCAGCTACGTTCTACTGTCAAGTCAAGGCAGTGTGCAAATATTTGGAAACATTAAAAGGTCAGACAAAATAATCAATTTAAATACAGATACAGTTCCAACTAATTCAATATTCAGTGTCATTTAAAAATTCTCTGATCGAGTAATAATAATAACAACATTTGTTTAAAAGGTAACTGAATGTTTGTTTTTTTTTAAATCTCTAGTATTTAACTGAGTTTGAGATTCTTCCGAGTTTGCTTAGTTTGAGGTCTAGACGTTGTTGTGCTGTGTTGTATATGTTTTTATATATACTTACCGCCATACAATACGAATTTTTACTATTTCCATTTTTTCTTTGAATTGCAACTACCAGTTTGTATTTATATTTTTCTCTTTTATTCCAAACATCATATTGTTTCAAAAATAAATGTGTATGTTTATGAACAAACAAATATGTTTCATACAAATACATACACGGTAGTGGATGTATCTTTATAAATAATAATATAATGGTATGCAACTATCTAGGGAACTAGCACCAAATATGGCCCTGGTACATTTTTTATGCCTTGAAAACTCTACAAATTTTTCACTATTCCAAAAAAAAATTATTAAAATCCACAAAAAAATGGCAATTAAATTATTTAAATATTGGAATTAAAAACCTACGATCTTTTTCGATTTTATTCATGAAAAAGGCGAGGAAATATGTCTCTCGGTTTTTTTCACAAATGAAATCTGAAAAAACCGTAGTAAGACTCAGTTTTCTGTGACGTCGTCAAAACGAGTTTACATGCTACGTAGATGTCTTGTAACCATAGAGTAAATAAATGTGACAGCAAATGAAACTAATAAGTACTAGCACGTAGTACCTATTAGTCCCATGCTTGTAACTAATACTATGTTGATACTACAAGCATATAAACTAAGTAATTGGCGGATGACGCATTTTTTCGATTTCAGCGTTTTTTTTCTCTTATTCCAAAGCTTATAATTATATTGAAGTCACTGTAATTAATTTTGATTGGAAATCCATGGCCAAATTGTAACGCCACTTTTGAGCTTATTTTAGCTACTTTCATAGCATAATGTCTTATGGCATTCTGCTATGGGGCAAGGCCGCTGAAATTCAAACAATATTTGTTCTGCAGAAAAGGGCTATTCGAGCTATATATAAATTAAAATCTAGATATAGTATAAAGGCTCACTTTAGAGAAAGTAACATTTTGGCAGTTCCTTGTCAGTACATTTATGAAATCATAATTTATGTACATAAAAACTTAAATCCTTTCTCTAGGATGGCTGATGGCCACAACTTAAATACAAGACATAAGCATATATTATCAATTCCCAGGTTCAGGCTCTCAAAGATAAATAATTCTTTCATGGGAAATTGTATCCCTTTTTATAATAAAATTCCAAAAGAAATGTTAGACTTGAAATCTAATCAATTTATAAAGCGAATTAAAGTCCAACTCACGAAAAAAGCATACTATTGTATTAGCGAGTATTTAAATGATAAGTGTGCATGGACATCATTGTAATAGTTGCAAGCACTTTAAATTATAAAAAAAAAAACAACAATGAAGTAAAACATATATTTAAATAAAATAAACAGGCAGGAGTTTCTTGCCGGTTTTTCTCCTTCTAGTTTTTGAACCGGTACCTAATCAATTTACTTTGGTTTTCAATAAGTGTGTGTAAACATCTTATATTGAATAAAAACTTTTTGAATTTGAATTCTGAATATTTCGAAAACGGGGACCTAAAATAAAAAGCAGTGTGTAGAACTTCTGAAAATAAAAAAACCTTTCTCATGATACCCTACGTATTGGGATGGGCAACAAATTATAGACACTATAAGGATGTGACAGATAGGACGACAGACGGACGGAGAACCAGACGTGATGAAACTTAAAGGATCTATTAATCTGTTTTTGTTTTTATATAGCTCCGGAATCCTAAAAACAATGTTTTTCATAGATGGGTTCAAACAGTACACATTTATAATGATGATAACATACACGAAGCCCAATTTATTATAATTTCAAAGTTTAATTAAAACTTTAATCTCTAGTAAAATTGTTTTCATTTTTTTTTCAGATAATCAAAGCATCTTATTCGTTTTTCACTGTGCTGCAGCAAGTGAACGAAAAGTAATTAAATGTCGTAAATCCCTACTTAGACTAAAGTAGCATGATTCTTTTAAGTTAATTTTTATTAATATAAAAAAACAACACGCCATTCGTTTTATTACCACATTCGATTTATCTTTGTCAGATAAATAAGGGTTTAGGATACAAAATTCCATTTAAAAATCATATATGATTGTATTTTTCTTTCTTTTATTGTATTGTTAACAGATCTTAACAGGATGTCACAAACTGATTACAATCACATACATCAGATTCATTAAAGTTGCATTAAGTATAGAAATAAAAATTTATTGGTTTTTCCATGTTTTATATAAAATTGTACGCATATTTTGGACGCATATTCGTAGATGTACAAAGTGCCGTTCATTTAATTTTTATCTTGGAGCATATGAATTTTGAGTTAAGACAATATAAAATTATTATATAATTCTTTTAAGTTTTACACGTGTGTAATCCATCAGAAAATACAAGTTATACCAAAAATATACCAAATATTGTGTTAAACTTGATTTTTTTCGTTACCTTTGTCACTAGACAATTCACAAAAATCTAATGAAGTATCAACGAAAAGTTCAAACTTCTTCTCGAACTCCTCCCAACTGCAAGGACTATTCAAGCACATGAAATATTCTTGCTCGTTTACGAAGAACTGGACTTTGTGGGTTACGACATTATTTTCCTCGCATCTACAAAATAAATTTCGATAGTTATAATAATATCAGACACATCTCACAAACGATCATCGAGCCCTAAATTAAGCAAAGCCTTGTATGGCTACTACGAGTAGACTACTGATGTAAATACATAAATACATTTTTTTTCAATACATACATAGATATTTTACATGCAGATACGGAAGAATACACATGTTTATACCTACAAATATTTGTCTCTCACCTGCAAACTTTGGATCTGTAGTCGGAGTCTCTGAGCATTAAGAATTGATCGTTTAGACAGTTGATTTACAAGTAAATAATAAGGAATTCGTTTATATAATTGGGGGCTTATTTTATTTTTGTTACAAGATATAAGCACATTATTAACAAAAACATTTGACAGCAATTTTTAACAGAGTTTAGATATCACGAAGATTGACCTCTCTTTCGTCATCGCTAATTTTACGCAAAATAAAAAATGTTCTAATTTACTGAATTCACTTCAGCGAGTGGACAATACTCGTTTTGTTGATAGACTATACTTATTTGACAAACTGAGCGAGTAGAGTTTGATGTAGTTGTACTCGCTGATAACTCGTTTATAATAGTTATAATAATTCAGTAATGGGCCACAGCCTAGTTACGCAACTATTATCTTATTTATATAACTAATTATATTATAACCAAGGGAAGTAATTATAGTTTAAGATTCGGATCTATCTTGTCGTTATCGAACGATCTATCATTCTTTTCCCAGGCGAAATATTGTTCATATAATATAATAAACATTACTAAGGAGAGTTGGCACCCTAAATTCGATCCAGGCTAGCTTCTAATTAAAATTGTTAAATTAACTTTAACACATTAAAATAAAAGTTACTTTAAATTACAAGTTATATAAAATCTTATAATAAATAAAATATCAGATTATAAAAAAAATTAAAAATATATTGTTCTGGTAAAAATCAAATTTTGTTTCCCATTTGAACAATAATAGTAATTGCTAATAATAATTTTGTTGGTATCAGAATATACCTTAGAAATTACACGTTTTTGAGCATACAATAAGTTGTGGTTCGAAAATGGACATGGGAAAACAGTTGTTCTAATTTAAAAATAAATCACAATTTTCATTAAAAATTGTCTATACCGAATTTAACGTTTCAACCCTTCATCTTCATCATCATCATCATCAGCCCGTGTCTGCAGTATATGCCTCTCCCTAGGCTCACTACCACACACGTTCCTCCGCCTTTCGCATCCACCACCCCCGGTATGATGCTTCAGGTCATCTGTCCATCTGGCCGGGGGGCGTCCAACGCTTCGCTTTCCGGTACGTGGCCTCCACTCGAGTACTCGTCTACCCCATCGATTATCAGTTCTACGGCAAATGTGACCAGCCCAATGCCACTTCAGCTTGCTGATCGCTGCAGCTATGTTAACAACTTCCAACACTTAGTAATGTATATTGATATATTCTATAGTATATTGTTACGTGTTAGGGTTCGAATAATTTGGAGAGAAAGACCTGCTGACTCTTTTGAAGACTTTATTCACTAACACTAGGTCCAACACAAAGCACTAAGTCCAAACACTAAGCACTCACGATGTATTAGGTCGTAGCCAAGTCGTAGGTTTCACTGGTATCACTCTAGATCACTAGTTTTCACTTCGAAGTCGCCTCGAAAGTAGCCCAAAAACTGAACTGAGCTCGTTCGCCCTCCTGTGGCTATTTATATGGGTCGCAACGAGCCTCGAGAGCATTCTAGAAGTCACTCCACTAGCGCGAACGCAAACGACCGGGCTGATTCCATTCCAGACTATTCTTTACTCTAACGCCATCTAGTATTGAGTAGGGGTTTCGTGTTGTCCTTGTTGTAAAACCCTTCTACAAAGTGGTTGTACTGGTTGACGCTAGATGGCGGTCGTTACTCTGTGTGTTCGTAACAATATGATCAATTTCGCCTATGAAAAGAATAAGGGGTTCACAAGATAGGCCGGGATCTTCTACTATTACGGCTATACGGCCTAGTGTTTCTAGCATTGTTGAACGGACGAGTTATGCATAGTTGTTCTTTCAGTCCGATAGCAAAAATACTGTCATGTGTGAAGCAAAAGCGTGATGTAATTTTATACAATAATATAAAGTGTGTATGTGTTCCATTTTTTCATTAGTGAGGTGATGTCAATTTCGTGTATAGGTACGTTATAAATAACTACTTACTTATGCATAACAACCATTAAGTTAGTTGCGAACGGCGACATTACGCTAGTTCTCCACTTCCTTGGGTGACGTCTAATTTGACTGGTCAGATTAAAATCGTCTTTGAACATACCCAAAGAACAGTATACCATCTCCATCATAGTATCATGAGTGAAATATCCGACAATCGTCTTTCCTGTAGTACCATTATAAATTGCATGGAAATTTTCGTATAAGTCTTTTGCAGCTGTTGCACCGAGTTTACAATTGATTTCGGAGCCATAACCATTTTTGTAATAATGGTTGATGTCTTCAACGTATTCCAAAGTCACCAAGTCAGCATGCCTGAAGATAGAACACCACGGAGAGCGTCTTACCATTTCGAAAGAACGATAGAACCGGCACAAATCGTATAGTGCGCTAACAGTTTCGGGCGAAAGTTCATCTTTTATGCCTAGTCGTTCTCGGAGGCCTAAAATTAGCTGAAAATAATATTATTTAAGTTCAGAAAGTTAATAACTAAATACAATTAAAGTAAATTTACAGCATTAAAAAAATATTTGGAAATGAAATAAGATTATAAAGGTTGTAGACTATTTATTATTATTATTACCACTACTGCAAAACATATTCTAAAATAGGTAACTAATAACCAAATTTTTATTAAATTTTTCACAAGGCAAATAGCTATAGACTTATGACGTCTTGCCCCAGTAGAGCCAACTAGAATGAACTTTGTTTTGTAGAGAAGTGCTGGAACCAAACATTTGTTAAACTTAAATTTTTCAATTTCAAAATGATTTGCTGATTTTCTAGACCAATTTTATCGTACCAAGTCTATTTTATATTGTCTTGCGAAATATATGCAATATTTGCAGTATTATTTAATACCCTACTGAGATTCGATACTTTGGGCGATTCGTTTCATCAACATTACTTACGATATTTAATGACATCACCATGTACTTACTATCTGAAACTCGGCGGACGTGTAGAATTCCTCAACACGATCCTTTGGCGTTGGATAAGTGTTCCTTATTTTTTCATATTTTGGACACATTCTGTACGGCTGAAAAATAAATAACTGTTGTATCTAATTTTTTTACAACTTCTATGTTTTCAAAATGTGAACGAAATGGAACCTAAACCCTACTCCATAGTTACGAGAACAACCAACGTTTCAGTATTATGCTTGTATTATAGGAAGAGCAATTTTACCTCTAACAGTACACGACCCAAAAATATTCGTGTATGTAACATAGTATACGTATGCCCTAATAAAGTTGTAAGAATTAAAAAAAATCTAACTTTTTATAAGAATTTTGACAAATTCAAATCAGATCGCGATAGATTAGGAAGATTGCGAAGGTCATGTAATGTACAAGACTATTGCCAAAGCTTTCGTTGTATTTTGAAGTTAACCCTTAGAAAAAAATAATTTGTATCTAGCTTTCCGCCCGCGGCTTCGTTTGCGTGAACTACACAGTTGTACTGGGACAGTTAAAGGAACGCGACACTCCAGAACATTGTAACACTTTCTAGAACATTCTGAAACTTAACTACCTAAGAAATCTCTATACCTAATTTTATAAAAATCCATTTGGCCATATTAGCACGAACAATAGCCATCCCACAAGTCGGTTCCAAAATCAGTCAGCCGTTCAGGAGATTAACCGGAACAGACAGACAGATTAACAGACACTACGATTTTTTATATTTATATATATATATATATATAAATTGCTTCTTCTGATACCGCCTTCTTTATATTTGCAAAATTTTAGTAAAATCGGATCAGCCGTTTTGACGATTAGCACTAACAAAGAGACAGACAAACACACAGACAAAAACCAACTTATATCACTCCTGATAACCTCCTTTGTGTCGTGATAGCCCAGAGCGCAACGAACCTGTCTCAAATTGATAAGGCCCCATAGGGCCATGGTTCGAATCCGGGCGTGTACCAATGAGTTTTCTGACTTAAGTACACTGCTTAACGTGCCCTCCGAAGCACGGTGTCAGTGCTTCGGAGGGCACGTTAAGCAGTCGGTCCCGGACGCTGTCAATAGATGGCGGTCGTTACAGTTCCCAACCCGCAGTGGAGCAGCGTGGTGGACTTAAGCTCCAAGTCCCCCTCCTCACCCTGGGGGAGGCCTAAGCCCCTGCAGTGGGGTAAAAATGGGCTGATGATGATGAACCTCCTTTTTATGTCTGCGAAGAGTCATAGAAACGGTTTAGTCGTTTTGGAGATTAGCCTGAACAAAAAGACAGACAGACAACCACACGGACAAAAGGTTACCTATGTCACTCTGACAACCTATTTTAATGTCTCCATAGTTTCATTAAATCTTTAAAAGTTTAGCTCGAACATACATATAGACAGAGAGACAGAGAAACAAAAAGTTGTGTATATCACTCCTTACACCCGTCTTTTCACGTCTGCGAAGTTTCATTACAATTGGTTTAAATGTTTTAGAAAACTCTAAAACATTCGAGCTAAACTGCTCGAACAGATAGAGAGACGGCCAAACAGACAAACAAAAAGTAGTGTATGTCACTTCTGACAATCTTTTAATCACATCTTTGAAAGTTTCATTGAAATAAGTTCAGTCCTTTCGGAGATCAGTTCGAACAAACAGACGGACGGACAGACAGGCAGATAATAAAAAGTGTTGTGTGTCATTCCTGAAAATCTTTTTATCATATCTTTGAAGTTTCATTGGAATTGGTTCAGCCGTTTCGGAGAATAGCTCGAACAGACAGACAGACGGACAGACAGACAGACAGACAAAAAGTAGCCGATAATGCCATCTGCATATCTGCAAAGTTTTATTGAAATCAGTTTAGCCGTTTCGGAGATTAGCCGGAACAGACAGACAGACACTTCAATTTTATTAATATAGAGATAGAGATTATTATAAAATCAGTTTATGATTTCCAACACAATTGTTTTAATATTTGTATTTAAAATAATATATATACTTAATATATAATTTGAACAGAATATTTATAAAACTAATTTTGAAAAACAGTAATTACAAAATTTTAATAATAACAAAATCAATGTAATAACACGAATAAATTACACTGCAATATTTACTGAACTAAAAGTTAGCAAATATGGGAAACTAGCGACCGCCCGCAGCTTCGCTTGCGTAGACTACACATTACTTTTTGCTGAAACTAATATTGGGTGCACCCATTCAAACTTTCAATCTTCATTCTCCCCACTCCTTTAGGAAAACCGATACTCCCATACTTTTCACCTCCCGTTTCCTACCCTTAAAATGTGGAAATCCAAAAACCCTGGAAGACTTTTTATGTTTCTAACTGTAAAGAACAAAGACTCATACAAAGCCCTTCCATCCCTCCCTCCTTAAATTTGAAATTTCCAAATATTCCTTGCATAAAAAATTGATACGTTATAAAATAAACCACTGTTCCAAATTTCGGCTTCCTAGACTTAGTAGTTTCGGCTTTATCTACGTTGATAGATCAGTGAATACAAACGACAGACAGAAACAAAAGGTAGCTGATGTCACTCTTGACAACCTTCTTTCACGTCTGCAAAGTTTTATTAAAATCTGTTGAGCCGTTTTGAAGATTAGCTTGAATAGACACATAGACGTACAGACAAACAGACAGACAAAAGTAGCGTACCTATGTCACTTTTGACCACCTCCTTTTCATACCTGTGAAATTTCATTAAAGTCGGTTTAACCGTATTGGAGATTAGCTCGAATAGACAGATGGACGTACATATAGACATACAAAAAGTTTAAAAGTTTGAAGTTTTTGGACATCAAAATCAGTTTAGCCGTTTTGGAGATTTGCTCAAATGGACAGACAGACAGATAGTATTATTTTATACATATAGCCTATAGCCTTCCTCAATAAATAGACTATCCAACACAAAAAGAATTTTTCAATTCGAACCAGTAGTTCCTGAGATTTGCGCGTTCAAACAAACAAACAATCTCTTCAGCTTTACAATATTAGTATGGATGTTAAGCTTTAACAATTTCTAGAAAATATTGTGGTTACTATTAGTTAGTATAAGTACAAGAGAAAAGTGAAAAATTATCTCGAATCACAAACAAAGTTTTACAAGTTTTTACAGAAAGATAATATAATATCGGATTTGTAACTGTTGCTATATGTTTGTTGACGTGGGAATTAGACGTATTTTAGTAATAACTAGCTTATTTTAAAACCGATGTATTGTAGACCGGTAAGTTCGGCAGATGGCGTGGCGTATAATATGTGACCTTTCGCTTCGTATGAGGCTAAATTTTTAGTGAATGAATAAAATTTGAAAGCGGTGCAGGTTTGATCCTAGAGCTTAGGGCTTGGCAGGTAAGCTTTGGATAACAAAGCTATTTAGGTGATTCTTAACACATAGGAATACATACATATAGTCTGGGAACTAATCGCTGATTGGATTTGCGATATAGTCGGGGAATTCGTCGCTGATTGTACGACGTGTTCGGCAGAACTTAGTCCAAACTTATAGAGTGTGTAGAGCTTACCGTACTCAACAAAAAGATTTAAAAAATTAGATAAATGATTAAAAAATTAAAAAAAAAAACATGTTTTTCGGTAAGCATTAGTTTGCGCCATCTGCTCACTCGAAATTTTTTGTTTAGTTCGGTAAGCTCTACAATCTACATATCCTCTAAGTTCGGACTAAGTTCAGCCGAACATGATGTACTTACGAAATGTATGGAGAACACGTAGCTGATTATAGTTTACCATAATAAGCCCATCGATGTGTATGTTTACAATATAGTTTGGAAACCCGTCGCTGATTATACGTGGGCTATAGTTTAGGAGTCTACCACCGATTATATTTGCGGTTTAGTAATGAAATTCGCCACCAAAAACGATCACGACTTTTTATAAAAGATGATAGAATTTGATGCCAAATTAAAAATAGCAATTTTGAAAACCTTGAAATGACATTTGTTAGGTACAAATGCCATCTTAGCGTGTGGGATGTCATTTTCTAATTTCTCATATACTTTTAATGTACGAGAGTGAAACTAAGTATGTTATATAATGTAGATATTATCTATAACTAAAAATTAAAGGTACCTACCCTTATCACATTATCTTCTTTTCTCGGTTCGTCTATAATCACATTAATATTTTGGCCTTCAGTTAAACCTTGGACAAATGCTTGAGCGCTCATAACAGTTCGTTGTTCAGTGGTTGGACGAAAATAATATTCTTCTGGATTATGTGACATAAGAGTGGAATATTTAGTTTTTATCCTTTTTCCAAATTGCAGTAACTCATCGTAACCTAAAGCCGTGAGATAAAACGTAGTGTTGTCTAAAGTGTCATCCCATTCCCAGTTACGGAGATTCTCAATGTCCTGTTAAAATAACAATAATAATACATGTCATAGTTTATTTGTTTGGCATTATAGTAATGACAGTTTTAGATTTTAATGTGGACTTTGTATAATTTAACACTGATTTCCATACAAAAAGCTAAATACATTTAATTGGACCTTAAACAAAGTAGAAACGGGGGTAGGGTCCTTCTAGATTTATTCTTACACTCTGTTGATTTATTATATAATTTATTTCTTAAATAATAACAATAATACCTGGAACATCCCACACAGTGCCATCTAGTACTAAACCAAGCAAAGCTTGTATTATAATATATATACATAAATATTCTTTATAATGTATACATATATAGACATTTAAGAAGCTTAAATTACCTGAGAACACATCTTGCCACGTCCTTCTGCATAGGCCGACAAAATCTGTTCTTTCAAGGCAACTGCGGCTGCTTTCATAGCGACCGTGTTATCATCCCCAGGATTCCTGGATCCATGACGACTGAGGAACCAAACACTTACGGGTGTGCAACCTGTGATACAATTTTCTGGGTGTATATGCATTGATATTATAGTGTACTCATACTAACTTTCGCTCGTGGCTTCACATGTGTGGACATACATATAAATTGTAATAGTTGTAGCTCTCCAACTATTGTCCCAACTCCCACTTCACAGTTCGAAGTTTTGCTAATCATTTATTTTTAATTAATTGATTATATTTAGTTGTAGTCCATGAAAAACTTCTTCGCTCAGCTTCCAAAGTAGCCATTGTAATTTTAACTAGTCCCATATAAAAAAACTTGTAAAATACGTATTTTACAAACAAACTTCTTATAATCACCAATCATACATCGCGCGACACATATCGTGTCAAACTTTAAGACGGATCTGAATACAACAACGCTTTGAGCGTGCTTATGCAGGTACAGTCATATACCCCTCACTCCACTGCGTCCCACTACACCTAAAACTGGTTTTGCAAAGCGACTTGTGTCTACTTTCGGATCCACAATAAAGTTTGATTGTAACTGTAACTGATATTTGCGTATATGTCCAAACTTGTCAAAAGTATCTTGAACAAAGAAAAATTCATTCTACCTTCTTCAGATTTTTTACTTTCAATATTGTAAAATTGGAGTGGGGAGAAACATTGTTAACGACTTTAAGAACTTATATCGCGAAATATTTACCTATAAATACAAAAGTCTCTAAAACAATTTTTTTTAGTCTACTCCATGTTTAGTCACTGTCATAAATAATACAGTATATATATAGGTTATAGATATGCAACTCTAATTTTTAAATGTTTTTTCCTCTGTTTGTTTTATCCGATCGATAGATGGCTTGTTTAGTTAGTCTTTTTACCGTCGGAGGGCGCTTTTAGTTATTCTGTTTACCGCTAGAGGACACCCTTTAAGTTCTATTTAAAAAAATTTATAACTTCCGTACGACCACTTTTTAAAATGCTTTTCTGTGATTCATTAACATTTAAATCGGTAAATTATTTAATAACAGAATTCACAGAAAAGCATTTTAAAAAGTGGTCGCATGCAAGTTATGAAGCATGACGCGTTACTGAAAGAAAACAAGAGGGAAAATAATGAAAAACAAACAAGCTTTCACTTTCTTTATTTCGGTGTTTTAAAACAAATTACAAGCTTTTAATTAAATAAGTCATCGTTGGCTGTATTATTTATTTTGTCATTCAATATTTTGTTTACATTATCTATTGCGTCAACTATAAATTATTTAATGAACATTTAATCATATCAATATTTAATAATGTTGCTTTCATGACAAAAGTGTACCTACCTATGGTACCTACTTGTCTAATTATTGTCTATGTGTGACAAGTAAAATAATTATTGCTGAGCAACTGTACATATCTATTGCTTTTTTCATTTCTTTTAATCATTTATTTTTCTGCAGTGATTACAAAAATAAACCAAAGGCATATCACATAGTGAAACTTACAAAATAATTTAAACTTAAATATTTTAAGGCACACACTTATTCATTTTGTATTAATAATAATAATAATAATAATAATACATGGGACTTCCCACACAGCGCCATCTAGTCCCAAAGTAAGCAAGTAGTATGCTTGTGTTATGGGTTACTAGACAACTGATATACATACTTAAATATTCTTTATAATATATACTTATATAAATATTTTTTTTTTATATATAACAACCAAGACCCGGTACCAGTATCAATATTCATCATATTAATACTGACCCGACCTGGGATTCGAACCCGGGACCTCTAGCCCCGTAGGCAGGGTCGCTACCCACTAGGCTAAGCAGTCGTCAAAGCAAGTCGTTATTGACTCCCTGTGGGTAATGATAGTCGGGTACACCGCCAACATATCAAAAAAAATCATAAAAGTAATTTTGTATTCATTCATGTTAATTTCAGTCATGTTATTGTGTCATGTTTCAGTTACGTGATAGGCTCAGAGCGATTCTCTCTAAACTTTAAATTCCAATCATATATTAAATTCCAATCATATATTATATCATATTATCATTATATAAATCTCTGGAGGAATCAATAATTACATATGGACTGAGCAGCTACAGAAGACCCTACAAATCTCAGCTTAATTGAATTTATGAAATCCAGCTGCGCATTACAAAAAAGATTGTGCCTCAAAAAATTGAAAGGCAGTTTATAGAAAACATCTCTAGTCTCTTCTCATATTGTAGGGTACTTCATATTCACGAAAAGGTTAATTACTCTCTTTTAAATTAACAATTTTTCAACGAAAAGTTATTGACTCCCTGTGGGTAATGATAGTCGCGTACACCGCCAACATATCAAAAAAAATCATAAAAGTAATTTCAATGTAACAAATTGTATGGCAAAAACACACTAAAATATAAAATACCTTCTTTGATAAATGAAATACCGAACGAAATCAAAGCCAGGTAATATTTTTGTTTCCATGATGGTTTCTTCTACAGGTTCCTTCTATCCAATTCCTATCGCAAGAGACGAAGTCCGGTGTTGAAAACCTGGGTTAGATGTTCACAAAAGGGATCACAGAATCCAAAAAAAACGGCCCGAAACGTAAATACAAGCCACAAGGGCTACTTTGAAATTTTTTTAATTTGAATACAAAAGATTGAACGTTTGTTGATATTATCAATAATAGGGTGGATGCCCCGATTACCAGCCACTCACCTAATACTCTTCCTCCGGTAATAAGGATCATATTCGTTATAGAGATAGCGCGACAAACTTATAAAAATTTATATAATTTTAGGAAACAGAATTCCTACCTATTTTGACTACACAGGAACAAAACAGTATGCCTCAGAGTCAGATTGAAAGTGCGAGAGAGATAACGCCTGCCATATTTAAATTTATTTTGTAACTTTTGGTCCTGACAAAGTAAAGTGGAATTTCGTTATTTTGATGTTTATGCTTTGACTTTTTATGTTTAAGACTCAAGACTAAGACTAAGTAATACATTTCTGAATTAAATTGCTCCATAAATGCTCTTATTAATGTAATTGGGTGGCCGATAATAGGTACATTACTAGTATGATGGTTTTAATATCAGCCGGGAGGGCTGATATTAAACTGTATGTATTACTTAATTCCAGGCAGGTAGGTCATTTATATAATGTTTATATATATAATTATCATTTATATATATATATATATATATATATATATTATTCACTAAACAGTTTTTATGTGAAGTAATTTAATTTTTAACACGCTTATATTAGTTTCACCTGCATGTTTGTTTGTATGTAATGGAATTTTAGAAAGCGATTTTCACCCACTTCCATTAAAGCTATCGGGCTGAAATTTGGAAGACGTACTCGTATATAACTTTGATGACAATACACTAAAATTATAAACATAATTTGATGCTGCAGTCAGGGTTGTCGTCTCATGAGGACCCTCCTTAATGATACGTTGCATTTATATATTAACTATGGTTTTCACCACGAATTGATGCTGAAGGCAAGATTGTCTCCTCATGAGGACACTCAACGATTCATAGCACGGACACGAAACTTTGTACATATGTTGGATTTTGATAGTTAACAATAATTTTCACCACGAATTGATGCAGAAGCTAAGATTATCTCCTCATGAGAGCACTCCTCAACTGTTAGTGGCACGGTTACATAACTTTGTATTCAGGTTGGTTTCTAACAGTTAACTATGATGTGCACCTTGAAGTGATGATTCACGTAGGATAGTTTGCTCACGAGGGAACTCCTCAGTGGTTAGTAGCATAGATATTAAACAATCTAGCTTAGCAATTTTTTTTACTTCAAAGTGTGGCGCTGCTTAGCCGCAGTAGCCGAACAATTTATTATAGACCTTAATTTGTGCGACATGAAGTTGATATTAAATTATAATTCGTATCGGTCAAGTTCGCCCACGTGGTTAATCTACGAAGAAACCTTTTTGTTGTGTTCATCTGTACAAAAATAAAGTGCGTCAAGCAATTACCTATCAAATGAAAGGGTCCTTATGAGAAGCTGAAACATTTTTTTAAATAATTTCAATATGGGCAGTATTAAATAATATACACGAAAATCAAACATTCCCCCCACCTTATCCCGCAACTACTGAGCATAAAAATTTTGAAAAAAATACAGAATATTGCATGTTTTAAAAAAATAGTAAACTACCATATTCCAAGTAATTATATTTCACCTATAACTCAATATCTGTTATGACAGAACCCTAGCAAGGGCTGGCATTATGTACGTATTTGGCTGGCAATAAGTACTAAGTGGTTGCAATTAGATCCATTTTCAAATTAGTTTTAACATTTATCTAATTATTATCCGTAGCAAATACTATATTCTGTACACTGTGCTGAGTTGATTAAACAAAACATATGTGCACAAATTTTTCTAGTATAAACTAGAAAAATGTTTTAGTGTCATGAGGCTGGTATTCGGGGCATCCACCCTATGATCAACAATGACTTTTCGTTCTTTTCCTGTCAATGGTCAAATCATTACGTTTTTAACATTTTTCTTCCGCATTGAATTTAAATGTACTGATGAAAATAAATGTAAAAATAATTTTAAAAGAAGGTTAACACAGTATTTCAAAAAAATTCAATAAGAAAATATAATAACTTAGTTAACTAGATATAGATATATAGATAGTGAGAATAGTGTCATCTTGAGTCAAATAGTAAAACTAATCATTTGAGAACTAAGCTTTGTCCGATCAAAAGATGGCGCTTTCATTTTTTATTTTTGCGTTTGTATGAGAGTTTCATCGCCATGGTCACTGTAATGTCTTCATGCAAACCGGTCGTGTACATTGTGAAATTTTTATTTTTCAAGACGTTTAGAATTTACTGTTTACTGTCCGGTTATCACTATGGAAAATCGAGGTCTGTTTCAGATAAAAAATCGATAACTTTTTTGTTTGTCAAGAAAGACGATTGAATTTTTCCAGAATCATAGAGTATTAAATAAGGCTTTAGATAAAGTTCAGATGCAATACTTTTATTAGATTATATACATATTTTAAAAAATGATTAAAAAAAAGCTTAAAGAAATGGCATTTATTTTATTTCCTTAGGGACAACACTATTTATATGGTGAATAAAGTTATTATTACATTAATTTATTATAAAACAACAATAATAAAGCTTTCACTTATTTAAATAAATAATTAAAAGTTATGATTACAAATATTTATTGATAAAATATTTAAAGTTACAATTCTAATTTATAAGTAAAATTAATACTAGCAAAATTATGTATATTAATGTGTACATTATGCCTAATTATACTTGGTGAACTTCGAGATCCAAAATGAGTTCGTTCACTTTTAAAAGATCTAGGGTATCTTCATCAAGTGTTTTTACACGTTTGCTATATGTTTTTCTAAAGCAGGAAATGTACGGATCTGATGTGTAGAGAAGAGTATGAAATACATCCTCATTTGTAGATGATCGAGAGCACTTCCTGACATGATGTAGGCGAAATTTTTATAATCCTTATTACGGGATTCTTGCGCATCTTCTGAGAGTTGACCAATAGGAAGCACAGCAAAATGCTTAATAACACTTTCACCGTGAATTAAAATTTTGTGAACTGAAGATGGCATGTAGTACCATTCATAATTACTCATATAGATTCTGGCAGTTTCCATTGTTTAATTACCATATTTTTCAGCATTTATCGTTACACCTGATGAAAGAGCTTGTAAAATTATGTGGAACCGTTTAATCAAATTTACATCTTTTCCTGTCATTTAAGCAGAACAGTCTGCATTATGAAAAAATCTTCTAGCAGTATTACTGTCATTGATATTACCATTTACTTGTCGCGATTTGTCGATGATCAATCCTAGCTCCTTACGAAAACGTTTATGTACTTGAGTTTTCTTGCTTTTGTCGTTTCTTTTCTTCACTCCTGGCTGACCATGTTTGAAAATAGAGGTTGTATAAAATATGTAATATCATTTCCATACAACGAATCCAGGCATGCCATGTTGGAACTCCGTATTGATATGAATTTTCATTATCTGGCCTAGCAGTCACTTTAGTCAGATCATTCATTTGCCGTGGAGTAGCTCCACAAATTGTACATGTGGAAAAAACAATTAAGAAAGACATATATTTAAATAAAATAAACAGAGAGGAGTTTCTTGCCGGTTCTTCTCCTCCTAGTTTTTGAACCGGTACCTAATCAATTTTTACGACTTTCAATAAGTGTGTGCAAACATCTTATATTGAATAAAAACTTTTTGAATTTTGAATTTTGAATTTTGGAAGCAGAAGGTGTATCCGTTAATACTTGAGCTACTTTGCCATATATCATTGTCAGAAAGAGTTCGTGCTTCACATTCACTCCTTCACCTTCTTTATTAATAAATGATGGCCCCAAGGAAATGATTTGCTTCTTTATTTCATCCACAACAGTTTTAGTTTTTTCAGGAGTTTCTTTACAAAATTCTATTGATATAGGCCGACAAAAACGCACCGACGAAGGCACTGGATTTTGCCAGACAATATCACCCATTAGCTCATTGATTAATTTGATAGGTACTAAAGATGTAATAAACAAATTTGCATCAAAAACAAGTTCAGTCTCCTCTGGAAATTTTTGTTTATACTGACTTTGACCGGATAAACCATCACATTTCCATTTGCTATATAATATTAAATGGCTCAATCCATTCTTATACACCAAATCTATAGCTACAGTGTGGACCAATAAATCTGGAAGATTCAGTATTTTCGTTTGTGTATTTGTAATTTCTATTGCTGAAGATGGTGGATAACATCTCTGTTTCGTTTCTTGTGTTTTATAAAATGGTGCGAATATAAAACAGTTTCATTCATTAGTTAAATTCCTTAAGTATATATATTGTGCTTTCGTTAAATCTAAATAAAAGAAAACACTTAATGCCTCTTGATCCATTAGCATATTGCTCTGGCCTGCGTTATCTATGAGATTCAAATATAGATACTTTGTATCACCATCAGTTTTGCTTCTATTCTTTCTCCTATTGAAAATTATCCTTGAACAAAGACATTGTAGATATGTTCAAAGCCATATTCACTAAGTAGGGCAGTAATTTTTTTTTTTTGGTTGATTCTGACGAGTCCCCATAAGAGACACAGGGTCTTCCGCGTTTCCCAGAAGAAGTAGATGGTGTGAAATCAGGTGTTTCTTCTTCCGAGTTCGGTAAAGTCACCAAATATTCTGAATCCAACCCATTGTTGTTATTTTTTTTAAATGTATACTTTTTCCTCAAAGCTTCTCCCATCGTCTATTAAAAGGAGGAATAAGATTTCTTTGAATATCACTCATAATAAAACAATTATTTTGTCATCAGAAACATGATAGTTTTCTTTTAAAACTGTTGATAAAGCTTCATGTTTTTATGTATGAAAGTAATAATGCACGCATCGAACACTTGAAAGTAGTAGTCATTTTGAAATTCAGGGAATATACGTAACAGTCAAACGTATATTCAGTTTTATTACGAATTTGTAATAGGGATTAAATTAATCCACTCTTTATATTTGATAAATAAGGATAGTGTGCATTTTGTTGATTAAAGTTGTTCCGCAAAATGAGTGCAAAATGTAGACAAAACGCCTTATTATCAATAAATAACTAATATTTCCTTTAAAACAAACCGCAAACACCGCAAACTAATCAATTAAATAGTTCAACATCAGAAACCACAATAGTTAGAGGTTTTCTGTTTGCTGACTTATACCGCACTTTTCGCGATAACTTCAGAAATAACACTCAACTGCAGCTGATGTTTATAAATGTTATTTATGAATATCTACGCTACAAAACAACATCAAATATAAAGCACCGGCAGACGTCGGTAAATGTCAAAAGTCTCGACGAATTTTGGTATGTCGTTGTTCTACCATTTTCCATAGTGCGGTTCTTCAAGATGCCAATATGCTATATTTTTTACTATTAATATTATATTTATTATAAGTAGGTGGTATCGGTTGCTCCTTACTTGGGTAAGAGGTAGTGAAAGTATGCTGTTCAATCGAGAACTATTGTTCTTTTTAGATTGGTATCACTTTAGAGAAATAAAAACCGGCTAAGTACGAGTCGGACTCACTCACTAAAAGTTAGGGACCATCGAACAATTTAAAAAACACGTTTTTTGTATAGAGACTCTCTTTAATTTTTAACTTTATTTTATTTTAATTATTTGCTGTTATAGCAGCTATGGTAATACATACTACGTAAAAATTTCAAGTGTACACCTAATACGGTTCAGAAGATACAGCCCAGTGACAGACGGTCGGGCGGGCGGACAGCGGAGGTTTAGTAATAGGGTTCCCGTTGGTGCCCTTTGGGTACAGAACCCTAAAAAATCTGGAAATAACCTGTACACAGCCAAGCATGTTAGCTTATTATATGAGCCGATACTAAACAGTACAAATAACTTTCTTGTAAAGGAAATAACACAACGTTCGCAAAAAGGCTATTAATCCAGTCAAAATAGGCATTGTAAGTTAGCCAAAATTCGCATAGAGCTGAAAATTGGTACAGACGTTAAATAAACCATTACAAATGAAATGTCGAAAATTCCCTTCGATCCTACTTCTGCAAAAATTTCATCCAAGTTCAAAGGTCAAAAACTCAGGTTTTTTACCATTTTTCTCTGAAATCGTAAGTATTATCTTAGAAATATGTTAGACAAAAGTTGTAGATGATACAATTCTCTACAAAAATTGTTCTGATAATTTTTTTCGTTCGAATCTGCATTCTTGAAATACGTATCGCGATTTTTAATAAAATATACACACATTTCTGCACCACATATGAGGTATTGTACTTGGCGCATTTTTTAAAATATGGTTTCCTCAGTAGGCATACTCCAGGATCTATTGTGGTGAAAAAAGTTTGATCAGTATACAGATCGTATCCTATTGATTGAAAGAATGATACTGTTGCTAATGTTCAAAATGGAACAGGTTGATTTTTTCTAAATGATTTTATAATAAATATTTTTTTTTAAATAAAATTTCTAAATTAGGGACTGACATTATAGTCTGATACTTTAAAAGACTCATTTAATTTGTACAAGCTAAAGTGTATAAGTAACACAAACCAATAGATTCCTATTTTTACTTATATTAAACGTCATATATGTTTATATAAACTTATATATGCAGCCTGTATGACGTATACAGGCTGCATATTATGTATAATATGAATCTTTCAACTTTTAAAATCGCGATATCTCGCCAATGGTGATTCGTACGAAAAAAAGTATCAGAACAATTTTTTAGAAATTGTATGATGTACAACTTTTGTCTAACCTATTTTTACTATAACACGGTTACGGTTACGGTTTCAGAGAAAAATGGGTAAAACCTGAATTTTTGATCTTTGACCTTGGATAAAATGTTTTTGCAAAAGTAGGATCGGAGGGGATTTTCGACATTTCATTGGTAATGGTTTATTTTACGTCTATACCAATTTTCAGCTCTATGCGAATTTTGGCTAAGTTATAATTTTTTTTGTCTATTTTGAATGGATTATAAACGCCTGAACAAGAAAGGAATTTCATAGAATAAGTTATCTAACTTCACCTTGCGGCTTTGTTATCGAGGCCTCTGTTCATTCAGTACTATAATGTCTATGTGCTATTCAAACAATACCCCGTCTATGTTAGATAGAACTACTTTTACATAGGTAATGCTCGAAGCACTATTGATTTCTGACTGAGCGATTAGCCGAGTGGTTGAGACCCTAACTGCAAAACAAAAGGTCGCGAGTTCGATTCCCGCCTGGGACAAATATTTGTGTGCATGTCTGTTTGTTCCTTGTCTGGGTGTAAATTATTATTATCTATAATATATTATTATTCTGATATATATTATAATATAATATATTTATATGCATATATTATAAAGAATATATAAGTATGTTTATCAATGATCTAGTTTCCAAAATACAAGCACAACTCTTGCTTACTTTGGGATTGGATGACGCTGTGTGGGTTGTCCCAGGTATTTATTTATTATTTATTTAAATTAAAACAATATTAGAGCTTTATCCAGAAATCGCGGGTAATCCTTACTCAACCCGGATAAACCCAGTTCTCACTTCCGACTTCACCTGAAACGTATATAACGTATTTTTACTACAGTGGAGGCATGAAAAAGCCTGAAAATTAAAAATGCGCTAACTTTATAAATCTACTTATCGACGCTGTAGAGTGAAGACCTCGTACACCTCGTATGTCCAAAGTGTCCAAACAACAAAACTCCATCGCATAAACGAGATTATCTCACAAACTGCGCAAGGTTCATTTATATACGTCAAAAACGGATTCGTTACAAACATGCTTTACGAGTTATTCTTAGTAACGAAGCAAAGAAAAAGTAAAATTGAAAAAATAACATACGAGGTCTTCACTCTACAGCGTCGTTATTTATTATTGACTTATTTTAAATAACTACATAGATTTATTAGTTTTAATCTACATCTCAGTTAACTGTAACGACCATATAATATTATCTCTACTACGAAACTTCACCATTGTCGTCAAGTTACGGAGTAGAGCAACGTGTGTCGAATCGTTTACCTACATAATTTCGTTCAAAGACTACTATTGTAAGTATATACTTATTTCGTTGTTGGTCCGTGTGTATGTGACATTTGTCTATTCAATTAGGTCACAATTTTAGATGTGGAACGAATGGTAACAGAATAATAAAACATACAAAGGATTTGTTCAAAAAAAAAAAACATAGAATTTATTCGAAATGTGATTTGTTTGGAAATTAAGATCATTTATTTTCAATATCTATTCTGAAAAAAATAGTATTTTCTTGTGGAACTACCGATAAAATTTTTTTTTAAAGTAAATATATTTTACAAATATAATTTCGAAATTATTTCCGTTTCTACTACAAATGATGAGTAGTGGAAACGACAAAACAGGAAAGATATATATCATTTCGGTGATTCCGGCAGCCTGTATGTATTAATAATAATACCTGGGACAGCCCTCACTCGCCATCTAGTCCTAAGGTAAGCAAGTATTATGCTTGTAATATAGGTAGTAGACAACTATATATACTTAAATATTCTTTATAATATATACATATATAGATGCTTTTATACCCAGACATGGAACAAATAGACATGTTCATGCATACAAAGATTTGTCCCAGGCGGGAACCGAACTTGCGAGCTTTGGTTCTTCAGTTAAGGTCTCTAACCATTCGGCCAATCCGTCAGTCAGATATTTTATCGCTTGTAGTTTGAAAAAGAAATACTACTATTTGATTTAATATTTAATAAATAAATTATCTTTTTTACCAACCCAACCTAAAGTTATTTTGACCAAATCAAAGCAGGGGTTGATGTCGAGGCGTTTCAGAGGGTCAAGCAGCTGGCGGGGAACAGCAAAAAAACGTCATAATAAATAAATGTTCTGAAACTATCTTACCTTCTAATTCCGGCGCGTCCCTTATGTCTCCTCTAACATCATCGTAAGGTGTTTTACTTGAGAAATATTTGTATGGACAACCCGAATTGCAATAGCACTTTTTTGAGGAAGCTATTGTGATCGACCATATCGACAATAAAAATAAAATACTAAACACAGATTTCATTTTTAAGTATGATACTGGACAGCGTTCACTGGAAGGCGGCAATTTATATATTTTAGGCTGCACAATTTTCTTATAACACTTAATGAGACACTTCGTGCGCAAAACTGTGTTCACACTGAGACGACGCAGGCGCTTATGTATGATGTTTGAATAACTATCGGATTTTCTTCAAGCGTATCAGAATATCTTAAAGCCCTGATGTAACACACTCTCTTCAATATCAACTTTCTTGTATTTGTACCTTATGATGCAAGTACGGTAAGCTGCATATTATTGTCGAGCCTATAATAAACCCATGACTATAATTTATATTTGCCATTAAAATTAGAAAAATACTTCAAATGTAATAAAGGCGGGAGCTAAGGGCGCGAGCGGATTGCTTTTCGCAGTTTACGTATGCGTCACATACAGAATGCTCGTTTGTGATTTGTGTAAAGTAAAAAGGTCTAGTACTGTAAAATACAACATTACGGTACAAGTTTCAATGTCATAAAGCCCGTATTAATAGCAAATGTATTAAAAAATATCTTTAAATGCGGCACCTAGGTATATTGTAAATAAAGTTGTACTGTTTATATACATTACGTCACTCAATAGGCTTTTTAAGAATGGTTATTTTTTTAGTCTCCATTTGAACTCGACTTTTCATTTAATCTATGATTTCGAAATAAAAATATTTTCTTCTGGGCAAACTTTTATTTACAGGTAACCAAAAACTAAATTCTCGTTTTAAACTTTTTGCCTGTCTGTTTGTTTATCTAGGCTAATTTCTGAAACGGCCGAATAATTTTTGACTTTTACTGGTAGGTAAAGGATTTTTTAGATTGTATTACGTAGTACATTTAAATAGTACATTCCTGCGCTCCGTCAATCTTAAAAGAGTAATTTGAAATGCCTTAAAAAGTAATCTATATGCTTGAAGAATCTAGTCATCTTATTCCAACTAGTAATTTAAACCGATTTATTACGTGTGCTCAATAGGCATGATGACAGTAATTGAAAATCACTGAAATTATGTATTTATTTAATGAAACTTGAGTCATGGAATACGAAACACGCATTTATTTTTCTATTAATAGCGAGATTAATAATTATTTTGATAAAATAAAACTACGAAATACGAAAGTCCGCCATGATATGTTGAACACCAATCAGAGCGAATGACGTCACTTTTGAGTAAACAAGTAAACGAACTCGAACAAACTCTGTGTTTTTTTTTTCATTTAATATTCAATTTTGTTTGTTCCGTCCGTATTATTTAAACCAAACGAAAGTAAAATAATCGCGTTATTTCACTTTCAACGATCAACAAAGATTTACTAAGGCAAACAGTGATAATTTGCCTAAAATTGATGTGTTAATGCTGGGAGAATTTTTAGCATCAAATAAAGATTTTTGTTCAGCAGAATTTAAAAACGTCAAAACCTTTATGTACGTTATTATTTAACAAACATACCGAATAATTTAAATTTTAAATAAAATACCTATTAGGACAACAGTAGTGGTGCAAGATTAAACCTAACCTCGAAAAAGATTGTGTTTAATTTAATTTTAGGCCTCAAAAAAGATACATACTATTTTAGAATCTTCAAAGTAAATGAAATACGTCGAAATGATCTTCACAAGAATAAAGGTGAGTACTAGGCAACATTGCTGTTGGATCTCGCCTTGCCAGTTTAAGCCACTTGTATCATCTCGTATCGTTTTCTTTTGTGGAACGAACAGAAATAACTTATCAGGCGTTTTTATTGATATGTTATCACACTGAGGGACCACACACCACCTGTACACTTTAGAATTCATATTTAATAAACTAAATTATTCAATGAGCGTATAAAGAACGCCAGTGTTTACAAATACGTTTTGTTTGGTTTCGTTTACTCGAAGTTTACTCAAACGTGACGTCATTAGCGACGCCATGACACTGACAAGCGTTTTGGCGCGAATTTTAAATCTAAAAACTAAAATGTGATTTTTTTCTCCTAAATCTTTATTATAAGTAGAAATATATTATTCATTGTAAGTACTATACGTTTCCGAACACTTTGGAACAGTTTTTCAAAATCTGTCATCATGCCTATTGTTAAGATTTTATAATTTGTAAATAATTTGAATGATGTGGAAAATATGAAAATTTTAGGTATAAATTGCAATGCCCTTATAGGGTTTATGAGCAACTCATTAATCTTTTTGTGTACTTCATAAAGCAATAAAAATTTGAAATCTATGGAAGGTTACTTTTCGTTCGTGCGTTTTGACAACTGCAGGAAGTATGAACCTCAAACTATGTCGAATACAAACGTGATGGTGTGAGTCATACGTGCTGGGCCCGTATTTATATGAACATGACGATTAGCTCTGTCTTAATTATCGACGATTAGATGTACCTTATATGCATTCCTGATTCTGTGGCGAGCCAAGAATGAGAGTTCACCATTTCTGCCTCAGCTTAAAAGGTTGCACCTCTTTTCCAGGGGTTCGGAATCAGTCACTCATAGTCTCTCATCAGACACATAGTGACCACGTGTCACGACACAAAATTTAGTTCGGAATGCACGGAATTCACAATTGAAAGACCAAACAGCGTTCAAAGGTCCCACTAGGCACTTCTTTGCCGAAACGAAAAGATTCCAGCCTAACTTTACGTATTTTTTTACGAAGGCACGCCGTTAAGGCGTTCATGACAAGTTCAAATTTTCAAGTGATTACTCTGTCGATGCGTCCGTCCGAATGTGAGCGCTCTCCGGCCGCGACATAGACAAAAAAGTCATAGACAGACAATATCGTAATGAAAGTGAATATAGCCGTATTTTATTCTAAACAAGCTAATTTATATACAACACCCTCAAGTACGGTAAGAGTACCCAATTTCCAAATTTTTCATTTTGCCTATTCGGTGTGATTTTGGCGCGCATTTACAGCAAATTCAAATAAATAACCTACTTGGTTCAAAATTATATTTTATTTTTTACTTTGGTACCTGGCCTATCTTTTGGTTCAATTTGCAAGTCAAAATTTCCACTGTAAAAGCGCTTAAACGCAAAAAGCACAGTGCGTTTATTAGTCATGTTTCCTCCAAACACAGCAGTGAATTTACGAGCTGTATCTACTGCGTTATTTCAGATGGAAGTCGTATTCAAAAAATCCTTGAATATTAGATTACAGTGATAGTCATTTGAAAAAAGTTTCAAATAAAAAATGTTCACCGTGCAGTTTGTATTTTTATTTAAAGTGGCCAGTAGCTAAAACGGTAATTTCTTACCTAACTTATAAGAAAGAAAAAAAAACTAAAGTCTTACCGCAAAAATATTACAGTTCTATAGTATCAAACAAACCAATTCAACTGGGTAATAATCTGTGACTCAAAATAATAAATATTACACATGTGAACACAGCTTTTTTTATGGATCTTAAGCAATCATCATTGAAGTCACGTATATCTGATTTACTCACATTTCCAGTTATAGCTTTTAAGTATGAAACCACATATTTTTCCTCAACATTTTCGCCGGAATCTATTGCTATCAGTATGTGTAGAAAAAATCTTTTAGTAATTTTACACCATTATTTTTACAGTTTTAATAATGCTACTGAACCGATTTAGTTGAAATTCACAACTCTAATTTAAAATGAGTTTTTTATTAAAATTAATTAAAATCCAGTTAGGATTAGATACAACAAAAAAAAGGAAATTTAACCAACATTTTTAGCAAAAATTGACTTTTTTTAAATATTTATTTTAATAAAAGGAACAGGGGTGTTGCGTATTTAATAAAGTTAAAACTTTCTTTGAAGAATTGAAAATTGCTCCTTAGGAACTCATATCTCAGGACACATACTTAAAGAAATGACCTAAGAACCTTTATTACATTTTCAAAAATCTGTCCAACGGTAGCCAACACAATGGGGTACACGAAATAAATTTCAGCTTTTACTTCAATTTACAGAGCGTCATTCCTGAACAATTTAGCTTTCATAAGGCACCAACGACTACACTATTTTTTCAGGTCAAATTTCTCAATAACCATTAAGATCTTCGATATTTTTTAATGCATAATCCTACATCACCTATTAATCTAGTAAGTCTACGAAATGTCATATCTACGAAACATAATATAAATAAGTAAAAAAAATCAAACATAAATTTTTGGATTTTTTCGAAACAGATTTTTCAGGGTTTTTTTTAGCGAACTGGTAGCTAATACCAATCACAGAAAAATTTTAAGTACGAGGTGTATAGTATGTTAGTAAGTGTACAACAAATTGTCTTAAAATTTATTTAATTAGTACCGTATAAAAATATTTGTTCCATGCTGAATAAAAACAAAAAAGTCGTGCCCAAAATCGTCGTCTAAGCATTACAATTTAATGAAAATAACATAAAACACCTATAAAAATTAAAATTTAAGGTGTTATCTCCCATATACAATTTTTATATTTTATTTTTGTTTGCAAATTTGTTAAGCATAAAATTTCAACAAATACCTTATTAACCTATGTACACGGTCGAATGTATCGTTTGTATGGCTACGAGCTACATACAAATCGTATGTGAGGCTCGAAGGCCTTGTCGACAACGGTCAACTTACAAGGCCTCTTAAGTGATCTATAGAATTGTGTGACCGTTCATGTAACACATTTACTTGTGAAATTCAATCGAAATCAATGGAAAGATGGCGGATATATTAGCGTCCAAAATACAGACGGATAGACGGACATGGCAAAATTATAAGCTATCCGTTTTGTCACATTGATACATAGATAATATTTTGTTCCGCTATTATCAGTTCCAGACACAAAAATGATGTGTGTCGCGGGATAATTATAAAAAAATAATCCTTGCGAAAATTCCAGGACGATCGCAAAAGTCAGGATATGTGATAATTGCAAACTCTGACATAAAAAACTGACGAAGATCTGATTTAATTTTATTTAGGGTTTAAATAAAATTAAATCATTTAGGGTTAAAAAAATTGGTCACGTTTTATGACTTTCGAGCATTGGCTGGCGCTGCTGGCGAGCCAAACTGACGGTTGCGCTGATTGGCCAGTATGGTTAGAGACCCATAACTGCGGAGTCGAGTGTCGCGGGTTCGATTCCCGCCCGGAACAAATTTTATCTGTTTGTTCCGTGCCTGAGTGTAAAACGTATCTAATGTATGTATAAGTGGCAATTTTGTTAGTGTGTGTAAAGTTATTGCTAATATTGTGAATCAATTTTTAATGTCTGTGATGACGTCATCATTTCTGGCTATGGCTAAAAATCAGCTGTGCAGACCAATACCCACGTTATATGTAGCTGAGACCTAGCCATTATGACAACTTTTTGTATAAATTTTGCTAACCATGTAATATGTATTGCTTATTTTGCCAAATAAATTTTTTTTCTTTCTTTTTATATATTATAAAAAAGAATATGTAAGTATGTACACAAGCTGTCTAGTAGCCTTAGGATTTTATTTTTTAGGATTTTAGGACTAGCGCTGCTGCGTGGGATATCCCAGGTATTATTATTAATCTGATAAGGATTGTAAATGTTCGTTAATTTTACCTAACCATGAACAAAACAACAGAACTTCTCTATATAACCATCATAGATTAGAATTTACTTCATATCAGAGGACTTCCTTTGCCATCACCTTTTATTCTTTTGGTGCGAAAGTATTATCATATTATTGTATTGAATTAATTTTTTTCCGGCAAGAAAGAATAATTTTGAAGGTATTAGTTAGTGGATAGACGGATGCAAGAACAAAATATTTATTAGTTCGTAATTTTTAATTTAACAAAAAATTAAATTCTCAACTTTAACGACCTGTTTCATTACCTAAGCCTGTATTAAGTATTGTCTTTTGTCCAGACAATCAAAAAGCAATCAGTGTTAATCTGCCTCGCGTTTGATGTTTTTTTTTATAAATGTACGAAATCAAAAAAAAATGATAAAGACCGGAAGTCATAGTTTTGGACTGTTTTAAACGTAATTATTTAAAATTGTAGTCATTAAACAAACACGATTTACACAGTGTTTAGGTAGTTGGTAGCCATTCCTACAATCAAACTTAAAATGCGGGCTATTACTATTACTTAAAATCTACAAACTAAACCCACATCGATGTGTATTTTTCAAAGCATTGCAAATTGTAGATTACCTACTACTGAACTGAGAACTTACTTTCTAGTTAAGCTTTGATTATGCTTACTTTCTACTTAAGCTGCTGAACGCAGTTGGTCCGTTCGTGTCACAGACCAGTCAACCTATAGACCACGCTTTAATAAACGTTGATACGAAAACGAAATCACCAAAAAGTGGCGGGGTGCGGGGAGAGGTCGGCTAGTTTTCATTGGCTCGTTCAAAATTGACAATATCGCTGACAAATAGGCCTCCGACATGCTTCCAACTGACCGCTCACAAGAGACGTAGTTATGGTAGTGTCACTACCATAGCCTTGGCGAATGCTACTCCCTGTCAAAGCGTGGTCTATAAGGTTGACTGGTCTGTGGTTCGTGTCAATATACAAAAAATATATCGAGTCGAACTATATAAATCGATACATTCCCTATTCCAAACATAAAAATTCTAACGTCAACTTGCTTTATAAATTCTTGATAGTAAAAAAACAGCCAGTCACTCGTAAGAATTATAACGAGTAATTGATTAATTTAAATTCTGTTCTAGTTATACAATCAAAACCATGCTACAAAACTTATAGTAAATGGCTGAGTAAATGTGATTCCCTTTTCATTTCTTCTTATGTCACAAACCCTTGAGACTTTCCTCCTTTGTTACGTAACAACGCGGCAGGAGATTCATTCGGTAACTTTTGGCTTTGTGAGAGGTAAATCCCAGTCGTAACGTGATAGCGGAGTTAAAACTCTATACGGCACCCGACACGTGTCGTCTTGTTGAATCATATTTTTGAATATTTTCCCCCTTGGACTACAGAGCAGTGTATAACCAAAATAAAACAACAAAGATAATATTTTATGACAACGTTATCGCTTTATTATTGCATGCGCAGGAGCTGCGGGACGGGGGTTGACCGCGCGTCGGTGGGGGGATGACGGGTGTGTCTCAATGACCGCGACGCACGACCTGACCAATCCCACAGCTCCTATTCACGATTAACATACTTCCAGTAATAAATAGTATAAATAAAGATCAACAAGATACAAAATAACCTTTCGTAAAAAGAATTTTAGTGACAGTTTCTCGTTTCACGCTTTCGTAACACATATTTATCCAACTGCTATGTATAAAAAGTTAACCAACGAAAAATCTGTACAGTCCGTTTGAGTTGTGGAACGTTTAGAAATCTTCGGGCGCCAGGTCGAACCTTGGTGGGAAGGTGCCGAACCCGTCGGCGAATGGGGGACGCGTGCGCTGGGGCTGCAACGTAAAAACTTTATAAGCGAACATACAAACACTTTAACGTAAGGATCCCGCAAAATATGACCCATATATTTAGTACATAAAAGGGACATGCAGGACACATGCCGGATTTCGTAAAATGTTCACTTTCACGACAGATGAACGGCACAGCACAGGTACTACTACTCTAACTGCGGGTCGTAAGAATGTTCCGATGGGCACGGGGCACACTGTTCCAGGTGCGTTACATTATAACTGTATGATCGATGTTCGATAACTTACAGAGTTAGTCCAGCTGTCCCATTAAAGCTTTACGACCCTTAACGGATGCCTGAATAGTGAAATAATACACATTTTAAATGTAAATAAATTATACAACAAAATAATAACGATCAAAATTCAAGGATCCTGGGTTCGATTTTCATGAATGTAAATGTTTAAAATAAATTTTTATCGCAATAAAAAATACATAAATTGTTACTGACCGCCGGACTGACTCCTCTCGCTGCGGATCCCGCGCGTCCTTTGCCACGGAATTTGCTGATGGCCTGCTCAGCCAAGTCTGCTCTCTCCTCGGCCTCCTCGAGCTCTTGTTGTGCCTTGCGGAATTTGGCCAGATTGAGGGCGGCAATTTCTTCAGCTTCTTCGATCTGCCTCTTGTAGGTTTTGATCTTTTGTTGGAGTTTGTCGACTAAGTCTTGCATGCGTTCATGATTCTTGCGGTCCTCCTCAGCTTGGAACGTAAGCTCCTTAATGCGTCTTTCGGCTTTACGCAAATTCTTCTGCGCATCAGCATGTCGCCTTTGTTCACCGTCAAGCTCGTTTTCAAGTTCGCGCACCCTTTGTTCAAGTTTTTGAATAGCCTTCTTACCACCTTTAAGCGCGTTTGCTTCGGCCTCGTCTAACCTGACCTGCAGTTCCTTGATTTGCTGCTCCAGAGCTTTACGGAGTTTCTCTTGTGTCTGGGCGTGTTCTTGTTCAGCACGAAGCTCATCAGCAAGACGAGCTGCGTCGACCATTGCCTTCTTTGCCTTCTCTTCGGAGTTCTTAGCCTCATTGAGAAGTTCATCCAGGTCAGAATGGAGGGTCTGCAGTTCGGATTCGAGCTTCCTCTTGGCAGCAGAGAGAGATGCGGCCTGCGCAGACAACTCATTGAGTTGCTCGTGCGCATCGCCAAGTTCCTGTTCGGCTTGGCGGCGGGCGCGATCGGCCTGCTCCAGCAGAGTTCGGGATTCCTCCAGTTCGTTCTGCAGAGCATTTGCACGGCGTTCTGAGATGCCTAGTTGTTCACGGGCGTCATCACGAGCGCGCTGTTCTTCTTCAAGAGCGGTCTGAAGGTCCTTAATCTGTGCTTGGTAACGTTTGATGTTCTTTTGAGCCTCGGCGTTAGCTTTGTTGGCGTGATCAAGAGCGATTTCTAGTTCATTAATATCAGCCTCGAGTTTCTTCTTCATGCGCAATGCTTCAGCCTTACCCTTGGCTTCGGCTTCTAGAGAAGCCTGCATGGAGTCGAGCGCACGCTGGTGGTTCTTACGTGTGTTTTCAAACTCTTCTTCTTTTTCTTGGATGCGTCTGTCAATCTCTTGTCGCACCTGTGACAGTTCAAGCTGAGCACGCAGCACCTTGTTCTCTTCTTGTTCAAGTGCGGATTCAGCTTCCTCAAGCGCAGCCTGGAGCTCATCCTTCTCGGCCTCAAGGCGCTTCCTTGCCTTTTCGATCTCATGAATGTTGCGGCCACCTTCACCGATTTGATCCAGCAGATCCTTGACTTCATCAGCCAAATTCTTGTTCTCACGACGTACGGCTTCGAGTTGTTCCTGTCCTTCCTCATAAGCACCCTTGAGGCGGAACAATTCTGTGGAATAGTTTCGGCATTCCTTCTGACTGGCGTCGAGCTCGGCAGCAAGATCATCCACCTTGAGCTTCCATTCGCCAATGATTTTGTCGAACGCCTTTTGTTTCTTTTCGGCGGCATTAGCAATGGCTGTTGCCCTGTCGACTTCGAGCTGCAAGTCCTCAACTTCGGTAGCGAGACGCTGTTTCGTCTTCTCGAGAGCAATCACCTTCTGGTTGAGTGATTCGATGGTTTCCTCAGCCTCCGCAAGGCGAGCCTGCAATTTGCGCTTTGCTTCTTCCAATTCCTCGGAGCGTGCGACGCCCTCCGATTCATATTTGGATCGCCACAGCTGTGCTTCGGCATTGGCTTTGCTAAGCTGGCGTTGCAAATCAGCTTTGCCTTCAGCTTCTTCCTCAACTTGTTCGCGGATATTGTCCAAGTCATGTTCTAAGTTACGGAACTTTCCAAGCAAGGTAGCGCGTTCCTGTAAAAAAAAAAGGTATATGTAAGGTGCTCTAACAAAGATTAACATTATTGACAATTTTCGATAATTTTATTTTTATAAATTATATTGGAGGTACAATCATACTTTCAGAAACATTCTTTCAGATTTATTATAAAATTATTATATATGTTCTTACTCTGGCTTCTTCATCGGCAAGCCTCTTGGTGTCTTCTAGTTGAGTGGTCAGCGACACCTTTATCTTAGATAGTTGCGAAACCTGCGACTCAGCTTCCTCGAGCTGCCGCAGCAAGTCTGAGTTCTCTATCGACAACTTCTTCTTGGCGGCATCCAGGTCGTTGAGTGTACGGTTGGCCTCATCTGCCTTATTCTGCACCTCGTTAAGCTGGTGCTGAAGTTGCTTAATGATCTTTTCTTGGGCGGCCTAAATAATATAAATTGTGTTAATGAAAGCCGACAATGATGCACGTAGACAGTGTTAATATAGGCATACATACTGGTATATTGGATAGATGTAAATGTTCTCCGACAACTTGCAATAGAGAAATAATATTATTATAACTTATTAAAAATACTAGAGTTATGCGTTCGAAAACTATTATTATAGGTAGTTATTTGTATAATTTTTAGTATTGTATTCTAAGATCACACATGCAATTAAATCGTTATTTTTGAAAACAAAATTCATATGTTATTTGATTAATTTCAATTTCCATTAAATCTCAAATGCGGTAGCTGTATCGCATGAGTTAAAAATATCTGTTAATATTATTAAATTATGTTATGAATAAATAGAAGAAGGGTTATGTTGACAATTGTTTAAGAGTCGTCGTGTAATTCGTGGTAAGCGGTGAAGCTAGCTAGATATTTACTGCTGCGATGGCTTATAGCGGTCAATACACTTTCTGAATTTTTTATCTGTACCTTTTCATTAGACAAGTGGTCGACTCCTGCACGAAGGTCATTGACTTCGGAAAAGTATTGAGAGCGTTCTTTCTCAGCCCTGAATAGATAGAATTTGATAATTTAGTCAAATAAACTTTATAGGGCTGTGTGGCTAAGTGTACCGAAGTAAGTTCGTGGTGTAATGTTCTCTGGTCTTGAACAAAAGGACAGAATTCATGCAAGGTTTCACCCGTCCAAAGGTACACATGCCATTACACGGCTGACATGTTACCTTTTCCCTAGAGACTTGATCGATTGCTGCGCGCGTGTTGTTAAGCTCGCTGTAGCAAGAGGCGCGATCATGTTCTGCCCTGAATTAGTATTTACTTATTTAAGTCCATGTCGCTATTCTTAACGAATTCCCCTTAACAAATTGCTAAAATAATAGTCAAATTTTTAACAGTCACAAGTTGCTGTAACTTACATACTCGTGGACTCTGTTCAATTGAAGTTAACTGTTCTAATTATATTTGTAAAAAATTGCCATAATAAGAAAAGGTACATACTTAGCCTTGAGTTTGTTGAGCTGGTCGAGCTGCTCACCCATCTCCGCAACGGCGTCGTTGTGCTTCTTGCGTAAATTAGCGAGCGTGGACTCATGTTGGATGTTGGCTTCTTCAAGGTCGCGGCGGAGTTTGCTAAGTTCAGCCTCGCGCTTCTTGTTAAGCTCAATCTGTGCAGAGGTTGCACCACCAGCTTCCTCAAGTCGCTCACCCAGTTCTTCCAGTTCACGAGCCAAATCAGCACGCTGTTTCTCGGCTTTAGCACGCGCTTGGCGTTCAGATTCGACTTCTTCTTCAAGTTCTTCAATTCGAGCTTGCAGTTCCTTGATTTGTTTTTGCAGTTTAGACACAAGCGATTGCTCGTCCTCCAACTTAGCGGTGAGAGACGAAATCTCTTTGTCCTTACGCTGGATGGTCTGTTCAAGCTCTTTTTTATTACGTTCGAGGTCAGAAACGGCCTCTTGCGTAAGCTTGAGGTCTCCTTCTACCTTCCTCCTTTGCTTCTCAACATCAGCGCGTAGTTTCTTTTCGCGCTCCAAGGAGTCTTCAAGCTCGTCCAGAGTCTGCTCAAGTTTCTGTTTCACCTTGTTGAGATGGTTCACCTTGTCCTCAGCAGCTTGCAGCTCCTCGGAGGTCTTCTGGTTGTTCTCACCTTGCATCTTCTTCTCCTTGTTCAATTTGTTGATGAGTTCATCTTGGTGGGCGATCTCGTCATTCAAATTACGAATTTGATGATCCTTCGTGGCCTTATCTTGCTCACTCTTCTGGACGGATAATTCCAAATCTTCAACATCTTTCTTGAGACCAGAGACTTCTTGTTCCAATTTCTTCTTAGCTTGGAAGAGTTGGTTACGGGCATCCTCTTCTTGGGTGAGCCGGTCTTGAGTGTCCTGAATACGAAACATTCCCAAAACTATAGTTTACTAGGCATCTTTATGTTTAGTTTGAATGAATGAAACTATGACAAAATAATTTTCTATTTATACTGGCTGACCAAAGAAAGCTGCTCTCTGTCTGTCAGGAAATTATTACTGCTATTAACACCTTGCAATAAAATCGTGCAGCTTGCAGACGTGCAATTTATTTTTAACATCTGTAAACCATTTGCCATATAAACAAACTTGTGTTTATTTAATCCTCCGTATTACCTAAACACAACTCTGTTTTCGGCAGAATCGCATGAATTCTTTAAACTGCGTAGGTTTATTTGATATAATATAAAATAAAACTAGTATTCATTTCAAAATGAAATGGATGGAAACGATGTCATTTTATTTACTTATAATTTGCCTGTTTTGTCAAATGTTTTTAGAACTTATAATAATAAATTTTAAGCTACTTGAGGGTAAAATTTTGAAAATAAATCAAATATTTGTTTAGATAAATCAGAAAAATAGAGGCTCAGCATGGTGAAGTTTAATGATCGCATTGTAATTACGTCCTAACTAATATTATTAATGCGATAGTAAGTTTGTTTCTTTGCTTGTTACGCTTTCACGCCATAATTACTCAACCGATCATCATAAAATTTTGCATACACGTTGTTAGGGGTACAGAAAAGGACAAGAAAATTTCATTTCAGTTGGTTATTTGGCATAATAACTTGGCCTACTGATGGGGTGAAGGGAAGGGTGCAGAAGGGAAGGGGCAGGGAAGGTGGGAATTACGGAAAGGGTCCGTGCGAAACCGGGGCGGGTCTCTTTAAGCGATATGTATGAAATGAGAATGAGAGCGGGAAGAATCAGTAGATATTATAACAGAGTGACGAAAGCAGGAGTTAGATGACAGTAAAAGTGTGAGAGGGAATGAGAACAGTGGTGAGAGCGGAAAACGACTACAAGGGCGTAACGTCAGTACGCACGGGTAAAGCCGCGGGCGGAAGCTAGTTTATGATGACTCGCAAAGACATCTCATACTCAGTTAAAAATTTGCGTAAGACCTTCCGCTACGGTAAGCGGCCGTCACTGATTTGTAACATGACCTAACTGGGTCCGATATAGATCTACTCAAATCCCATTAGTTTCTGGTGGCGGTTATAAGTAACAGTTGGGTATGGGCAAAATCTAAATCAAATTCCGTTAGATCATAAAACTGTAGCGGTCGGGTAGCGTATTGAAATAACCGTCACAGCCTTAGTGTATTTTTTTGTTACACTACAAAAAACTTTTTTACTTGGGAACAGCCATGTGCGGCATGCAATCATTATCGCCACGTGTAAGCTAGATTATCTTTGAACTGGATCAAAAATAATTTTAACTTATTAATCCCGTTAAAACTAGTCTAAATCAGGAAATTTAAATAAAATAGCTGTATTCTAAGGTGTTCAATCTTACAAGTTTTAACATATATATAGTAAGCATATATATTCGTTTATTAATAATGTTATTCATTTTATAAAAAGGTCATATAAGATTTTTTTAAATATACAAGATTATTTTTAATGATGATAGCCATGAAAAAATGAATTTACTTGTTTGGTACAACTTTACGACTAAAGGACGGTAATGATTTTAATGACATTTAGCAGACAAGTATTTCATTAATTCAAAACCATTTCAGAACATACTTTTGTGCGTGTGAGATGGAATAGTCAAATCTTATAGCCCATACTGGTGAAGCAATGGCTGCAGCTAGTATGTACGAGTATATACGTATAAGTACGAGCATGATAATAGTTACAGAGACCAGGCTAAATTAGAAAGAGAAGTGACAATGGGAACGGGATAAGGTGAACCTATGAGAGCGTTATAAGGTATATAGTAAAAAACTAAGTAAGAGTGGTGAAATTAAGGCACATCAGATAAAGGTACCTAACTAAGTCCCAAAGTCAAATTGAATACGATCAACGGAAACGTCTAAATATGTTATATATTGTAAAAATTATGAAATTAACTTTCAAAGTATCTAATGCTTTAATGGCAGTAACTATAATAGTAAAAGTCAATAGATGTACATCGTCAATACATTTGCTATCAATACGGTATTTATGACTTTGAAACTTACCGTAATGTTGTATTTTACAGTACTAGACCTTTTTATTTGACACCAATCACAAACGAGCATTCTGTTTGTGACGCATGCGTAAACCGCGAAAGGCAACCCGCTAGCCCCCTTACCTCCCACTATTATTACATTTGAAGTATCTACCTAATTTTAATCGCAAATGTATTGAAAAACATCGTATGATGCTCGTAATCAGTAAGCTGGCTATTATAGTCATCGGTTTATTATAAGCATTCGCCTTCGCCTCACGCCTATATACACCTCGACTATAATATGCAGCTTAGCGTACTTGGATCAAAATGTACTATTGGACCTTAAAAGTTTGCAAAAATATTATTTCTGAATTTGTTTTGCTTTGTATAAAGATACTATTTTGTTATGAAAACTGAAAAGGAACAGCAGAGTTTTCATTAAAATAGTTTAAATATACTCACCCTAAGTTGAGCCTCGAGGTCGGTCTTCTGTGCCTGGAGTTTAGCAGCACGTTCTTGGATCTCAGAGAGCGAGCCCTTCTCGCCTTCTAGATTTGAAAGCAGAGCGTTTTTCTCCTCGAGCAGTTTGGAATTGAGAACCTCCAATTCTTTGCGCAGCTTTTCCTCTCTCTCGAAAGCCTCCTGCGCCTTTTGAGCTTTCTCCTCCAGTTTCTGTAACACATCGCGATCACTTTTATCCACGCCATCCCATTCCGAAACGTGAACTGTCATTCCAGACATTTCGAATTCTTTTTCCGTCGATTTATTCAATTAAATAAACACAACCATCAATAAACAGGAAAGCGTTCACAGATGGAAGCAATTATTCGTTGTCAAAATATCAAATCGGCAATTAAATCGTTCGTCAGAACGGAAAGGCTATATGGTAAACGCGCCGAGAGACGCGCACCCGCCGCTAACCGCTCCAGTACTGCGCGCGGCCTGGAGATTTCCAGCGAGAGAGCGACGCCCACGCACCCGGCATATTTTATAATAGTGCTTGCAAAGTAATTCGGAGTAGCGGGAAGTGCGAGAGGGGTAATCCAGAAATGGACGCGGCAGGTGTGGTGGTGTCGCGTAACCGGCAGGTGGGTGCGGCCCGGCTATTTACGTTCCTGAATCACGCGTGCCTGGACTATATTAAACAAGGTAAATTTATTGGGTCACCCGTTTCATCAAGATACTAATGATGACAGTCACTCACCGCCAACTCGTCCTCGATGCGGCTGACGTTGAGAAGGGGCTTGACTTTCTGCCACAACTTCCACCAGGGCCAGGTACGGAGCTGCAGGTATTTGCGCAAGTTGCGTTGGACAACTTGGAGAGCCAATCTAAAAAAAATTAAACAATAGAATAAAAAAGTAAATAAACAATTATTTTAAAGTAGTTTCTTACAGCTTTCACATAAAATTAGAAACTGACCTCTGTTCTTGCAGCTTCTTGTATTCTTTACGCGAGAGATAACCACGGATGTAAGCTTGGAGCCAAGATACAATCTTGGACAGCCTATCGTCACGCAACTCTTCCATCTGACCCAGGACACCGGCGCGGAAGAATACCTGCTCATTGATACCATGTGTAAGAAGTACGTCTCGATTATGAATCATAATGTTGATTAATTCCAGATTAAAAGATTAAATCCTGCAATACAATGCTTAACCACATTGTGATATTGCTTAACAAAGATTTTATTAATATAAATATTTGAGTGAATAACTTAGTTTTTTTTGAACAAAATAATAAAAATTTCATTACTACAAGTAAGCTTACGTTATATTATAATCTTAGAAAACTGCAAATACTTTCTTCTGTATAAATACATATTTTTCTTTTAGTTGCATGCAAAAAGTGAGACATTTTAGTAAGTAAATGGCATGTGATATGATTGTATTTGCATGTGTTGTAACTCTTCATGCTGTTTTATATATATACCTTGGTCTTCCCCATTCGGTAAGATTCAGAGTCCAAGCCGGTGTGTTCAAGGATTATCGCACAGGCTTTCTCTGGTGTGATTGGTTCTTTGAGGGAGTTCGGGCACAGAATTTTGTATCTGCGTTTGAAGTTACAAAATGTCGAATAAATATTGTACGTGACTGCATACATAGTATACGAGTAAAGTGATGATGATACGTGACTGTATAAATAGGTATGTTTTGTTTATGGAAAGGAGAAAGCAAAACAAACCGAGCCTTTCTAGTAATGAAGGCTTTCAGGAAAAATCTCTAGAATCTAAAACAGGCTGGGAACAAACTATGATAACACCACGTCCCATAGGGTAATTTCATAATTTGGAAAAGCGTTTATTTTACATCAGTTAAAAATGCCGTGCAATCCGTCTGTGTATTGTTTCAGGATTGCCCGAAATCACCACACAGGTATCAACATAGTGAGACATGCCTTGGTATGACCTAGACGGTATGACTCGACATCCAAACCGGTTGCTTCCAAGATGACTTGAGCAATTTTCTTGGGATCTGATTCCTTCTCCACAGCTTGAGGAGCCAGGATCTTGTAGCTAGATTATCAAACATTAAACGGCGAAAGATGAAGGAAATTCATATAATATGTTGTCTTCCACTAAAGGGTACTAGGTGAGGGGAAACACAAAACTCACTACAGACATTGTCAAAGCAAAACATACAATAACGTTTAGCAATATATAAAATCACGGATTTGCTTCGGCAATGCCTTTAACAGAAAGGAGTAACATAGAAAATATAACAATACGGACTATACGCAACATCAATCGTAAACGTTGAGGTATAAATTTCAGGTACGAAATTTTGGTTTCCAAAATTAATACCTAACGTACCTAACCTAATAAACGTGTATATAGGTATGATAGGTTCTATTATTATATAACTGGGTTGTTATTACTAAAGGTAACATATTGGATATGTGAGGTCACATTTCAAACTCAATCCTTTAGAGTACATTCTAAAGTAAAGTTTGGAAATCATGCCAAAGTGGTCCCAAAAATTTATCGGTTTTCATTCATCTTGCCTTTGTGTGACCTATACGATAGCTCTCCGGGTCAAGTTCGACCGATTCCAGACACTTCCTAGCTGCTTCTTTGGGTTCTTTTTCGGTTGTCATGATGTAGGGTGCAAGAATCATGTAACTGTTTGTTAAATAGGGTGACTCAAATTAATTTCACGATAAAAAAGTCGTTCTCAACAAATCTAAAATTACTCAACTCCCGCCACTATATTATTCATGTATTATTCATACTAAACGAAAGTTACTGCAAAGTCGGTAGTCCCTATGACGTCAGAATAGTCAGCTGCAGTACAAGAATAAAACTGTTCCAGTTCGCCTTCATATGAACGTTCCAGAGCTAAAAGAATTTTGTTTAGACTTCGCACGAAATACATGTTTCAAAACAAATATTTATAGAGTTACCACTCAACGACTGAATCATTACAAAAATATGAACGGAGGTTATGTCGTTTTGATTCACTCACATCTAATTTTGTACGTTTCGTAAGTAAACTAGGACATTATTTTTAATGCTTGAGAAATTTAAAGATTTTTTCGAATCGATTGCACATTCTAAAAATATAGGTACTTTGAAATCGAATCTTACCGCAACTTGAAATCAGGGTATACCATCCTGTTGGGGAATCCTTTACGGCAAATACGAATGCCTTCAAGCACACCGTTACATGTCAGCTGGTGCATTACCAAGTGGGAGTCGATGAGACCTGTATGACGAATTTATATAATGGAGACAAAGAATCCAAAAAGCATTTTTTAACTTTTAATGTATAATTTTGGCTCAGTAAAAATTACAGAATAAAATAGAAGAATATAATAATATAGAATTTCATATGCTCAAGGGGCGCTTTATGACCCAGAATTAATTCATAGATTACGAAGCGGCAAAATAAGCTTAGAGCTGGGATGGTTTCAGGAGATAAGTATGAACAAAATTGCTAAATAGGCAAAAGTTATACATAGATTAAGACAATTTAAAATTTTCACTATTCAATTCAGAAACGTTTATTTTGACCTACTCTAGTTAAAATATGTTTTGACCTTGTCTTTCATTCTCATCGACTGACCGATTGGCCAAGTGGTCAGAGATTCTAACTGCGAAGCCAAGAGACGCAGGTTCGAGTCCCGTTCGGGACATATATGCACATATAATAGTACTCTACGATGCAAGTACAGTAAGCTGCATATTATAATCGACGTATTTATAGGCACGAGGCGAAGCCGAGTGGTTATAATAAAACGATGACTATAATAGCTAGCTTACTGATTACGAGCATCATACGACGTTTTTCAATATATTTGCGATTAAAATTAGGTATTAAGTACTTCAAATTTATTGATGGCGGGAGCGGACTGCTTTTCGCTATTTACGCATGCGTCACAAACAGAATGCTCGTTTGTGATTGGTGTAAAGTAAAAAGGCGTAGTACTGTAAAATACAACATTACCATTCGATGTTATAAAGATCGCATTAATAGCAAATGTATTGAAAAAATAGTTAAGTACGTATATCAGTTGGCTAGTTACTCATAATACAAGCATAATACTTGCTTACTTTGGGAGTACAAGGCGCTGTGTAGGATGTCCTAGGTATTAATTTCTCGAGAGAACTCCGGGGCAATAGGACAAAATATATTTCGACTAAACTAGGTGTTTACATAAATGTTTCTGAATCTGATAATTAGCATTTAGCAAGTGCCTAAAATTTCTGAAATTGCGGGTTTCCTAGTATTTAATAATTAATAGCGAATGTTTCGTCGAGTCAACTTACCAGGCTGCTTCAACTCATTGGGAATAATACAACGTACGAAGTGAGGCTGAGTGGCTCTCAGTGTAGTCATCAAGTTGTTCAATTGTTCCTGTGGGATTGACTAAATGTTAATTAATTAACAACAGAGCTGTGGAACTTGGCAAAACAATTATCTGTTTTAACCAAACTTTATATAAAATCAAAAGAATTTCTTAAATGCATGCATTTTTGTAAGGCATCATTTTGTGAAGAAAAGAAATTACTGAAACTTATAATATATTTTATAAAACCACAAAAACAAATAGCTGTTAAAATTGTTGGTTATTGCAACTAAAACACTCACATACACAAAAAGCGTTGTAGTTGTCACACAACGTCCCACGATCAGGAAACGCTACTTTTATTTTCGGTGGGTAAATGGGATGAAATGTGGGTTAAATCTATATTATATACAACAAATAAAATAGTAACATTGAGTATTACAATGTTCTTCCTACAATGGTCTACAATGAAATTCATTAGAAAAATACTACTTACTGAAAAAAAAAATACCATTCCAAAGTAATGAAATGTTGATATACTACCGAGGAATCAGTATATACTATATTGTAACAGATTAAAACGTTAAATGATGTAGATCTATCTCCATGTAGTTAATCTACATCGTATGAATAAAACTAAAACAAAACTAATACACTACATATTTATACAAATAAAAGACCTTGTACGCGGAGGAGACAGTTGCGAAACCACCGCCCTTCTTACCGCGGCCCCCTACGGATTACATTAACAAGCATTTATTAGTTTACGCAGACGAACACAATAGCTCTGTTATTCTAGACATATTTTGCTTCATAAACCGCCGACATCATCCCCGAGGCCACTCCCACATTCGTGCTGTGAAAAACGTATTTTTCGACGAATTCTACAACGCACACAATCGACGAGCATCAGCACACGGACATAATTGACATTGAGTGTGTAAGCGACTTGTTTTGGCGTTTGACATAGACGATGATAAGAAAAGCGTAAAGTAATAGGCGTAGAAGCAACTGCTCGACTAATAGTATTGTTCCAGTTTACCCTGTAGAGTGAAGAGACGGTCTGGAAGGCAGAGCCCTTTGCTCGCTTGGCACCAGCGCCTAAAGTGATGATAATTTTTAATATGGTTCTAAATCACGATAAAATGTGTTACACCGCTCATGAAAAACGTATCTAAATAATGTTACACTACTTGTGCTGAGTACACTTTGAAAAGATCTATTCGTATATTTGAAATGCAATTAAAATTATTTACGTACCACACAAGAGAATAAATGGAAAGAAAATCTAACTACATAGTGATTGGATGAACTTTAGAAAAGCTCCTATGAAGTATAGTGTATACAGAAATGAGTGTGTAAAGTTGCTAATTACCATATCAGTGTGTTCACTCAACCTGTGAAATTTCATATTGTTTGCAATATTCACCTTCTCCTAGTTATAATAAAATTATTAACAATATCAAGTATCAATTTATTTATAAAATCTTACACAAACTTTTGTCAATTAAATCATAATTAAAATACATACCCTTAGCTTCTTCCTTGCCACCAGACTGGCCTGGATGGTCAGCGAAGATCTCAATCAAAAGTTTATTCTGACCCTTCTTGAATTGATCGACGACAGTGTCGTTGAGGGGGTCCTTGTTCTTCTCAAGCCAGCCAGTAATGTTGTAACCGACCTAGGATCCAAAGATGTTAGAGTTGAAACATACACGAATTACAATATATGTCAAGAAAAGTACACGAAGTAACAATAGTAGATTGAGTACATTTTTCGCACTTCTACGGAACACGTAAAATAACTTTTTGATGTTTAAACATCTTAGCGCTCGTCCCACGATAGGGTTAATGAAAATGTAGTATCACGCATAATAATTTATACCGGGTGTTCGGTTGAACGTAGTCCGAACTTATAGAACGTATTAAAGCTTACCGATTTGAATAAAAAGTTTCAATTGAACAGATAGTACATAATAACAGTTAACGAGAAAAACATGTTTAAAATTTCTTTTATTTTTTTATTATTTATGTTTATAATTTTTTTTTACTATTTGTTTAGTTCGGTACGCTCTACACGCTCTATAAGTTTGGATTACGCCCATCTTAATACCAGATTTTTACAATCAACTACTATGGGCAAGATATTCGGTAAATAATTAAAACACATATATATTAGGCGGTCACCCATCCAAATACTAACCAGGACTGAGATCGCTTAACTTTCAAATGAGAAACTTTATATTAAAAGTGCTATGACCGTTGATTAGAAATGTAATAAAACTTCCCTTCAGTATGTACATAATAATAATGAAATGATGAAAGGAAAACATCACTTCATATTAAATAAAAATATTATATATTCGTTAAATATAATACGTTTATATGACGCAAAATATAAAAGAATTATGATGAGTACAGAATTTTTCGTATAACGTATTAAACCTAATGTGAAAATACTTGACGAAAGTTTAATACTTTACATATACCTTTTAATCTACATATTAATCAGAATAAACACAGTTACTGTGTTTTATAATTTAAAATACAAATCTATACCTATAAATAAAATTGAAGTGTTTGTAATTTATAAACAAAGACCTCTCGTGTTCATATGTTCATTAGCATGTGACCAAAACCCGTTATTACAATTTTTGTCTGTCTGTTTGTTTGTCTGGGCTAATTTTGTTGGGACTTCCATTGGTAGGTAGAGAACTTTTTCTGGAAAATTATAGGCTACTTTTATTTCGTAAACATTTCCCTGCGTAAATTAAAATGTGTAGAAATTATGGAAATCACGCGGACGAAATTGCGGGCGTTCGCTAGTTTATAACAAATTATTGGTTAAAGCTACACTATGATATGATATGTACTGACTGAAACGTTTAATACAAAAGTAGTACTGGCTGATTATATTTTATTTACATTTTTTATATTAATGTTACGGAAAACGGATAAAAACATTTTTAAAATTATAAAGTTCCCCATACTTTAATGTTTTCATTAAATACTATTTTTATTAGTTATATTGCTGCTAATAGACCGATTTCAAAATGGTTGGATCAAAATTTAAAAAAAATAATTTTATTACTGGGTCTTGAAAAACTTGCCAGACCTTGTGCCTTAAATTAATTTTAACTTTCCGTACGTAAATGCGTGAAGCAAATATTAAAGGTGCTGAAATGTTCACATATCGATTGTCGTAAGGATCGCATCAAACACTTTTTTTACCCTATGTTCATATTAAAACTTTCTCTTGTTATGTAAAGTTTTATTTCATTCTTCACTTCAAGAAGACTTCAAGTAGTAATTAATTTTTCTTCATTTTTGTACTAGATATGATTCATAATAGATGATCATAATCAGATATTTAATAGGTTTAGGGTGCTGCCCTTCTGAGTACAAAATCAAGATTCCTTTAACACTCTAAGATCCCGATATAACTTGTGAACCCCTTATTCTTTTACCAGACGAAATATTTTTATATACTATAAAATATAATAATAAACATTACTAAGGCGAGTCAGTAGGTACCCTAAATTCGGTACAAGCCGTTTTTTAATTAAAATTATTAAATTAATTTAAACATATAAAATAAAAGTAATTCTATTAGATTAATAAAAAAAATTTAATCAAAAATTAATAAAAAAAATTGATAAATTCTGATAAAAATACAACTTTCATTTCGTTTCCCATTAAAACAATAATAATAATAAAAAAAAAACTACTTTTGTTGTGTTAGAATATATTAGAATATACCTTGGAAGTTACACGTTTCAAAGCATACAATAACTTTTGGTACAAAACAATTACTCTAATTTTTTTTTTTTGAAATAAGTATGTATCAATTAAATTTATTATTAATTAATTAATTAAAATTAGCCTGGACTGAATTTAAGGTGCCAACTCTCCTTAGTAATATTTATTACTATATTTTATAGTATGTGAACAATATTTCCTCTAGGAAAAGAATCAGGGGTTCACAAGATAGGTCGGGATCTTGTACTATATATAGAGATATAAATAACAAAGATCGACAAAATTATTAAAATACTTACGTTGCCGGCATAATGGCCAATAGCGAAGTGGGCTGCCTGACATCCAGGTTTCGGAGGCTTAGGCTTCAAGAATGGCGCAGACTTGCCCAAATGATTGTTGTTCAATTTCTCGACGAAGGTCTGATCAGTAGCTTTCGGGAACATAGACTCTTCCTCAAGAATGGAAAGGATACCCATAGGCTGAAAACGGACCGATTATGTGAAAGAACAGAAGCACCTCCGTTGGTTCTTTTTTTACTATGGAATTTGATATTTTACTAAGGTTTTCAATGTTTTAATTTTACATTCTAAGCATCTTAAGAATTAACTTTATCATTCGAAATGGATAATGACACTTTCAAGAGCGGTATGTGATAGTACGTTACGAAAATACATATTACAGTAACGCAACGTATATTGATGTCCAAAAAAATTTTGTATTTGGGAGAACTTTTAGTAACGGTGATATTTAGTAATTATCACTGTTAGCTAATTTAATGCGATAAAACCTATACCACCACCAAGTGTTAACTTATTTTGCCTCAGTCATCTCTTTGTTGTCCGTATATACACATATACCTACGACGGTTAAAAGTACACACACGTCTCCTGTTTCTATACACTCCATACTTTTAGTCTGGCTGTGATAATGACGGGTGATGTGTGTGTTTTGTAGATAAACTTCCCAAAAAAAAACAGTAAAAAACTACTTATTTGAAGAGCCGCTATCGGAATAATTGCCTCCGCAGGACCCCTTCTGCCACAATGACAATGAAAACACGGCGACGTATCAAGAGGTTAGTGCCATAAGACGTTCAAAATGATCTAACTGTGGCTGTTCTACGTCGATTGACTTGGTACCGCCCTCGAAAGTGTTAAGTATAAGCATAAAAATATAACTCAATTTTGTAATAGGGATTGACAAAAAGTATTTTAAAAATTCAGGGACATATAATCTAAATATAATTTTTTATATTAGTCACATAAAATATAATAATGATCAAAGCACTTTCATGCAAGCATTGTACCTATTGTGTGCCGATGTTAGGTATTGTGCATCATGGTATACGTGTACCTAAGAGGCATGTGCAATAAATTAATAAGCATAATTAACTTAATAAATTATAATTCGAAATCACTAGTCAGGCGTATTTTTACAGAGAAATTATTTTTATGAGTAAATTCAAAAAAAAATTTTGTTTTCATTATTTTCGCGTATCTGTAATAAATATTATTACTGCTACGATTTTTAAAACGGGTCGTATAAAGATGTAATTTTTTTGCCTCTGCTATTATAAACAGACATTTGTTTACTTGTGAATATACAGCGCAAAATAGCAAAGTGCAGATAATTTTCTGGTTCTCTAATATACCCAAAGCGAAGTAAAACACATTATACCCTTAGTACCTTTTCTATTAAGTCTATGGTTAGCTGTAGATCCATACCAAAATCTATGAAGATCCACCGAATTCTTTCTTGTTCATATTCTTCTTGTTCTAGTATGAACATGAAGTGATTAAAATATTGTTGCAATTTCTCGTTCGTAAAGTTAACACACAACTGGTTAAAGCCGTTTATCTGTTGAAGCGACAACATGGAACGAATATGTAGTTGGTTAATAAAGTTGTGTTACATATTTGTGTAGTGTATTGTGCAGATTTCATAGTGTTATCTTAATACTAGATGAGAACATTAGAATAGAAAAGATAGTCAGACAAACGAAACATCACACAAAGAATTGCAGATAGCATTACCACGTCCTCGAATAAAATCTGGAGACAAACTATGTTATTATAATTGTAATTTTCTAGTGGAAATTAAATTATGCAAATATATTCGAGCACGCGTAAGTCGGCGGCGAGAGGCAAGTTTCGTCTTTGCGTTGCCGCCATCTACCTTTTCAATAAGGTCAATGCAATTCTGAAGATCCATGCCAAAGTCAATGAAGGTCCATTCGATGCCTTCACGCTGGTATTCTTCTTGCTCCAAAACGAACATGTGGTGGTTAAAGAATTGTTGTAACTTCTCGTTGGTGAAGTTAATGCAGAGTTGCTCAAAACCGTTGAACTGCAGGAAGATAAGTAAATGTGGAAGTTGTTAATAGGATAACTATAGGATGGTGGTGACAACGGATTCTGTTCCGCAATATTGTTGTAACGTAACCTGAAAATGAAAGTTCTAAATAGACCCCCAAATGCGTGTCCATTCTTCATGGACGTGTGGGGGTTTTGAGTGATAAGATGGATCCCGTCGAGTAGAGTCCCAAGACCTACGGCGGGTAGGAGTTACGAAAGGACGCGAACTATTATTACCTTCTCAATAAGATCGATACAAGCTAGCAAGTCCATGCCAAAATCGATGAAAACCCAGTCGATTCCCTCCTTCTTGTATTCTTCTTGTTCGAGTACAAACATGTGGTGGTTGAAGAATTGCTGCAGCTTCTCATTGGTGAAGTTAATGCAGAGTTGCTCGAAACCGTTGTACTTTTATAAATAATATAAAACCCACATAAATTGGAAGACCCACACTGTTAGAAAACCTTAACTAATCTATTTGGTATTAGTGAGCAGGGTATGTGGCTGCGAGAAATGCTAAAACAGCTAGACAATAGGAGCATTAGGGTTTGAGGCGTGTCCAACTCTTAGAGCCGTACACCAAGTATACCTTCTCAATAAGATCTATGCAGGCTAACAAGTCCATCCCAAAATCAATGAATTGCCAAACGATGCCTTCTCTGGTGTATTCCTCTTGTTCCAACACAAACATGTGATGGTTGAAGAATTGCTGGAGTTTCTCATTGGTGAAGTTAATGCAAAGTTGCTCAAATCCATTAAACTAAGAATATCAAATCGTATTAAATAATAAATTTACTGTAACCATTAATATATTAATGAGTACAGCTTTAAAATAGTTCTACAAATTAAAGTTTCTTTTTCACTAAATGAATACATTTCAACAAGAAAAAAAAGCATATTTTAATATTTATGTCAATTTTCTCATACTGCTGTTCTTTCTATCCTGATATGTGATTATATTTGTGATGATAATTATCATCAGTTCAGTAATTTTTGAAGTAATTGTTCTTTTTCTTCGTACCGGCGATACTCACGTCAAAGATCTCAAAACCAGCAATATCCAGTACACCGATGAAGTGCTGCCTCTTCTGCTTGGTGTCTAGAGTCTCGTTACATTTCTTGACCAGCCACTTAAACAGACGATCGAACATGCCCTTGCAAAGAGCGCCTACTGAGTTTGCGACTTGGTCCTTGTTACGACCCTGGGTGACGAACTCGTTGCCGACTTTAATGCGGGGCTTGAGCAAGTTCTTGTACAAATCCTGGCAGTCCACGCCTAGCAGTTTAGCTACACGCTCGCCTTCCTGAAATAGAAAAAATTACAATTTGTAATAATGACGAGAATTTGTCACAAGTTGAAATACCATGTAGGTAGAAAGGCAAAAATATGTAACATATGATGTCCGACAGAACAAAAGGTTGATAATACACCTAGTGACTATAAGAGAAAGTAGGTTAAACAATGAAGATCAACTACGGGAAAGTATCGCGTCGATCATCCCACAATTAGACGTAACGACTACCTAATAAATGTGGTGGCAACTCAGAACGTGCATAAAGTTGTTATCAATTCTATCATTTCAAAGTATAGATTTTCTTTATTTAAATGAGAGCATTTTCCACTGCTCTGTTTACTCAGCATTTTACTTAAGATTAAGATAAGACCAGACTCCCACTTGCTATTTGTTTTATATTACTTCGTCAAGGTTTTCCCTTAGTTCTTTTTCCTTCTATCTATCCTTCCAAAATTGTATTTGAAAAGTTGTTTTGTCGACTGTCGTATCAGGTATCTTTTCTCTCCTATTTTCTTTAAGTTCTTAATAGTCTTTCTTCATTCACCATTTCCAAAAGATCCAGATTAGTTTTCTTTTTCTGTCCAGCTTTTTATTTCCTCCTCCAAAACTACATCTCAAACGCTGCCAACTTCTTTTTATCCCTCTGAATTAGGGTCAACGACTAACCCGATGCCGAACACGTAAAAAGAATAGTTAAAGCTTTGGAATAATAGACTTAATAAAGGCCTTATGTATATCTTATATCATATAATAGATCTAGTTATTTTTAATGTAATTTTTTTAAGATTTCCGGAGCTAAAAAAAAAAACGGAACGGAACTCTTATAATTTTATCCATCTGTCCGGCTGTTCTGCCACACTCCCATAGTTTCTATAGATATAGTGTAAACAAGTAATATATAACGTAAACAAAAGATTCATATTAACCGCTTTTAGTTTTAAAATTTGCTCCAAAATACGTTCTCTTGTTATTTCTAAACGAAAAAATGATTAAAGATACTGGAAAGAATCTTGTAGTAGATAGATATATATTAAATAATTATGATGTACATTTAAAATTATTTTCAGTGAATTCAATACATTAGTTATCTCCGACAGAGAAAAAGGATGAATTTTAGGCCACGCCTACGGCAATAAAAGAGAAGTAACGAGATAGGTGAGCTTTGAAAAGAGATATTGATAGAAAAAAACATCCATGGTGAAAATACATTTAAATATTACTAAATACACCTTTGGAATAATAAAACTGTTATAGGAGTATGATGACGAATAGTAAAAAACCTTACCTCGGTACCATCAGCCTCAGCCTGTTCCTCGCGACCCCTCTGTTTGAACTTCATGCCACCCATGTGCATTACAGCGGCGGTGATCTTGTAGATATTGTCTTTCTCTTCTTGGGTGAAACCCAGGATGTCGAAAGCTTCCTATAATCATTCAATAACATTAAAATCATAAATATAAATGTTTATTAAAATTTTCTGTTATACTTCAATAGCTGCTAAATTATATTAATATATTTGTATTAAATCACAAACAATACTTATTTACCAAAACAGAATTTTTATATTAGTAACCATAGATAAAGTCAAGGTCTCTTCATTATGAATTTCGTACCTATTTAACAAAAAATATACTTTAAAATGATATTTCGCTAATCATTTTTTATTTTATTAATCACAATATTATGTGTTTCGTGATATATTTAACCACTTAGAATGTTAAGCTTTTTGACGAACTGACACAGATGAGTCAATAGTAAACAAACAAGGTTCCGGTAAGACTAATATAGACACGAAATCCTTTCGTAAGTACCGCTGGTCTTATTATGTGATTTTAGGTCTTATCATTTTAAGCCTTCATGACTCATCTAGTTATGTGAAAAATAGTATTTGCAAAGCTGGAGGTAAAAAAACCCCTCTGCTAAGTTTCAAAAAGATCCGTTGGAAAATAATAAATTTACAAACAGACGGACACATAACAAAGCCAAAACTATAAAGTACCAGCAGTACTTAATAAGGTTAAATAGCATAGCTTATTAAAAAGCAAAGCTCAAAGCTGCTGTAGTTTAGGATACAATGGATTTGCACAGATTGTTCAAAGGATTGTTACCATATTGACTATTCTAAATAAAAATTATCAGCAGGTCATTAAATTATCTAATGTGCTACGCTAAACGTATATTGTGCGTTCATGTCAGGTTTCAGTTATATTTATAGACAAAACATATTTACAAATGTTGTTTCACAAGTTATCCATCTTTGTCTCGTATTCAATGGAATGCAAGACAACATAGATTCACAATTTTTGATAAATCGCTATTCGAAGTTCATAGGGTAATCATTAAAACGATCGTAGCCTTTCGTGGCCCATTCCTACAATACGTTCGAATATTACTTACATCAGTTAATGCGGATTCTTCGCTGTCATCCATGCTGGGAATGGTGATCTTACCCTGGGAGACGTTGTAGTAGTCGTAGATGTTGTCAGACAACAAACACTTCTCTGGAGGGCCAAATTATCTAATTTGAAACTACCGTATGAAACCTTAGTTGTGTTTTTTGCATGTCCGTGTGTCAAACCTAAATTCCCTGTCACTATGATCTATTACGTCTGAGTATTGGCGTGTTTTAAACCTGTGCATCATTGTATAAGCGTTAACGAGTTGCGAGCTTAAACAAGCCGATGTGCGCATGTCAGAATTCAGCTAATTTCATGCACGCTCTAAGAGCAGATTACATATGCATTTTGATTTACAAGGAACATGCATATGAGTATCTAAGTAATCGATCGGCCTTTTGCTATTTACTGACATACTCACAGAGACTAGCGGTATCGTTTTATTTAGCCGCAAAATAACAAAAAGCGTAATACAAGCCAATTAAACATCAGTGAAGGAAGTGTCAGTGGAATAAAAGCAGCACGTTGCGTTTTATGAAAGCGTTAAGAAGTTGCAGAGGACATCCAGTTGTCAGTGTCTGGACTCACGTCTGTCACATTCATTTCCTCGCCGTCATCAACGCCAGGAATAACGGTCTTGCCTTGTGCCACGATGTGGTAGTCATTGATGTCATTTGACAACATACATATTTCTAAAAACGCACCAATAACAATCATATTTGTTTATTTAATTGGTGTTAAGCATTTTGAAGGTCTTGTTGGACCATGCTGAATAGCGGAATACTTAAAACTAAAAAAAAACTGTCTCTGATCCGATCTTATTCGGAAGATGCTGAAGCATGTTGGAAAACGGAACACTCGGAAATGCTGGAAACTATTTTCCTCTGCTTTTGGAGGCGTTCTAACTTACGTCAGTCAAAAGACATTCTTCGCCGTCATCGACGTTGGGGATAGTGGTTTTTCCTTGTGCCACGATGTGGTAGTCATTGATGTCATTTGACAACATACATATTTCTAAAAACGCACCAATAACAATCATATTTGTTTATTCAACTGGTGTTAAACATTTTGAGAGTCTGAAAGGACCATGCTGACTAGCAGAATCCTTAAAACTAAAGAAAATTATCTCTATTCCGATCTCGGGAAAGATAAAGCCACGATCCGATCTTATTCGGAAGATGGTGAAGCATGTAGGTAAACGGAACACTCAGGAATGCTGGAAACTATTTTCCTCTGCCTTTAGAGGCGTTTTAAACTTACATCGGTCAAAAGACTTTCTTCGCCGTCATCGACGTTGGGGATAGTGGTTTTTCCTTGCGATACGATGTAATAATCATGTATGTCGTTCGACAGCAAACATAATTCTAATACAGTGAATAAAAATTAATTTCGTTGGAATAAACAATACTTGAGGTAGTGTGTAACTGTGTTCAAAGTCTGTGGTATATGTATCTGAATCGGACCATTAAAAACGGAAATTTATTTAAAACATTATAAAAATAAAAACTTCTAATAATTTGCAATTTGGGTAATACTATTTAAGGCATTTTGAGTAAAAAATATCTCCATTATGTATTAACTATTTTCTAATTATTATTGTTTGTTATTAGGTACTATTGGATATTGTAATAAACTGGTAAGTGGATGTTTATACGCACCCTTAAGCCCAGGTACAGCGCCAGACATCATTTGGTAGAAGATATGATAAGACCGTTCCAAACTTTGCTGGGAAATGACACGAGCTTTCTCGAGTAGATCTACGACGAAAAACAAAAATGTTTAGACCCCTTACGCTTTCTATCTACACTATGAAAAAGATAAAATATACTCACAAGTCTCAATGTCAGCACCGGCCAATTTACCAGAGGGGCCGAAGTGGATACGGATGAATTTACCCTATCATAGAAAAAAAAAGAATGAATATTGAATACACTGGAAGGATTGTGACAAAAATGTTATGAATATGTAAAAAGATTACTTACGAAACGGGAAGAGTTGTCGTTACGCACGGTCTTGGCGTTACCGAAGGCTTCAAGCACAGGGTTAGTTTGTACGACTTGATCTTCCAAGTTACCCTTCTTTTGAGCACTTTCTTCTTTTTTCGTGGACGCACCGACGGTGGCAAAGTACGCAATTACTTTCTTCGTGTTTTCAGTCTTACCAGCACCAGACTCACCGCTGTTAAAAAGTACATACCATTAGTTAATACATAAAACTTAGATTATGCCGACCGGATATAGGAAATGCGTAGTTTGAAACATTACGTTTGCAAGATATAGTATCATATTATTACTAAACTTTTGGTATGGATATGGGTTTTGGTTGAGTTTAGATGCAAGAGAGTTTAGTTCAATTTGATTTAGACTTGAAACAGATAACAACCACGTAGGTCCTCAATAACACCATCATGTTTAATGTAATCGTGGAATGACGAATAAAAGCGACAAAAATGAAAGTTTTTTCCGTTTTAACAATAACAAAAATTCAGTTCAAAACGTTATCTATTTGTACAAATTTAAACTAAAAATCAAAACTAATGTTTTGGCAACATATAGTTTAAAAAGTCGATGTTAAGTCATTCAGTTTATATTTTGATGTACATTTGTTATAATAGTTTGTTATAGGTTGCAAATATTGTCATTGTTTTAATTGTTATTATCCATCTAAAGTGTCTGAGTTGGCATCGACTTTATGAAAATAAAAATTAAAAACATTATTTATAACTTTTTAATTTTGTTTTCTTATCAGTGAATACATTTTTCTTTGATGATTCAGAGTGAATAATACAATTACTTTCCCGCAATAAATAAAAATAATTAAAATTTACATATTATTAATTTCAAGTTTTAATTTTAAGTATCGAGTGATTTACTCGCTGGCTACCACGTTAAAGATTTATATGGAGACATTATGAGCAGAAAATGGACACCATGTGTAAAATGAAATGCTTGCCCGCTTAGGGTGACCATAGAATGCGTTATCATCACATAGAATTCTTATCATAAAGCTTTTCTAATGATAATGCATCTTATGGTCACACAGATTGGTAAAAATTAATTTAGGTTTATAAGTAAAAATGTAAGTATCGAAAAACGTATCTTTGGTTTTCATTAAATACTGTAACTAGAATATGTAAAGGTAAAACGCAATTGCAATTTGTGTACTGTTAAAAAAATTACAGGCAAAGTTTTGAAGCTATTTTATATTTTTGGTAAAAATTTACTTTTCTTTCCACTTTATAGGGATACGTAACTGTAGTTTGTTTATATTTAGTGTAGGTAGGCCTATTAAATGCGCTGCTCAAACGATACATCACCGTTTGGACAAAAGTAGTGACGAAAGAGATGATCGTCATGTGCTTAGCCGCACCCACAAATATAGTGAAAGCGTAGTAATAGAAACAAATAACGGCTTCATACAAATGCATACTATTTTTCTTACTGATTCCACCCCGCTTTCGCTTTCGCTGTGTTCGGACTTCAACCTCTCGATCACAGTCAAAACACTGATGGAAGTCCGCGTCAAAACTAACGCATTCATCAAATTGATAATGTCGTCAGCATACTTCACTTTATCATATGCACTGTCATTTAAATCTCTAATAGGTGAATTTAGTACTAAACTGCAAACTGATAGGAGTAGTACATCTCTTTGAGGCCACCCTTGGGTAGTATCAGCACTTATTTCGTCTTCCAATAAAGTCAGAAAACTTCTATTGCTAAGCATTAATAGCATACATCGACATAGAACGTTATCTATGTCGTGTGCTAGCTAACTTGATGGCAGAGAAAGTTGTCTTGTCAAAGGCTTGTTCAATGTCCAGGAATGTTGCTAAACATATTTTATTTCATTCAAGTGTCTGTCCGCTTTACTGACCACATGCTGCGGAGCGCTTCCAATGGATTTCCTTGCTTTAGGTTAGTTTATTAAAGATAGAATACTTATAAACCCATTACTTACGTAATCAACATAGATTGATTCTCGTGGTTGGTCAGCATGTTGACGTAAGCGCCGTCAGAAATGGCGAAGATGTGAGGAGGCACTTCTGAACGACGCTTGCCTCGGTACAGCTTGGCGCATCGGTTTGTGTACACCGGGAACCTCTTGTACGGGTTGATGGCCACGCAGAAGAGACCAGAGTACGTCTGTTGTAATTTTTACAGTTTTAATTACTTTGTTCAGACAAAATTACTCGAATGAGTATGGCGAAGGGAAAGGGGTAGTAATTTTGTAGAGAAGGGAGTAGGGTTAGATAGTCGTAAATTTTGTATTAAACCAGGAATCGGCAGGATGTAAAAGATATAAATTTTGTTTTTGCTATTTTTACCGAAATAAAATTTCAGTAGGATACACGTGAAGGGAGTTAAGATTTTTAGGAGAAATTTACTAGGTACAAACATGAAGATAAATGATTAACGAAATGCCAAACAAGAAACATTGAAAACAACACAACCGGAAGCGCAGAGCCAGTACTGTATCGATACTGTTATTCCCTGCTTCAAAAAACAAATAAAATAGAATCCTTCAATTTTTAGCAAGTATTTGAAATTGCTATATCAAAATGTTTATATAAAGTACGAGTACTATACTTTTAAAGCTTAAGCTAAATAATGAAGGTTTCTAATAATGTTTTTAATATTATAAAAAGTATTTAGAAAAAAAACTAATGCTAGTCACGGAAACCCAAACAGAGCGAGCACTGTAATGATGCTTTTTGCTCTGTTTCAAGAAAACAATAACATGATTTATGAAAAAAAAAGAGAAAAAACACAACCATCTAAAAAAAGAGATTGCAGAGAACCCGCCGTAAGTCGATACTCCTTCAATCGTATTTGTTGCTACAAGAGATCAACTTTGATCGAAAAGAAGAAAAATCCATGAAACTCCGAAAGAAGAGTTTTGGGTGTAGCAGACACATCTGTTGTATGTTGATTTTTTTAATGATACATGTATAAGTAAAAATTAATTTTCGCAATGGCAAAATCACGTGCTCTTCGCCGTTGTAATATATTACATTTTATTATTGTACTGAAATGAAATAGAAACATCGATGATCTATTTTGAGAGCAATAAAGGGACTGTCCAAGATATTATTCTTTTGATCCCGATCCAAATAGATGAGATGTGTCTACAGTGTCGACAGAAGGTTGAAGGTCCACACGCACACGTCAAGCCGCCGCTTCTCCTTTCTAGACTTACGTAAATAAGCTTATGATAATATCTCTGCTTCAGATTGTACAATACTGAAGCGTCGTTGAGGTATGTCAAATTGGACATATCCTCGGCTTTCTCGTATTTAGGTGGGTTCACTTGTGCCACTAAGTCTTTCTTGAAGTCTTTTGTCTGTGGAAAAATTTACTATTATCAGTACAAGAGAAATTAAATGGCGCCATGGGCGCCTACTCACATATATAAGGTTCGAGTAGTATCTTTGTCGAAGGTTATGAAGCACAGCTGCCTCGTTCAAGTATGTCAAGTCTGCCATATCTTCGGATTTTTCGAATTTCGGTGGGTTTACTTGCGATAGTAAGTCCTTTTTAAATACCTTTTCCTGCTCATATATAATTACACATTTAGTTATATCAAAAAAATAATATGAAATATATCATTAATTTAAGGTTGAAATTTTTTTCGAATTTCATTCCTGAAAAAAAATTAAAATATAATGTAATTACTAGGTGAATCGTTCATTCGACCGTCTTTCTGTCACGACCACTTCAAAACGGATCAACTTTTTGGAATAGTAATAAAATTTATTTATCTTAACCAAGCATTGGTATCCCAAAGTCCCATTTTTCTCTATCATAAGATGGTCAAAATTATACACTCAAATCTTCTGCTGTAAAAAGCGAGCTATAGGAAAATGTATAAAAATTATAAAATTTTGAAATTATGGAATTTATTAAATATATAAATGACAGGAAAATTGTATTAGGCCTTGAAATTGGGATTGCCTTTTTTCCTAGATCGCTTGTAATATAATATCCTCTGATTAGTTGAAAAGTTGTGAAAGCTATGAAAGGAAGCTTTAAGTTTCGATATCTTCAATAAGTACCAAACAAATTACTGAAGTCAAAGCTAATCATGAACAATTACTAAGTTATTATGTTTCTAGGCTCTTAAACCTGACGATATAAAAATACGTTTTAAGTTTCCATCTTATTGTGTATCAAATTTATAATATTAAGGCACAATTCCTGTGCTTTACACACTTATCAATTACTCTCGCAGAAAATTTAGAACTTTCTGTGCTCAATCTATATAGTTCAATCGGGGATTCAATCTATAGTTGAACTTTTATTTGTATCTATTTTTTGTAATTCGATTTACGTAATACATTGACACCAATACCATTTCTCTCATATATCGTAACTACGTATTAAGTATGCACTATTTTGTATCAAAAGAAAACTTCATGTATACAGACAGGCTGTGAAGGATTTTCACTCTAATATCGCATCATATTTCTTTAAATCACTTTAAATTGCAAGTTTCACCATGTATCATTTCATATTGAATTAAGCCTGTATTCATGAGGTTGCAAAGGTTCAGGGTCGCAGGTCTCACCTCGCCACCAGGCAGGCTGACGGTGACAAGGTCGCCCTTGGTGGCTTTGATCTCGCCCTGTACGAAGCCTTCCTTCTCGTCCGGCACCCAGCATGCTTTCTTGCCATCGTAGGGCTTGCTCTGATCGATACGCTTTTGTTCAAGCGATACGAACAGGTACGGGGTCGGATCGGGGTCCTCTCCATCTTGCTTCTGCGCCTTCGGCATGATTGGAGGGCTAACGAGACTTTGGGGCTATTCGAGACACGGGAACGCACCCTGACAGCCTTCCTGTAACACGCGCGGTTCGGTGAACGTAACGCCACGATAGGTAGAGTTGCGCGCGCTATTTGCGTCTGTAATCCGAGTGGCCGACTGAACGGGACGCGTGCCAACTCGAGTTTGCGTAACTCCAACTTTTATATACGCTAGTTTTTGTACCAGCGCACGAGTCCCCGCGCCTGTTACGTCACGGCGCCGCTTGGAGCAATGCCAACCGATTCATCGTTCGCGTTCATCCGTTATCTGCTTACATTGTCGACTTTTATGGCTACAGGTTACTAGCGAAATACCATTAGATCTCAATTAAACGCCACCATTCGGATATATCGATGAATTGTTAACAGAGTCATGAAACGTAACGTGTAAATTGTAACTAATTGTACAAAATGTTTCTAGTTTTATGTTTATTTTTTAATTAATTTTTAAGCTAAATAGTTTACTATTATTGATAAAAGTCATCAATATTTATTATTATCTATTGTCAATATTATTAGTATTGGAATATTCTAAAAGATGAACAAAATTTTCACTTAATTTCAATTGATTTCATTTTTTCTTAATTTACCGTACTCAATCAGTATATTGTCATGTTACAAATACAGTTACCAATGACGATTTGAAGTCCAAATTACGTGCACTACAGTATAAATAATTAATCAAGAGACTCAATTTAATTAAAGTCCAGTAACAACAAAAATTTCAATCATTCGATTCGATCTATCGACAATCATAAAACAAGAAAATAAAATCAGTTACAATTCCACTATTCGATAACACCGGATGATGCACTGGTCAGTCGACACGTCACTATGATAATCCAATTCGCGGAAACGGCTGGGGTCCTGGCGGCGCCGATCAGATCGGGGTGTGATTTAGGGTTAAGGGTCACGCACTATCGAGCCGGCCACTCGATTGCACTTGCAATTGCACACGCGGGAGGCGCGGAACGTAACGCCCGTACTTACGTTAGAAGCCGTTATGACCGGCCGCGGGGCGCGCGGACGCTTTTTATACTCGCAATACGATCCGCCCGCCGACGATCTCCCCATTTTAGGCGGATACCGCCCGCCCGGCCGCAACGCTTTCGGCGGATCTTAGCTTTCACTTGCTGCCCGGCTCTCCGCGAAACTCAACGTATCTTTTGAATGCAGATGCATCAAGGAATGTTTATGTGGTGCTTTGCGAATGCTTGCTTGCGTAGTTACAAATAGGTGTTGACGCCAATCTAGAATACCGGAGATAGAGTAAATATGAATCGATTCGATGACGTAAATTACTACGATTGAGTGTTTTCATTTATTAAGATTTTATCTGATCTTACAAATATTATGAAAACATCCTTGACAGTGATGTTGAGATGTATTTTTTATCTCGGATGTTTGAACAAGTTCAATCTTCTAAATATGTGCTGAAATAAATTTTTGAGAATTCTTATCATATATATATCAATTATTATTTTATACGAAGAGTTAATATTATACATCTAAAGTCTACTTTTTTGGTAAATCAGCTCTCTATTTTCTGCCCCACAACTAGTCGCTAAAGACACGCTAATAGATTGAAGTTGACGAATCGTCAATAAATTACAAGAATCGTTAATTTCTCGTCTAACTCAACATACATTTTTTGTTTCCGTGCTATAATTTAGTTCGAAGCAGTTGTTTGGTTTTGAAATGTCATAACACGCCTGGTTTTATTCGTTGCGCCAGTTGATTATACGCTTTTACACCACTAGATACAATCATGATAAACATAAAACGTACGTTTGAATTATTTTTTATTTATATTTATTATGTGTCAAATAACATGTTGTAGACTTACTAGACAAATAGGTGGTGTATGAGTGTGCATAAAATTCACCTGAATAAATTGTGATTTTGGTTTTCAGATCACGAAATCAGTAGGGATCCTTAAACTTAGATGACAACTAACGCGCATACTGAATCGCTTCCAATCGTCTACCCAAGATGGGTTTATCAATTAGAATCGACTTGAAATGGTTTTAAAATCAATCTCAAACTTGAGTTAATTTATTGATACCGGTCTGCAGGTCGACTTTCAGGTTCATAGCTTTATACTGTACAGAAAATACTGAACATGACATATCTATATCACACACACTTTGGATATTAGGTTTGTTTTGTGGCTTAATTGTTTACTAAAAAAATAATTTTCGAAATTCTACTCATTAAATTCTACCTCTCAGTTAAAATGGGTGGGATAAGTCTGTATGAAATTCCGTAATGCATGGAAATTGTATTTAGCTTTTTGGTGGGACACTAAATATGTTGTGTTTCAAAACCTTTTGAAATTTAACTAAAAAGATACAGGCGGTGAAACTTCGTACAGGAATTCTGTCATTCTTAACATTATAATTGTGAAATTCATTACTTGGTCTTATGGCCAAAAATTTAAAAAATACATCTTTCAAGATTTATGGGAAATTAACCCTTAAAGTAACCGTTAATGTAAAAATGACTATGGGGCTAGCATCCAACAATAAGTGAATGATTATTTTTATTATTAAACGAGCAAAGGGATGAACATTTGTATGTGATTTCTGTCAATTTTAAATCAAACGTATAAAAATTGGTGACTGAGTTTTGGGTTAGAAAGTAAATAATAATAATAATACCTGGGACATCCCACACAGCGCCATCTAGTCCCAAATTAAGCAAAGCTTGTATTATGTATATTGTATTAAATACGTCGCCTTTCAGATATTTGGAGAATTTAACCCTTGTGGTGGGACGATGCATGTCTAGTACGGCTATTTCATTATAGATGGAGCCACCATATAAGAAATTATTTTTATTTATTCATAATCACATTTCTAGGTTTCCGTTGATAAAACATAACATGCGACTATAAAAAAAAATTCTCTTTGAAATTTTTAACTGATATTATTGATAATTTCAACAGTTTCGAAGCATTTGTACAAAAACCTAAAATTCGTGGAAAATAAGCTTTTTCGACTAATTTCTATTATGGTTTTTTTAATAGTTTCAAAGCATTTGTTGAAAAACTTTAAAAAAAACTAAAACCTGAAAAATTATGAAAAAATCATTTCTTTATATGGTGGCGAGAACGCTAGCAGCTTTCCGGCGCTGAATTGTTAGGCTGATCCTCTGAACAAAATAGTCTTTGTTTAGAGGGTCACCTGAGACCGATCGGAGCCTTGCGCCAATCTCACGCGAGAAGGCAACAGCATCCCCGGACCATGGACCCATGGTCTCCGCACACTAAAAATTTATTTGTTTATAAAAGAAATCTCATTCACAATTTGTTTTTGATAGTGCCTACCCACCCTTGCCGGAAGGAATGAATTCAGAAATAATAATCAAAGTCTATTAATGGAATTGAAGCATTTTCTCTCAAAGAAGCTCCATCCATCGCAATACACAGGCAGCCGTGCTTGTTAGAAAATTTGTTTTTATGCGACGCTGTGACTGTTGTACGTTTGTCTCTTCATCTGTACGTTCTTTTTAAATGCGTACGCCGATTTTGATGACATATTTTAGTCTATGCTTGGCTCACTGTGCACGTTGCGTCGCTTCATAGACGCGTATACGTCATTTTACGCTCGCTTTACCCCTGCCTGATCTCATATCAACATCGGGCTGGTTTCGTATAAACTAATGCGACCTTTGCCAAGTTGCTTCAAAAACTAACAAATGTTTGATGAGTCAGTATGGGCCGCCCCACCACAATCAACGGCGCAATTGAAAAAGTGAATACGATTTTCAATAACTACATACCTATTGTATTGTATTTCTTTTTATGTCTGCTTCTTTGTTTGTACGTTCCTCTCCATCCGTATCAGTTGATGGATCTTAACAACTATATATATATAATCGCAGTGTCTGTCAGTCTGTAGCTAAACTCCGAAAAGGCTAAACCGATTTTAATGAAACGTCATAGATATCAAAAAGAAGATATCAGGAGTGGTACAAGCTACTTTTTGTCTGTCTGTCCAGAATAATATCCAAAACGGCTGAACCGGTTGTAATGAAACTTTGTAGACATGAAAAGGAGGCTATCAGCAGTGATATCAGCTCTGTCTGTTTAGGCTAATCTGTACAATGTTTGAACCATGGCGTATTCTTTTAATTTCGAAAATATTTAAAGCTCCTATGTAAACTTTGGAAATTGTAGAAAATATAGATATTGTGAAAACCACGCGAAATATGTCGCGGGCGGTCCCTTGCAATGATTATGTAATACGTTGTGCGTATTAAATGAAAAGGACATGCAAGTAAATTGGCACCACAAATAGGACCAAGAGCTTTACAAAGTGTATTGTAAAAAATAATGCAAAAGAAGAACAACAAATGTTTCGCCAAAAAATTATACAATAATATTATAAGAAAACAGTAATAAATATTTGAAATATATGCATCAAGTCTATTTATTACGCGTTAATTATTATGATTTTTGTATAGTTTGTTATTGGAAATAATTTAGAAATCCAATTATTAATTCAATATTTATTTATTTAAAAAAAATCATAATAAATAAATAGTGCTAATTATAAGAATACAAAAAACGCCAATAAAATGAATTCTAAATTAAAATCTAATTAAATATTTTCATTTTATAATTTACGTTTAAATCTTTATACAAATGTATAATATTCAATACAAAAATTTTCAGTGGTAATTAATTCAGTTTTGTTAGCAGATTTATCTGACTTTCCACTGTCCGAAAACATAGTCTTATTTTCTTACCACATGTTGTTTTCCACGTAAAGGTTTTCGTTTTATTTTATTACCGACACATTCGTGTTTGTTACGTGGTGGTGATGATTTGGTTACAAGTAATTTGCGGCGCCAAATACACTGCCAGAATGTTGAATGTGACTTTGTTAGTTATTTTATTTTCAACCAAAAATAGTTTCTTGTTCTTGTTGTTGAAATTTCTTCTGTAATCTTATACCAGCTGAAACGGTTTTCAAGTAAAGTACAGTATATTGGCTAATTGTAGTGGCCAAGTCGCTAAGCATTTCATACAAAGGTCGTGGATTCGATTTCCGTCATAGGGCCCATTCCATTCAGTTTCTAATTTATAGAAAAAACTTCGAGTAAATTAAATATCACGAGCTCCGGCCACATGATCTATAGGGTATTTTATCAATATTAAAAAATATAAAAATAGACTTTGTACGATAGAAAAATATTTAAACAAAATTATATTTAGTTGAAGAATATTGAAATTATGAGCTATTAAAATTTTATCTCTGTCTCTTTCTTGCAAAACAAATACATTATTTTAAATGTTTTAATGGCCTGACGTCACACATAGGTAACTATTGTACCATCGTACCTACGTGGTGCGGTATTGTCCTCTCTGTCTAACAGGATATTTAAAACATTCATAACTTTGTTAAAATAATGTTTTCTTTTTTTAAATTATTTGACTGTTCCGCATCCGACCGTGTACCAATGAGTTTTTTCTGACTTAAGTACATTAACTATCATTGACTTCGTGCCTCAGAGAGCACGCTAAGCAGTCGGTCCCGGTTGCTGCCAATAGATGGCGGTCGTTACAATTAACGCTAACCCGCGTTGGAACAGAGTGGTGGATTTAAGCTCCAAGCCCCCTCTTCTAGAAGGGAGGCCTAAGCCCCTGCAGTGAGTATAAAAAGGGCTGTTGGTATGGAATGGGAATATTTAGAAAAGCCTTTAAAAACTAACTAATTCATTTCTTGAAATTATTGTTTTTCACAAATGAAATAACGCCAAAAGTAGTGGAAACGTACCCTCGTGAGAGAAAGAAATTACCCTTCAGATATGTTTTTGAATTGCGAAATATATTCATTAGGGACATTAAACGGGTAGGTATTAAAAGACCAATTTTATTAATACACTAATATAATACGACCACATAAATGAAAACAAATTCATGGTTAAAAACCGTAAAAAATTTAAATACATATATTTATTGATTTTGCAAATCGAATACTAGGTATTTTAGGAATCCAATAAACAGGATATTTTATTATTTTAGATCATCATTTGTAGTGTCACTTGAAGTGTTTACTATTTGTCGTTGAACTTGGGAGAAAAATTTCTTGTAAACTCACCGATTGTGTGCGCCGGTCATTGGTTATGTGTATACTATTGGTTTTACGAAAACACATAAAAAACGACGTAATTTAATTGTGTTAGTTTTCTTTTTGAAACAATTGTATAATATAGTTAATGCACTCCGTCACACTCGATTTATATCCATACATTTGCATTATTTTAGTAAAACTGCATATCAAACACTGCATAATGCAGCTTAATGTAGTGAGGTTATTATTGTAATATCTATATTGTCTATTTGTTACCTTTCTTTTTCATTGGAGTCCTGGATACATGTCAAATAAGCACATTAACACTTATCAAATAAATAAAGTGTTTAAGAACACCACAAGGCCACTTCGTTTATTAACATTCGCATTTTAAAAATTATCGTAAAGAATTTAAAATTTAACGTCATGTTACTATAGGATACATAGGAGACAAATTGTTTTGGACATGTGCACTTCTTCTTAACTATTACGCACGGATCTTTGCCACTGTGAAGTTATTTACAGAAAGCGTCACAGTAGCTTAAAATAGGAGCGCAGACGCGCGGAGGAGATGAAGGAGAGATCGGATAGTTCATTATAATCGCTCGCATACGCGGCGGCCGCCTCCCACTACTACCCCTCGCTGTCCGCGCTTCTGTACCTGTGCATTGAGTCGTTCGCAGCGCAGATGGTTTCGCAGGCAAATCAAATGTAAGCGGCAAAGATCCGTGCGTTATACTCACTGTTATAATATACGGATTACTATAGCTGTTAATGAGATCGTCTTTCGTTTTGTTTTTAAGGTGATTTTTCACTTTCAATATTTTAACGAATTGTAATTATCAGTGTATAATTACTAAATAATTGCAACTAGCTTCACTTAAAGCTCATAATTATACTATTCATAATAGCCTTCCAAAAAATTGTCTTCCAGACCTATTTATTGTCCTTTCCTACTAAATATATCGGTCGGTAGATTTAAATGAAAACATCACTGATCTATTTTCGTTTATATTTTTTTAATCATGGTAGAAAAGTTAGTATAACTTTTAAATCTACTTGCTTTTTCTTATCAGTTAATTTGTTGTGCATAGATTAAATCAGTTATATCAGCAACACCAAAGTAACATCTGGAAACTGGCATGCCGCCAAAACGTGTTAGCTCTTCGTTTACCATAATAAAATTAAATGATAGTAACTGAAGAAATAATGTTTAATAAAATTAAACAAAAACTGATATAGCTTTAACGAGCAGACAGAGAAGTTAAACGAGTTTTGTATATAGGATGTAATTTCAAACAAATTGGGCGCATTTCTTGAAAATATAAGCTCGAAATATAGGTGTGCTTAAGAATACTACCTGGATTTTGAACAGAGAAAAACAATGTATTTTCTTTGAAAAAAATTACAAACATGTTGCAGCTTTAACACAAAAATATGTATAAACAAAAATATTTTAATACATTTAATCGCAAAAACACAAAAAAACTAGTTCACAAAATCACAGTTACCGGAGTGCAACTATATGTAATCGTTTTATTTTTAATATTTCCATATTTAATAATGGGATTTTACTTATTATATTTATTTTAATCCGCTGCTGTATCACGAACAAATACCCAATTTCAAATAATATAGGTAAGTTCGCTACGAAAATCCTTGATTTACATATATCGCCATTTGGTCGATATACATTTTCTTGAGAGTCCCATGCAAACCCTTCGATTATACATTGTATCTATTCTATGAATTTGACGTGTTGACTTTGCTTGTATTTATTCTTCCATTATGGGTTTGGCCATAATAACCTAATACACCTTTTTTCACTCGTCTCACTCCACATAGTTGTAGAGCGGGGGTAGAGCGTGGACGCCAAGAGTTTTTAGGGTTCCGTAGTCAAATGGCAAAAAAGGAACCCTTATAGTTTCGCCATGTCCGGCCGTCCGTCTGTCTGTCTGTCTGTCTATGGTTTTTCCCGGAAACTATTGGCAACATATATACGAAATTTTAAAGGTAGGTGTACCTAATCTATGAACCGCTACGCAACGACGGAGTGAAATTAAGAAACAAATTTTTTTTGGGATAGGTCGCCAATCGCCATACATGTAACTGAAGTACGAAAAAAATAATTCATCGTATATTAACGCGAGAGGTACCTAACGATAGGTACTAAAATAATATTAAGGTTTCAAATAACTATTTATTTAAGTCAACAATTGTTGAGATATGCACTCCTAAAGTCCTAATTTTTGTTAGAGTCATGTGTCCTTCTTCTTCTTCTTCAATTCTTGTTCTTCTGTGTACACATAAAAAAAGAATCTTATGTCGATGCAAATTGCATTAGTCCAAGAATATGCCGTATTTGTATTTACATATTGAAAACTATATTTTCTTGACAACAGAAATCTGTTTTTTTCTGTGTACAAGCCCTTAATCCAAATAGCTTCCGCTACCTAGAGATTAGAGGGGATGGTATTTTAATTGAACAAATTAAGATTCACAAATAAATCTATTACATAGAATTATAAAAAACTGTTTTTTTGCTATCTTCAAAAGTCGTCTTATAAGCTATATAAAAATTACACTTTCTTGTGACAGCCTATCTTGCTCCAATTTAAAAATTTAAAAAAGTTACTATCATAAATATTTACTTTGATTAATAAATTATGTGCGCGTTACAAACTTCTATATTATATGATTTTAAAGCAGTGGGCGCCGTATAAATCCCTCCCAGAGCTTGTTAAAACTAGCACTGACTATTGACAGACTACAACGGTATCCAGACTTACTTCTAATTAAGAGGCTCATTTTATAGTCAAGCTCGGGAACCAGACCAGAAGCTGGAACGTAACCAGGTATGGTAAACACAAAAATCATAAACAAACCTGCTTGTAACTAATAATGGACTACAAGTCATTCATAAATACGTACAATAATTTGCTTTTAAACATTCATGTTAAATTGGTTGAGTATAATAAAAATATATTTTATAAATTCAGAATACACAAGTAATTCCAATCAATTCAATAAGGAATATTAGTTTTACTGATTATTATGACATTATATCGCTTCGCCGTCTGTTTTTCAGTGTGTAAACTTCCTGACGTGCAAAATAATATTTACTGTCCCAGTGTGTCTTATGATCCATCTATATTAATACATCGACTCAAATAAAATTTACTATTGTAATTAAAAGAAACAAGAACAACTATTTTAAATTGCGTGTTACTATTGGCGCTTCGCCTTGGCTTTGATTTAAATAAGTGCTTTTTAAACATTTTGTGAAACTTCTTTTTTTTTCTAATCTCTAACACCAAATTCCAGATTGTTTCAGAATTAGTTTAGATCAGATTACATTTAGATTACTTTTGCATTCCTCATACGTCGCTTCGAGATGTTTTTGAGAATTCTCATTTTTTGAGGCAGCATTAAACTTTGTGTTAATCTTTTTAACAATAGGTATCTGAACATAAAACAAAGACCTGACAGATGGGTGATGGGGAATTGTCCTCCCTACAATTATTAAAATTGCGATTTTTTGTTAATTGTCTTGCTAATTTAAATCTGTATTGTTTATATCTGTCTTATATATCAACCTGTATCTTAAACACCTCATCGAACACCTCACTTCCATTTTAATGTTTACTCTGTGCGTTTACAGATTAGGAGTGTTTTTGTAGCGCGTTTGAACGCGCGTAAACGTACTTATGGAAGCGTAACTACGCAAACCGATTGAGCTCGCTCTTTTCTTGAAATGTCCCCAAAAGATAAAATAAAAAAATGTCTTAGTTCTCAATCACTGAAACTGACATTTTATTTACTGTTTCGATAGTTTCGAAATATGAAACGCTCTATCTTGATTATTATGTATCTAAGGTTTTAGCCTAATATTATGAATGCAAGGTGGACTGATGACCTGAAGCACCATACCGGGGGTAATTGGATGCGGAAGGCGGAGGACCGTGTGTGATGGCGAGCCTTGGGCTCTCCCAAGGCTCGCCACTATCCTGCAGTGGAGAGACACGGGCTGATGATGATGATGATGATTATGAATGCGAAAGCCTCTGTGTTAGTTACCTTTTCAGAGCTAAGCCACTCAACGGCCTTGATGATATTGTATACAATGGAATAGATGAGATAGTTGACCAGAAGGTGAGTAATTTTAACAGAGGTAATGACAATAAGTAATGTCTCTTAGACTAACTTTTCTATATTATAACTAATATCAACCTACAAACTAGAAGTTGTTCCGAGTAAGCACTAGCCGCCGATAGAACATTAAAAAAATAATCCAATCGATAAATGAAGAAAAGAAGACACAATCTACTATCGCCTATGAAGAGAGAAATGACCGGTTGGCCGAGTGGTTAGAGAGCCTAACTGCGGAGCCAAGGGTCGCGGGTTCGCGATTCCTGCCCGGCACAAATATTTGTGTGCTCATGCACACCTGTCGATTTGACACCTGTATGAACCTGTCTATTTGATGTAAATATTATAGAGATTATTTAAGTATTTATATCAGTTGTCTGGAATCCATAGTACAAGCTTTGCTTAGTTTAGAACTAGATGGCGCTGTGTGGGATGTCTGAGGTATTATTAATATATTATATTAGAAAGCAATGTAAGAAAAGTTATAATCAACATATAGTTGTTTAATTAAGCTCCCAGTTCCCTACTAAAATTCAAGGTATGAAGTTGAACAATTGGTGGGGCTACTACGGGAACAGAAACGAGGTGTTTAAGTTATATAAGAATTTTATGTATTAACCTCTTCAATGCAAAACGTATTGAAGAGGTTATCAAACGGAACAAAGGTTCGAAAGTTTCGTTCAGCAACTTGGTCGAAGCCAACTGGCGAAGCTCAGGACTAGCGACAACAATATCGTCTCCTCAAAACCATAGATTCTCGCTGAGATTGAGACATTTTACAAAAAAACTCTATGCCGTACTTGCACCTCCCCCTGCAGCTCGCGACACCGGCGATCGGAGAGCTCCGCTGACCCGACACTACACAGATGACATTTCCGACGTCAGCCTGGGCGAGGTCAGATTAGCTCTCAGGCAGCTGAAAAATGGCAAAGCACCCGGCGCCGATGGCATCACGACAGAGCTTCTGAAAGCAGGCGGGACACCAGTCCTGAAAGAGCTTCAGACGCTATTCAACTGTGTCTTACAAAGCGGTGTTACGCCGGGTGCATGGTGTGAGAGTACGGTCATCCTATTTTTCAAACAAGGTGACAAAACGCTCCTTAGGAATTACAGACCGATCTTACTCCTCAGCCACCTGTACAAGCTGTTCTCGAGAGTCATCACGAATCGTCTCGCCCGAGATTTGACGAATTTCAGCCCCCTGAGCAGGCCGGGTTTCGAAAAGGCTATAAGTACCGTAGACCATATCCATACGCTGAGGCAGATTATTCAGAAAACAGAAGAATGTAATCAACCTCTGTGCCTAGCCTTTGTGGACTACGAGAAAGCCTTCGACTCCGTCGAGACTTGGGCTGTTCTGGAATCCTTGCAGCGATGCCGAATCGACTGTCGTTACAATGAGGTGTTAAGATTTCTGTACGAAACCGCGACAATGACTGTCCAGGTCCAGGACCAGCGGACCGATTGCGAAGAGGAGATGTGATGTGTGCGACAGAGGGATGTGATATCCCCGAAACTGTTCACCAACGCATTGGAAGATGTTTTCAAGACGCTGGACTGGAAATATCGTGGCATCAATGTCAACGGTGAATACATCTCTCACCTACGTTTTGCTGACGACATAGTCATCATGGCAGAATCGCTAGAAGAGCTCAGCGGAATAGTAAACGGCCTCAATATCGCTTCTCGGCGGGTGGGACTCGGGATAAATTTGGAGAAAACGAAAGTCATGTTCAACGAACATATTCTCCCGAGACCGGTGACCGTAGAGGGTGCGATTCTTGAAGGTGTGCAAGACTATGTCTACTTAGGACAGGCTGTCCAGTTAGGCAAACACAACTTCAATAAAGAGGCCGACCGAAGAATTCAGCTGGGCTGGACTGCTTTTGGGAAGCTTCGTCATCTGTTCTCGTCGCTACTACCACAATGTCTGAAGACCAAGGTCTTCAACCAATGCGTCCTACCTACAATGACGTAAGGTGCCGAAACATGGACTCTCACGGCAGGACTGATCCACAAATTTAAAGTCGCTCAGGGTGCTATGGAGTGGGCTATGCTCGGTATTTCTTTGATGGATAAAATCAGAAACACTGAAATCCGTCAAAGAACCAAAGTTGTCGACATAGCCGAAGCAATCAGCAAACTGAAGTGGCAATGGGCCGGTCACATTTGCCGTAGAACCGATAACCGATGGGGTAGACGAGTTCTCGAGTGGAGGCCACGTACCGGGAAGCGAAGTTTTAGACGCCCCCCGGCCAGGTGGACAGATGACCTGAAGCAACATACCGGGGGCAGTTGGATGCGAAAGGCGGAGGACCGTGTGTGGTGGCGAGCCTTGGGAGTGGCCAATATCCTGCAGTGGATAGAAACGTGCTGATGGTGATGATGATGATGATATATTAACCGCGGACGGAAGCTATTAATTAGGTACTCTAATATGTGTGTTTATAGAGAAACCGCGTGGTGACAACAAAAATGTGCGCAAAAATATACACACAGACCAAATATACACAAGTCGATGTTTCGAAATATTCGCTGCGAAGTAGAATTTTGTGTGACTCACATTCGTACTTAAAAAAAAATAATAATAATAAAGACCGACATATTTCGTCGATCGTCGTCAATATCGTCAATATTGTTCAGTAGTATTTGTCGGGCTGCAAACGACACCTAGGTCTTCTTCGGAACTCCGTTAGTTAATGACAGGATTAGATTAAATAAAATCTTTTGCACATTCGCCGCCAAGAATGCTCAGCTGTTTTGTGGTTCTGTCAGTGGGTTACAAAAAAATAATGTAAGTATTTTAGCTGACAAGTTCCTATTGTCAGGAATTAAAGTTTATTTATACGTCAGCTATACTCATAAAGTTTGCAGTGACACCTTTGTTCGCCTCAACACAAAGGACTTTTAGTTATATACCTGCTTATATAGCACAATAATGGCACATACAAAATATTCTACTTCATCGCAAATCGATATATATTTGATCTACGGTGTTTATTTTTTGCTCACATTTTTGTTGTCACAACACAGTATCTATATGAACATTCTAGTTAGAAGTGTTTGACTAAGTATAGTGTGTGCATTTTAGAAAATATGTTACTGTGCATTTCGGAATGGTGTCAAGTAATTTATTATTTTATATTTGAATTTTATATTTGACTGACCGTTTGGCCGAGTGGTTAAAGACCCTAACTGCGGAGCCAAGGGTCGTGGGTTCGATTCCCGCCCAAAACAAATATTTGTATACATAGACATTTTTATTTCGCTCCGGGTCTGGGTGTAAAATATTTATATATGTATATATTATAAACAATATTTAAGTATATATCAATTGTCTAGTAACCCATAACACAAGCGTAGTGCTTGCTTACTTTGAGACTAGATGGCGCCGTGTGGAATGTCCCATGTCTTATTATTAAATAATTTATGAAAACAAACTTGGTATGAAACGAACTATATGTATATGTCGCAGCCGAATTATAGAATTCGCCGTATTACATAACGGCTAGCCATTATACATAACGGCGCCGTTTTGTATTACGGCGTATCAACGTTTAGTCGCATTGTCATTGCGATACGTTCTACATTACGGCGGCCCACGTTTAGCCGCATTGTAATCAAGTTGCATTATAGGGTGACCAAACTAATAATGTAATGTTCACAATAAATATATATGGATAGAATTTCAAAAACATCTGAAATTCGCTTCAGTGCACGAATATGTCATCTTACTTTACATCTACTGCTGGTGGAAGCTGGAGTTTAAGAAAACTCTTTGGTAATGAATAAGTTAAATGAAGAATCGATCTGCTCAATGAGCCCATCTTGAGTACCGCTCATTGTAGTATGCGTACGAATTTCTTAATTAATCATAATGTATCATAGTCTTTTTCTTAAAGACTATGATACATCGGACCATGTAAAAAATGAATGTTAATAGAGATACCGCGTTGTGTTGTGTTAACGTTATATTAAAAAATATATCACGTAGACGAAATATACACCAGTTGACATTATGTAATATAATATTTGCTGTGAAGTGGAAGTTTGTTTGCACACATATAAACTCATACTTTAAAAGAAAAAGATTTGGTAAAGATAGGTGTAATCTAAAAAATATTTGTTTAAAACAATACTAATGACGTTTGCTTACGTTTTCGATCGTTTCGATTTAGCTATTGGACGCTCCATTCTGATTATTATGCTATCTAGGTAAGCTGTGAAATCCTGAATAGGAAGACTTTGATGAATTTTCATAAAGTGAAATTTATAATAATTGAAACATACAATTAAAGTACATAAATTATTAAGTACCTATTTAGATGAAAACATGACTTATCCATGTGCTAATTTTGTCACATGTGCAACAGATGTAGACCAGTTAACGATTTCCTCATTCACCGAACGAGAGTTATGGTTTTAAACGAACTTACAACACATAAAACTTATTATTAGAAAATTTTATCCATTACTCGTACCGGCTACGTTTCTTCTTATCTGAAATGATTTTTAATTACTATTTATGTTTTTCAATTATATTTAAACTATATATTTAATTCAGAAAATGAAAATTTATATCAACAAACAGCTACGTTTATTAGATGCGACAGAATAATACTTATTCTAATTCAAACTATATTTCAAGTCCATTTTTAGGATTCCATACATCGGAGGAAGGACATTCCGTACATACAAAGGAACCCTTATAGAACGTGTTTTTTTATATTGTACGGTGGTACGGAACCCTTCGAGTGCGAGTCCAACTCGCACTTAACCGATTTTTTAATTTTGGCCCACCCGTTTCTGAAACATTCACTTCAATAGTAGTAAATAGCGACACCATTTGTATAGAATCTGAAAAAAAAATGTATTTGAAAGGTCTAGCCCATTGAAGCGACAAACTGCATGCTGCCGTTCTATACAGGGTTATTTTATTATGAGTGCATTTTCTTTTTTTGGGCATTCAGTATAAATAATACAGTACATTTGCGATATTTTTTTATTTATTTCCATATTATTAATTTATCGGCCATTTTAATAAATACTTATCCCAGTCCAAAGACTTGTGAAATGCGTAGTAACTCGGAGGAGAGAGGAGTTCGAGGAAAGGAAGGGACGGCTGCAGCGGTTCTAAGCCCGTTAAGAAAGGGCTTCCCGCGTGATAGCCTATACAAACGATCTTATACGATTACGACGTTAGTACGCATTTTAATCTTGTTATTGGTGTTGTTAGCCAAAACTTTGAAATAACTATGAACATCCTAGTTAATGAAATAATCGAAATTTCTATAGATTGAATATCCTAGTTATAGAAATAATCGAAATTTCTATAGATAAGATGTTTATAGAAATCTCGAAGATTTGGCTTTATACAATCCTAGTTCTAACCCATATGACACAATAATTCAAAATATAACAAGATTTAAATGTGCACTAACGTCGTAATCGTTTAAAAGAGTGATTGTATGGGCTATCACGCAGGAAGCCCCTCCTTAAAGCATGAAAAAAAAATAAACACAAGATGTAAAATAGAACGCAAACACGCGTAGGGTGACCATAAAATCGTATGGAAAAGTGTCGTCGAAATTAATTTCGGTTTTTAATGAATCAAAATTAAAATAATGATAAACGTGTCTTTTATTTTCACTGAAGAATAATATATTGTGTCCACTTTAAAAAAAATATTCCTGTATATTTCGTTCGTCGCTCTATTTTCATTCATGTTTTCCATCTGGCCAAATCACCTCAACTTACCTTTTTTCACTTTGGTCACTACATATTTCAAACTCTCAAGTGCAGTCTCATAATAAGCGTGGCTTATTATAATATCATACTAGCTTTCCACCCGCGGCTTCGCTCGCGTGAACTACACAGTTGTACCGGAACATTTAAAGGAACGTGACGCTCCAGAACATTGTAACACTTTGTAGAACATTCTGAAACTTAACTACCTAAGAAAACTCTATACCTAATTTTATAAAAATTCATTTAGCCATTTTAGCATGAAGAATAGCTATCCCGCAAGTCGGTCCCAAAATCAGTCAGCCGTTTTGAAGATTAACCGGAACAGACAGACAGACTAACCGACACTACAATTTTATATATATATAAAATTGTTTGTCACTCCTGACAACGCCCTCGTTGTGTTTGCAAAATTTCAGTTAAATCGGATCAGCCGTTTTGACGATTAACCCTAACAAACAGACAGACAAACAAACAACCAACCAACTTTTATCATTCCTGATAACCTGCTTTTTATGTCTGCAAAGATTCATAGAAATGTTTTAGTCGTTTTGGAGATTAGCCGTAATAAAAAGACAGGCAGACAACCACACGGACAAAAAGTTAGTTACTTATATCACTCCTGACAACCTATTCTTAATGTCTGCATAGTTTCATTAAAAACTTTAAAAGTTTAGCTCGAACATACATATAGACAGGCAGACAGACAGACAGACAGAGAAACAAAAAGTAGCGTATGTCACTCCTCGCACCCGTCTTTTCACGTCTATGAAGTTTCATTAAAATTAGTTTAAATGTTTTAGAGTTTAGCTATAACAGACAAACAAAAAGTATTGTATGTCACTCCTGACAACCTTTTAATCACATCTTTGAAAGTTTTAATGAAATAAGTTCAGCCTTTCGGAGATCTGTTCGAACAAACTGACGGACGGACGGACGGACAGACAGACAGAAAAACAAAGTGTTTTATGTAACTCCTGATAATCTTTTTATCAAATCTGTGAACTTTCGTTGAAATCGGTTCAAGTGTTTCGGAGATTAGCTTGCACAGACGGACAGACGGACAAACATATGAAAAATATCGAATGTCACTCCTGATAATGTTTTTATCATATCTGTGAAGGTTCATTGAAATCGGTTCGGCCGCTTCGGAGATCAGTTCGAACATACAGAAAGGCGGACAGACAGACAGACAGACAGACAGACAGACAAAAAGCAACCTATGTCTACCCCGATAATGTCCTCTGCACGTCTGCCAAGTTTCATTGAAAACGGTTCAGCCGTTTTGGAGATCAGCTCGAACGGACAGACAGACGAACAGACAGATAGACAAAAAGTAGCTTATGTTACCCCCGATAATGCCCTCTACACGCCTGCAAAGTTTCATTGAAATTAGTTCAGCCGTTTCGGAGATTAGCCGGAACAGACAGACAGACACTTCAATTTTATTAATATAGATGTATAATACTACCTACTCAGCGACCGCCTAGAGCTTCGATCCCACGGATTAGCATTTATTACAGGTATATTTTTCAAAAATACTGATAGATACATGCCATTTCTTTCCAACTGAAAGGTTTCATTGGAAAGTGTCCAACCAATTTTAACTGTTTTGCCATCTGAAGGGTTAAATTTCAATAAAACACGTCTTTCTTAGTTTCCAATCAACGCTTATTTATTTTCTGAGTCAAAAACCAAACGTTCTTGCGCTTAACTTCGAAAGTGGATTGTCATACAAACATACATACCTATTTTTCTTTTTGGGGGCAGAATTTCGAAAAATCCTTTCTTAGTGGATTCTTAAGTCAGAAAAGAAAGCTAATGTTCAAAATTCATATGATTAAATTTGTTATATTGTAAAAGCGTATACATTGCCCTTTAAAAGATTTTGTGATTTTATTGAGTCGGCTGATTTGGTTAGCACGTTTATATTGTATCTTGTATTAACATTATGCCGATCACAGTTTTTTAAATAATAAAATTTTTTTTAAGGTGCCTACATTATGTTTACAAATATATATTGAGATTTATTAAAGTCATTATATTGATTTCCTTATGTCGATGAATAATACCTAAGACATCCCAGACAGCGCCATTTGGTCCCAAAGTAAGCAAGTATTATGCTTGTATTGTGGGGTACTAGACAACTGGTACACATAAAGAGTGAGTGAGTGAGTCAGTAAGAGGTATTTCGGGTGACGTAGAATCATTCGAATATCTTTCGATTAGAACAGTACGCCAGCGACAATAGCTACCGGTATCTTTAGTGACGGCAGTTCAGTTCGGCCGATAGTCGCTAATTCGGTCGCAGCCCGCGGCATCTATTTCCACCTCGTCTAAATATAACGCACAAAGATCGCTCCACGGCAATATGTGGGTCGACATACCAAGCCATGGGGATAAAAGCGACCAACTGGTCACGAAGTCATGTTTCGTTTGGACAGGAAGTATTAAATCAGTGTGGTCCTTCTTTTCATTTCTGGCTCTAATTAATTTTCATTAAATGTTATGAAGTTATGTACCTAAATATCCACTGAAGATTTGGTACACCTCTGAAGATGAATCCCAGTTCATTTCAACATTTAGAATTATTGTGTACCGTATAGAAAATATTTAGAGCCATGGGCCAAAGAAGACTATAATATTAATACTTGGGACATCCTACACAGCGCCATCTAGTCCCAAACTAAGCGAAGCTTGTATTATGGGTATAGGTTACCAGACAACTCATATACGTACTTAAATACCTATTCTTTTTATAATATATACGCATATAAATACTTTTTACAGCCAGATACGCAACAAAGACATGTTCATGTACACGAATATTTGTTCCGGGCGGGGATCGAAGCGGCGACCCTCGGCTCCGCAGTTAGGGTCTTTGACCACTCGGCCAATAGGTCAGTCAAGAAAGGGATTACTAAAGAAAGAGACTACTATAGTTATAGTATTTTATAGTATTTTTAGTTATATATTATATAGACGACCGCTTAGCCTAGTGGGCAGCGACCCTGCCTGCGAAGCTGGAGGTCCCGGGTTCGATTCCCAGGTCGGGTCAGTATTTATATGATGAATATTAATACTGGCACCGGGTCTTGGTTGTTATTTGTATGTGGTGTCTTCGCTTGGTACCCAAAATACAAGCTAATGCTTAGTTTGGGACCTAGACGTTGTTGTGATTGTGTGTGTTATTATTATTATTATTATTATTATTTCCCTGGTCCCTCCCTAGGGAGACTACTAGAAATGTGACGATTTGTCACATAATTCCAAAAATTAGCGAACCTTGTGCAACTATGGGCATCAAGTAATAATATGTCAATGATTCCGATACATGCATTTCGGCGCGACCATAGAAGTGAAAAAGATGAATATGCGCTGTGCTTTATCCACTAAGTTTTAGCTCATATTTCACATGGAGGTTGAGTGAAGTCACTCGACAGTTACAAAAATTTCTCGACAAAGCATCGATTTAACATTCATATTGCCTTCGAATTTTCGTAGTTCGCAATACTTGTGTTAAAAAAAACAAAGCTGCTTTCACTTCCCTGTCTCTAGATTTAAAAACACGTGCGAACGAACAGCGAGATAGACAGCTGCTCTTTTCTAGAACGTAGTAATTGTAACATTACTCAGTTTGCTTACGCATAAATTAAAGCTTGGAATAGAAAAAACGGTTTAGTGGTGTCAAAACACGCAAAAATATGGTTCCGTAATCATTCTATTCCAACTGTTTCAGCAAGTTTGAAAGAAACTGTTGTAAGTGGATACAAGTAGCAGAAGTCGTTTTGGAGCCATAATAACAATTAATGATTATAATATTATAATTATAAAAAGACTATGATAGCATAATGCCAAAGAAAATTATTTAAAACTCAAAAAAGAGGCTGATTATATTTTTGCTAAAGTAAACTAATGACGTAATTAGTGTGTCAAATGAATGTTTTAATGTCGACTTTAAAAATACTAAAACATTTTCTTTCAATATTTGCCATTGTACCAAACCCAACTAGCAAGCAGTTGGAAAAACAGCTGATAAATGTATTGTAGTTGAGTATCAGCTTTCTAATAGCATTACAAAAGAGTGCAACCTTTATACAGCCACTGTACAGCTATTACAAAACTTAAGCTGTATAGTCAGCTTCTAAACCATTGTACTCGTATTTGTTTTTTTTTTCAGTTTATGCGAAACCTCCATTCGAAAATAAATAGGTTATCACAATGAAATCATTTTCATGAAATAATTATAAGTGTTGCGTGGTAAGTAATTACTACTTCCGTGAAAGGGGCAACCATGAGTGTACCGGGTAGGTGTAGCCCGCCGACAGTAGCCGACTGACATAATCGTCGGCCGAATGCGCACTCCCATACTAACATGATAACTTTGCGGCACCATATATCAATATACTGGACGATAGTAAAAAAAGTGGATGATAATTAAAAAGACACCACGTATATTAGGTTGTCGATGAAAATCGTTATTTTTAAAAATGACATTAATACCGAGGTTTGCATTCGTTTCATTACGGAACCCTAAAAGGGATTAATTTCAAGTAAGGTATTAATCACGGACAGTGGAGAAGCTCCAACTTTTTTAGACACCGGATGTTTTCCATATTTTTCTTTTATATTTTTATTCTTAAACACGTCGCGTCGCGGTCGTGTCGGTCTTCGGAACTATATTTGGTTTCATAAATGCACATTAACATATGTATACAACATTTGGTTTTACGCTGAAAGTTGTAGAACAAGAAGGTAGTTATGAAAATGTGGACCTTTGTAATTTTTGAATCTTTTACTCATTGACATTATATCATTGAGTTACTTTAGCAATCAGAATTTTATATATTTTACACCTTTTGTAGTGAATTCTTTAGCGTGCTGAGGAGGGTGTATGGGCTTGGACAAAAATTATTAACACAGGTTTTTTTTTTCAAAAATATATAGCTATCTATATATTTATCTAATAATATAAGAAAATAAGTCCGTAATTTTCTTAGTAATGTTTTTCCAAAAAAATATTCATGTAATATTTCTGACGTCAAATGGGCAGATGTTTATTATTTTCATTATCGAAGACTAAATAAAGCCATAATATTTTTATTGATTCTTGGGGATTACAATTTCATTTGGCGTAATGAAATTGTTTGAATATTTTTTATTTAATTTTAGCTTTGGTTTTTTACTTTGGAATTTTTAATTGGAATTTCAACATCAGATGAATTTTCATAAATATCTGACAAATTTGTGAATAGAAAAAATGGCATTTTGAGAAGTTATTCTAGAACCTTATTTCTTTTAATTTTAATGACTTTCAGCACAACTTTAAAATTTTGTTCTAAACCCCCCATGAGCCCATTATAGTACGAAGAGGTTCCGACCTAGACAGCCTTGTCTGTCAACCTTCTACCATCGTAAAAAACTTACTTTTACCAATCAGTGTTACATTACATTGAATCTTTTGTAAGTGTATTTAGAGCTATTTCATAAAAAATATAAATAAGTATAATTATAATATTGTAATATTTAAATTAATACAATTCAATTAAAGTACCTATGATACTTGAAATTTTATGAATCATATTTACCTTATCACGCCAGCGAAAATAACTTCTAAAGCGTGTAGTACAATTCACCGTGATTCATTAGCGGCTTTGGAAGATAATAAATAGTGAAGCAACGTAGAGCGTCCTCATATAATAAAAATACTAAAATATTACGATCTAAACTCAACGAAATTGGTGATTGATGATGTTGATGATGATGCGGGTTGGTGGATTTTAAAAACTGCCAGCTATTGACGACAACCAGGATCGACAGCCTAACGTGTTCTCCGAGGCAGAGAGTCTTGATAGTTACTGTACATAAGTTAGAAAAAACTCATTCGTGCATGCCCCGGGATTCAAACACGGTCTTATAAACAAGAAGCGGGCTCGCTACCACTCGACTATCATGATAAAACACTTGTGCACAAACTTTTAGTTTGTTAAAAGTTACTATGTTTTTCGCTGCAAGGTCGTCTTTAAATTCGATCAGATCGATTGCAAAATATTATTTCTGGAGCGTTCTGTTCGATTGAGTTCGATAGATGGCTTATGACGTTTGGCTCGGGCCGCGACATCTTCGAAGAATGCGAAAGTTAAAACTGGAACTGACGAAATGGCGTAACCGACTCTATTGAGTTCGGGCAATATTGAACCGAATGCGAAAAATATAAGGCTAGTTTTGCTTTGTGATAATATATGAATATTATACCTGTCCCCAATAATAGACTTGGCAGGTGTCGTCGAGGGTGCGTGTAGAGTTTCCGTCGGCCCTCACTCTGATCAGTGACTCACCTGATTTACCAAACAGACTTTATGTCTGTCTTTGAAAATTTGCATTATAGAGTTTATTTTCCAAGATGGTTTACGTTTTCCGAATATTTGGGTTGATTTTCCAATAAATAAAATAACTACAATACAATTTTAGTAAAGGAAACTTGTATGAGCTTAATTGTATACTATACTTCATTAGCGACCACCAGCTGCTTCGCTCGCGCGTAGGTTTAGCTACATTTTGACATTAATTTTTACTTGTAGGTATATTTTCCGTTTTTCCAAAGGAAGGGAATATTTTCCAGCACTAGGTGGAGGATATTGGATCAATCTACCATTCCAGCTGTTCAGTGTGTAAAATATTGTTTCGTGTAAAAATCGCGTCTTACTTTACATAGTATTTTGGTTTTTTTTTGTTATTACATTTCAGTTTTATTGAATTTAAATAAAATTATTTGAAGATACATGTTATTTTATTTCTTTTTTAAATCATGATGTTGTACTATTACTATGAATTAAAACAACACATATTTTTCATTTATTTTTTTAATGTATCCTGAAAAGTTAAAGAAGTTTTTAACATTCATTGAATATTAAATTTTTTGTGAATTTTGCTGTCGTATAATATTAATTTGTTTTAATAAAATTTTGAATGTGAATTGCAATTTTATTACAAGCAATGTTTATTTTTCGGATTTATTCTTTATCTACGAGATATTAGAAAAACAAATATTTTTGCATTTTACATCCAATTTCCTTAAGAAAATTTATGCTAGATTAATAAAAAACAGGAAAAATATTCATAAATTGATTTGAAATAATCCAGAACGAATAGCAATATTTAATGTACGTATATTAAAAACTTTGTTAACTGAAATCGACTACATACAAAAATAAAATATGAAATGACGCGATGGAATTAGGTTAACCGAAGACAATGCATAACATGTTAGCTTCAATGAAATCCAAACAACTCATATTATCTCTAAAAATTATATGGATTATCCTTAGATAGCATAATAATCAGAATGGGGTGTCTCATGACTATGAAATTATCTAAACATGAGCAAAATATCAGACTCTATTAGAGTCTAATCAGACTATTTTAGAACATCAACTGGTGTTCATTATAGCCAACCCTATATAAGTGACCCAACAGCAAACATTCTGCAATGTATCAAAATCTTATTGGCCAGTTATGTTGTTGGATCACAAGCACAAAGCAAGGTATACCTGAATTTCTGTAGGTTATTAAAGTTTTAACTAAAACGCAAACCAAACCTGACCCGTCTCCCGTAGGCCTTAAAACATCAAAAGTGACATTTTTTATTTTATGATATTAATGGCATGTCTCTTCAAATGAACTTGGTCGTCTATTTTTGGCATATTTTTCTCAAGGCTATGAATGCAGAAATAAGACTAGTTTGTTCTATTTGAAATGTTCTATCCGATGTGCGTTCGGAATACGTGAATGTTCGGGTGTCGTCGTGCGCCTCTAAAAATATAACAGGCGGCGGCTCTGTCGTCTTTGCTCAAGATTTCCTTTATTATTTTAAAAGTAAAGCCGCTTCCACAATACGAGTACAATTGGCTTTAACTAATCAGATAAATTAAAAGCGTCGCCTCGAAATTAGCTCTTACAATATTGCAGCACAGTTTTAGATTAAACGAATTAAGTTCGTTAAATACGCTTATCCAAGCCTCCAGTATTCATAAACATATTTATTCAGTTACATTTAGACATAAACAATGATTTCTGACAGTGATCGTAGCCAAGCAAAACATATTGGTATGCTTTGGGCAGTTACTGACACAACGAATATGATTCATTAAAAAGTGATTGATTTTATGACATGGTATGCCGAGGTGCATTATGAAAACAAAATAATATATCATGAAATTGTTAGGTAATTAAAAATTAAACATCAAGAAATGAGTTAAACAGACTCGTTCGTCGCGACCATAAATTAAGGTTTTGAAAATTGTTTTGAAATAATTTTTTTTTTGAAATCTTTCATACAATGAAATGAAAAATAGGTATATGTCATAGTTCGGCCGTAAACCAAATATCATGCCCAAGCCAGAACCAGCTTCGTTACCCCTGGCGTCGGGGTACACGTTCAAAAACCTGCTGCTAACGCCAACGTGGTTACAAGTCATAATTTTTACCATGCTCCACCCGGGTGAACTGCGCAGATCGACCACGGGCATTGAACGGTTACTCTCTGTCCGTGTTTGCTAACGTTGCTTAAATTACGTAGGAATTGTATTCCAATACACTTGCGTGCAAATTTTTAAGTGTTTAGTTTGAATTACGTTCGTATCCACAAATATCCTCGCCTGAAATGGATGCGGAATCGGCTTCGATGCAGATTGTTAGGTATGCACGAAAAAGTGGACGCACCTCGCGAATACTGAAATGTTGAGTTATACGTACAAAAATAACCTATTTGTTATTATAAACAATTTAAATGATTTAGTGTGCCCACGGTTTGCCCGGGCTCTCGGCGTGAGTCAGCTGTGTGTTCGCACTGCCCCACAAATTTTACGCAACGACACTGCTCTGACGTAACGAGCACATTGTATTATTTAATTAAAATGCCAGATTTTTAGCGTTCACTCCCAAACTGGAAGTAGATCAAGTTTAATTGAAACTCTAGTCGTTCATGATCATATAAGAATAGTTAGTAGGGTATGGTAGAAAGGGTGCAGCGAATCTTTTAACGTTACGTCTCACGAAAGTAATAATTCGGCTGTGGGTTCTCATAAAAATTAAACTATTCCAATACGACCTTGACAGCCGTCACGACAGTTCCCGTGATCGCCCGAGTTCTTTAAGGAAAATTCACGTATGAGTTGGTAGGCTATTGAATAGTCGCGTGCGCGGCCACACTGTTCGTAACTCTAGGTTCGAATCGAATATTCAAAATTGTTCCAATGACAAAATAAAATCAGCTCTACTGTTTTAAGGTACTACTACTTAAAATCATACACGCAGGCACGCACCCACGCATACAGACATGCACGTAAACACGTTTCGTTACAAATAGTATCAGATATTTGTTGAAATAAATTCTTTTAGTAGGTATAATAATAATAATAACGCATACATCACAACAACGTCTAGGCCCTAAAATAAGCATTAGCTTGTGTTTTGGTTACCAAGAGAAGACACCACATACATATAACAACCAAGACCCGGTGCCAGTATTAATATTCATCATATAAATACTGACCCGACCTGGGATTCGAACCCGGGACCTCTAGTTTCGTAGACAGGGTCGCTACCCACTAGGCTAAGCGGTCGTCAAGGACATGACAAAAAAATTACTCCAACGTATTTCCAAATTACACTATTTCTGCCATTAGTTCGATCGATCGATTTATTTCTTGGGTCCCATATAATTTTGTTTGTAACCTCTATTACGCGATCATCTAGAGTTTTATAATAAATAGATATTAATAACATTAGTATAAATCAGATCAGATTGCAAGTAAAGTTTTAAAAAAGTATTAATTAAACAATTGAATAACATAGCTTCGCATTTGTCTTACCTATGGGTAATACGCGTGCGTTTGATTTCACCTATGTCATACCCTTATGGTGAATATATGTGAATATTTATAGGTGATCAAGACTACAGAAATTGATAGCTAAGTTGGGTTCGAGCATGCCGTACTAGTTCATAAAAGTTATTACCTCTTTTGACTTCCTCATACCTCCATGGAAGCCACCGAAAGAGAAGAAAAAAATTCCTATTCGAGAAATTTTTTTTTTGTTTTTCTTTCGCTTAAACACTGAATATGAGACGTCTATGCGTAGAAGCACGTCGATGTGTAATAGAAAGTACTCGAATGAACACGCGGTTTCAAATTAAATTCAAAATAAATTATAAATGAAATTCTATTTTTGAGACGGTATTAGTCAATAGGATTGTCGTCACTCGAAATTATATTTTTGAGGCGGCACCGCTTGCATTCAAAGCTGAGCGCCATCGTCGTGGATTTTCCCCATTGATTGTCCCCCAAAACATTGTAATTAGAATTTCAAAATCGAATGTTCGATAGAAACTTCGAGATGCTGCGGGGTTGGGCATATACAGGAAGAAATTTTAATAACCATCCAGAAAATTCTAAATATTAGGTATCGCCAAAAAACAGTATATAAAAAATATAGGTTACATTTTCATAATAAATTATTTTATAACGTTTAGTTGCCTTCTTTGTGACAACGCGCCTGAGACCTTGAGACTGAGATGACGTGGCGGGCTGGGACGGAGGTGTGGCGGACGTGAATGGTTACTACACATATTAGTTTTTTCGAGAAAGATTTGTGTAGTCATATGTCAATATTTTTCTATTAGACGATTGTAATAGGAAACAAGAAGGCCATCAGTTTTGTACCAAAAATCATTACATTAAAATTTGGTTGGTTGTTAAAATTTCACCTTGTATATCACGACACCAGTGAGTGAGTTTCTTTACAAGAGTCATGCGAACATACCTGCGAGCGCAAAACGAGTGCGATAGCAATTTGTGATTTTGTTAAGAAATGAAGTTTAAGTACAACTTAAATTCGTGTTTACTAGCATCCTAAATATCTGAACTTGTAGCCCGTAACAATATGTACGAGTGTAACAGCCACAATTAGTCGTTGAGTCACCACTTTGATCGTAAAAGTGGAAAATACGGAAACATTCCAAAATGTGTATTTAGGTATAACTGGGTTACGAGCCAATTAATGACGTCTCTTAAATCGAATAGGAGGTTACGATGTATCCGTTTTACGTGCAACAGTAACAAACTTCTGAATTGCAGTTAAGGCCTCCCTTCAAAAACTCGCGATCTATAGTCAGTTCCGCTATCACTGTTTTATGCAACCCGCCTGGAGAAGCCTGCATCAGTTGACATAATGCTTTTAGCAAAAATCTGTTTTACACAAAATTGAAACTTAGATATATATAAAAAAACCGCAATTTAATTCTATATCTCCTTTAAACATACGATACTTCATCTTCAGTATATCTATACTAATATTTATATGAAAGTGTTTATTAAATATTTACCTAATAACAGTGAAATAATTTAAAAAAATAAAATAAATAATGAATGACAAAGTAGGTGTCCTGGTCTGTGACGTCAGACCGACAGAGATAAACTTTTAGTGGTGTTATTAAATTATATTTTTATTTAGTTTCATAGTCTACAACTGATCTTAATTTTGTGTTATCGTATGAATTTTATTATTTTTTGATAAATATAATAATTTCAATATTAGTCAAATACCCCATTTACTACATTCAATGGCGATGGGGGCGACAAGGGATGTCAAAATGTGTATTAAAAATATACCTAGATACCACGCGTAAATAGAAGTAACAAAATCTATGAGCGGACAGCAACGTACTCGTATTAGAATAGATATTTACGTCGGCGGTCGTGCGAAACAACGAAGCGACGTGATTTTGGTACGAAGATAAAAACTCTAGACTCCCTGTCAGTGAACAACCAATGAAGCACTGCAATGGCGGCCGCGTAAGTATGTGTGAGTGGAACTTCATAGCGTACTGGCAGTCGGTAGACTTACCATGGTATGAGTGCGTTCAATGCGTGCGTACATAAACAGCTGACTTACCAGGGGTGCATCGGTAGTAAGTTCGCAATGCTGCGTCCGGATATTCCTAGGTGCATGATGAACGAGAAAATATCTCATTCCCCCGGAAATATTCTTGTTGAAAAATTTTAAACAAATTGTTGAAGCTGCGAGCAACTAATTACGCAGGATCGCAACGGAAATTACTCCTTTTTATCCGGTTACGGCTAAGCCAAAAGGAGGTTATGATTGCAGTGTGTAGGTGTGTGGGTAGGTATGTGCATCTGTTCCCGCGTAACTTTTAAACTACTTATAATTCGACAAATAAGGTATCGTTAGAAGCGTCTTGATAGTCGGTTATAGGCTATGTAATTGATACTAAATTCAATATGGCGCCCTCTAGAGGCCAAAAAGTAATGAAATAAAATCATTTTTTTAAGATGCCGTTTTGGGTATTAAGTGAAAGGGGTTAGTAAGGATATTTCAAAAATATATAATGTGTGTTTGTTTGTTTGTATGTATTACAAGTCATCAAAAGCTCAACCAATTTTATAATATTTGGTACACAGAAAGAACTCACCGTGATCATGAAAGTAAGTTTATCACCAGTTTGATACATTATATAGAATAATACGCGTATCGACATGAAACACAGAATCTGGTAAAACACGTGTCTCTAAAGAAAATACGTTAATAATTTGCTTTGCATAAAATATAATGTATAATTTGAATATGCCATAAGCTTACAAAGAACGTTATTCATGCCTTATTGAGCAGATCGTTTTTTAGATTCCACTCATTGCACTTGGATACAAAGTCGCCTGGTTCTTCTCCTGGTTCGAGGGTAACTGCGACTGCAGCTGTCGAATTTGTGGTGCTGCTGTTTTTTCGTATAGTTGGATTCTTGATTATGGGTCGCACTACATTTCCCCACATTTTACCCACAATCTTCATAAGCCCGATCACTGATAAACCAAGTAGAAATCCCTGAAAGAACACATGGGATATGAAATTTTCGATTCCAAGTGGGTAGAATATTTTGTTAAAAAGTTCTGTACAAGAAAACGTGTACGTGCATCAGTGTGCACACACGCAGAAAGTGAATCTTCTATGGATTGTACACTCTATTTTGTGCATTGTGTACAGGTAATCAGCGACGGATTCCCCGTCTATATCGTAACTTAGATGAACATAGTGTGAGAGGAAATACATATATCGTAGGAGTTAACATAAACACACAAATATGAAACCTACACGGATATCGGTAAGGCTGTTTCGTGAGAAAGCAAGACCCCACAAGGTCCCAGCGTATGCACGAGTGATTGTAAAACTAAGAAGGTTAAGACAAATAGAGTATGCTGAAAATTCATACGAGAAGAACAGTAAGTGAAGTGAAAGCAGACGGTAAATAATAATGCGATGGTGTTCCATCTTATTAAAACCCTATTTTTTCACTGCGCCTATAGTCCTATGCAATAGAACTAAAATAAAATTTTATACGGGAAAAGCTTATTTCAACTTTGCGCAATAAAAGAATATGGAATATGGTACAATAGTAGTATGTACTTATTTAGGGTACACATTAAACCTGTTTTGAATAATATGATAATATTAAATATTATATTACATACATATTATATACAAAATGTTACAGTAAAAAGCATCTTCTTTAATCTGGCTCACAAAATGGCAGAAGCAGCGATTCGTTTGCGCATAAGCCACCAGTCGATTCCTTCACGCGTCATATTTCATTTGACTTTGGACATTTGCCAAGAATCTCGCAAAAATAATCAATGGCCGTCAATGAAATATTTATATTGGTTATGAATCGTAAGAATTATAACGTAAATACTTATTCATCGGTTCGTAAGTTAGATTTGAGTGTGACTTTTTTTCGGCTCGATTCTATTTACAATATGCGTGGCAACGCCAAGGCTTACACGCCTGTGGAACATCTAGGCTATATCCACAGAGAATATAAATTTTAGAGTTAGGCCGTCCATGCCAACTTTCCTGTCATGCCCAGTTTTGATTATTTCATACTAAAATTCCTGTCATGCCCACTTATTTCACTTTACTAGGATTTAGGTCCTTCAAGTCTACTTTCTTACGATGCCTACTTTTTCAACATTCCATTTGTGTAGTTTGTATCGCCAACTTTTATAAAAATGTATTTCGCCTATTTCATAATGTCTACAATTTGTACAGTCAAATCAATTTGTACCCTAAGTATTTTTTATTGTTTTTATTCCTTGGGAAATATTGATGCAACAGCCTCTACTAATATAAACAAACCATGCATTAAACTTCGTATGCAAGCCATAGCAGATATTTTCATGTCATGTTTTTCTATATATTATGTGAAGGAAAAGCTTTCAATCCCTTTTTAAGCATTGATACTACGCTCACGGAGGATTGTGGTGTTGGGTTTATGTGGAGTAGAAGTGCAGAAAACTAAAATCTATGAGTTAGAACGTCGTCGATGCCAACTTTCAACAGTTAATAGCACGAACACGAAACTTTGTATATACGTTGAATTTTAATAGTTAATCATGATAACCACCCCGAATTGATGCTAAAGCCAAGATTTTCTCCTCATGAGAGCACTCCTCAACGGTTAGTAGCACGGGTACAAAAGTTTGTATTTAAGTTGAATTCTAATAGTTAACCATGATTTTCACCATGAAGTGATGATGCACGTAGGGTAGTTTGCTCTCGAGGGAACTCCTTAGTGGTTAGTAGCACGGATATGAAACTTTGTATGTGAGTTTATCGTTTTATAGGTAATTGTGAGGTCCACCTGTAATTTTGTAAATTTTGATGAGAAGTACCTACTTTAAAAAAATTTAAGACTACAAATTAAAAAATGAATTATAGTTTAAAAAACACAAAAATCGAGAAGAAAATATTTTTTTTAGTAAAAGTATAAAGTGATTAACGAGAAAATTTATATGATTGTGAAAAAGCGTGGGGTGCAATTAATTATACTTATCTAACAATTGATATCGCGCCCCTCATGCTTTTTCACAATAACATTAATATAACTTTTTAAATGAACGGAAATGTATTCTACTTTTATTTTATTAATAATTGAAATGAAATTACACGTATTTTTCTGTGTATTATTTTCTTCAGTTTCTATAGTTTACATCAAAACAATGACAGGGCACTTGGACGCCAGAGAATAACGAAACTAATCTGGAAAAAGTCTATGAACACAAATTTTTTAGTTTGTATGTACCACAGATGGCAAGACATGATTTCTTATATCTACTTTTCTCAAAGTTGGCATAGTGTTACTTTTTATAAGAGTTAAAACGAAAGAAGGCATTAAGGAACGAAATCCTAATAAAGTGAAATAAGTTGGCATGGCAAGAATTTTAGTATGAAATAATCAAAAGTGGGCACGAAAGGAAAATTGGCATGGACGGCCTAACTCAAATTTTAATGCACTTCTCTCCTTGGTGTTTATTTTAAATGGGTTTAGGTCTTGCGCACAACGTGTTTACTTGGTATAGTATTAAATTTAGAACATTTCAATTGAGTTGGCAGAAAATAGTAGTACAAAATTATTTGAATTCAGATAGTCATATTTTATTTAAATATGAAAATTTTCACTATACATACAGGACTATTTATTCATCACTTGCATTTTTTTCTATGCGTTGGGTCTAATGACTCCATTTTTTAAATAAAAAACAAGTTAAAACTTTCACATAAAAATATTTTTCCTGAAAAATTATCGATACAGTGCAGTGGGTTAATAAGTGAAATATATGTACTACGGCAGGAGATAGATGTAACCTTGTGTGTAACGGGGAGAGGTATGCCGGCGGCGGCCCCTGACCGACACGACTGTCAGTCGTCCGTGCATCGCTACAGTAATCCGATAACTAACGACGACCGCTTAGCCTAGTGGGTAGGAACCCTGCCTACGAAGCTGAAGGTCCCGGGTTCGAATCCCAGGTCGGGTCAGTATTAATATGATGAATATTGATACTGATACCGGGTCTTGGTTGTTATATGTGTGGTGTCTTCGCAAAAATATTTATATATCTATATTTTATAAAGAATATTTAAGTATGTATATAAGTTGGCTAGTAACCCATAACACAAGCGTAATACTTGCTTACTTTGGGACTAGATGACGCTGTGTGGGAAGTCCCATGTATTATTATTATTAACTTTGTGGAGGCGCCGCAGGTATTATATATTATCCCAGGTATTATTATTATTATTGATTTTAAATAATTAACCGCATCTGAAGACACAAATATTTCGATTAAAATTTAACATTATAGTAAAATATGAGAATACCGTTCTCATCTATATTTCTTTTATGAATAAATACGAAACTGAGACGTTTTCACGCTGATTCATGAAATAAGTAATATATGACTCATCGCTATCTCGGAAGGTTTCGGGATGGGGCATAAATAATTCTAATATATTTTTGTTTAGAATTCCATCTGACAAATTGGCGTCCTTCTTTTTAATGATAGATGTGATTTACTGTGTAGATTAAATTTTAAGTAAAGCGATTGCTACATGAAATTATTATGCAATTTTAATTTAATGAACAACTATAATAAGTAGCTTTCTTGTATCTGGCCGTAAGTAAAACAAAATCATTTAATGGTTCTCCATTTTTTTTTTAATCAAACGTCTGATTTTAATTATATAATGCCTGGATGGACCCTCGCAAAACAATGTCAATAAAAATGACAGGCCAACTTTTACATATCTACTAGTGTGTGTGATTTAATGGACCGCAGTCATACTCTCGCTACACCATACAAACCACGTACAAACCGTCTCTGTGTGCGTGAATTATAACCGAACAGTTAGGTGATAACTTTATCTACGTTTTTGACGCCGATTCTCTATCCAGACACTACACGTACCTATACGTATAATCACAGTGTCTGAAATAAATCTCTACTGTTAAATACATTTAATATAAAAATTTTAGTAAAAACTTACAACGCTGCCTCCAAGGTCCGACAGAAATAAATTCCAATCGTAGTTGTATCGCTCTTCATACACCGACACCATCATCGAGTTGAAGTGAATGTACAACTGCATATAAACAATACAATATTATTATTGTTTCAACTATCACTGACTCCGTGCCTCGGAGAGTACGTTAGGCAGTCGGTCCCGATTTCTGTCAATAGATGGCGGTCGTTACAATCCGCCAACCCGCATTGGAGTAGTGTGGTGGATTTAAGCTCCAGGCCTCCTCATCTTGAGAGAAGGCCTAAGCCCCTACGATGGGGTATAAAAAATGGCTGATGGAATGGAATATAAACAATATTTCAATTTATTTGTAGTCTGTTTGGTAATCATAAAATTGGCTAAGTGCGAGTTGGACTCGCACACGAAGGGTTCCGTACCGCTGTACAATATAAAAAAAAACACGTTTCTTGTATGGCATTTCATTTGATTATAACTTTATTTTATTTTTACAATATTTTGTTATAGTGGCCATTGTAGTAGAACACACTACTTGAAAATTTCAAATGTTAGCAATGATCTCACAATTGCCAACACCAAAAACGCGAAAAAACCACATTTCTTGTTTAGGGACCTCTTTAATTTTTAACTTTTATTTAATTTTATTATTTGTTGTTATAGCAACCATAGATACACACGCGGTGAAAATTCTAGTGTCTACCTATTACAGTTTAGACGATACAGCCCTGTGACAGACGGACGGACAAACGTACAGTGGAGGCTTAGTAATAGGGTTCCAATTGGATACGGAACCTTAAAAAATTACCTGTGTTTGGAATTCGATGCCCGTAGAACTCGTCTGCCACTGACTTTTAGCCACATCCCACATGTACTCGCTTTGACGGTTGGTCACGAAGACATTATACAGTAAAGTCTGGCAAAGTCGTGGACACTGACGCCATTTTTCATGCTCTTCGTACGAGCTATATAACAAGAAAATACCTTTTACCATGTAGCGATCTACGCTGCTAACACCCGAATAGGTGTCATTATTTAATTATGAATGTTTCTTTGCTTTGCTCCTAATGGTAGTTTTACGCGCACGACACTTTTTCATCACTAGTTTTCGTCTGGTAAAAGTAAAAATTGACCTGTCTTATTAAGCTAGTTGTAATGATCTGTGGCTAGTTGACATCTTCAAAAAGTATAAAAATACGAATGGAGATAAGGATCGGCTGAAGGCTCATTCCATTCGGGATGTTGTCTAGAAAAATGTGCATAATTAACGCAAAATTATTGCAAGGGTTATTAACAAATAAAGATGTTTAAAAAAGGGGTTCAGTTTTTGAAAATGACTTAAAATATATAAGTTTTAGAGTCATTTAAAAACAAGATTCTAAAAGAAGAGAACATTTTCTGAAAGAATGGTTCAACTCCTGGATCATTATTTTATTATTTATAATTTTAATTTAATTTAAAAAATAAGGTTCTTCGTATTGAAAACAAAGCACGCATGCCGACGAGGCGACGCTGTGAAACCGATCTAAAGACTTAAAAAAAATCTGGTATTTAAAGGTAATATTAAAATATATAAAAAAATCGTATAGTTTAGACATTAAAAAAAAATTACTACTGTTATACGGTTGTAAGAAGTCTATTAAATCTTTACCTGTACGATTTAATTTCCTAGTTAGGTGTGTGGCTTATATAAGTATTACAAATTAGAAATCATCGGAACCTGCTATTAGATATAGCATGTTAAAACAATGAAGCTTGTCTCGGAATTTGAGATAAAAATAATTTTTGCCACCAGGCGGCGCCATCCAACTTGGAGTTCGCACTTTTATTCTAATATTGAGTTATTTATAAGTTTTATTTTATTATTTATAAGTTAAGTATCGAGTCAATCGTTGGTAAACTTTTTAAATCGTTACCATTTCATTCGTTTCGCTGTCGAGACAATGGGTCCCTGGTCCAAGGATGCCAAATTACTTGCTCACGATTTGGGTGTCGCGTTGCGTGTGTTGACAGGGGAACCTTTGAGCAAGGAATACCTTGTTCGGAGGATCAGTGTCGCAATACAGCGTGGCAACGCGGTAAGTATCCTTGGCACACTGAACCCGTCGTCTCTTTAAAATTTTCACGTTTACCATTATTCAGATAGTATTTTTAATTTGTAACTTTTTAATTTTTTATGAAGTTAAAAGTGAAGCTTTAAAAATGATTAATAAAAAGATTAACAAGAGAGAGAGAGAGAGAATAACAAAACGAAAGAGTCGCTAAAGTCTTAAAATTTTATAATTATTCGAGTTTTTTGTCCAGGTTCCAGGTGCGCCATTTAGTGAACGTGAAAATATCAAGTACCTCTCATTGTCTTCGGCGACACCAAACACCGCCTGATTAACTTAGCATTTGTGTGCGTGTCGCGGGGCTATAGGAGGTAATATTACTTGCGCGCTGGTTACTTAAGGGACACACCCGACGTCCAAACATGATATATCTTGGTAGCGGGGGCGACCATCTGCACGTCTTCCGATGATCTATGGTGTGTACCCTATATATGAAGCGATGAGGCCCCTAATTTGCGTGTAATTGTTACAATACGGGAGATGAGACTGCATCCAAGGACCAGAACAGCCTGCCCATTCACCCACCAGTTCCCATACGCCATGAGCGATACACTGAAACAAGATAGGTTATTAAATATTAATTGAAATATACTATCGCGATAATTTTAATAAACTCGTGCTTCATCTGTCCAGTTTTTATTTAAACTTTTTAAATCATATATATATATATATATATATATATATATATATATATATATATATATTTAACTCTTTGATTATATAATGTCGGCGTCAGAAAAACGTAGACAAAAATATCACCTAACTGTTTTGTTATAATTCACGCACACACAGACGGTTTGGACATGGTTAGTACGGCGTGGCGAGAAAGTGTGGTCTGTTGAGTCACACACACACAAGTATGTGTATGTAGGTCTATCATTTTTGTTGGCATTGTATTGTGAGAGTCTATCCAGACATTATATAATCAAAGACACAACTATTTCACCTGACTCGCACTATAATCGTTGCCTTCGGTACAAGGATCAAAATTAGTATTTATTTTCTTGTACTCATCAACAGTGACTTTGACGTCGACCTCCTCGCCTGCTTGTACATACAAATAGTCCACCAAGCCCGCTCCTTCTGATGATATTTCTGAAAAATATTGCACATAATTTTCAATAAGTTATAGTTTTAGCTGCATGTGTCTGTCTATTATTCTGTGGTCTACAGTGAAATTTTAATGTACGATAATTAGGCGGTGGCGTTGAATAGGTACTGAATTCCGCTTTTAGCCTCCTCATCTTATAATGGGACGCCTCGTTTCATAGTTTTTGCCCGACTGCAGAAAGTAATGTTTTTCGAGTCTATGTATGTATCTATGGCTGTTTCTACGCTCTATAGCTTAAGTATCTTCATTCATTTTAACATATGATATGTTGTTAGTCGTTAGTAATATCACTACTTATTATAAAATAAAGTCCCCCGTTGCATTTGTCTGTCTGAACGCGATAAACTCAAAAACAACCGAACAGACTTCGGACCAAGTATATTTGATACTTGGTCCAAGATAATGCAGACTGTAAGATGGTAAAAGCATTACGGCATAGACTATGAAACATACATTTTAGCATTAGAACATTAAATCAGCGTAGATACAATTTTAATAGATTGACATTTAGCTAGTTACAAATAAAATAGAGTGCATCAATTAAATGGTAAGCGAACGCTAATTCTGTGCATACTAAAGTATTGTGTATTTATACAAATTAAATGTTTTGCTAAAAACCAAAAAGTTGAAAAATGTCATCGTGATCTTGAAATAGTGTAAATTGAATACAAGAAAGTCCGATGTAATAAATTTTTAGTTTCTTTCGCGGCACCCTTTTTTCCTTTTTTTTTCAATTTTTTTCCATAATGTCAGCACAATTACCAGTATAGGGCTCCCTGAAGTAATGCACGTACACGTGGTAACCTGGTGCATAGATGCTGGTGCTGGTGGCTGCATCTTTAGCAGAATGGCGCAACGTAACTGAGTACCCTGACATCCTGGAGGCAGAGTTGCTCAGAATTTTGGGTGCCATAGTGTAGCACCTCCCCGTAACAAAGCCCAGTGTTGATGTTATTTCTACGTCTGAAGATCGAAACGTAAATATTAAGAAGTTATAAAGAGACCGAATACTTGGAAATTTCTTAGACAATATCGGTATATTTCAACTCTTGGGACTTGTCAAACTGACTGACTGACAACTGATGAACTGACGAGTGACAGAGAGGAGTGGAAGAAAAAAACATGTTGGGCCGACCCCGCCTAGAGTGGGATAAGGGCAGGAGAGAGAGAGAGAGAGAAAGGGACTTGTCAAACTTGATTATAAAACAATAGACAGTCGTTAAATTCTTTACAAAAAGGAATGATTAAAAGAATACGACTTTCGTTCCCTAAAGTTTTGTGATAACTCAGGAAACATTTCTTGAATCGCGCTCAATCAACGAAACAGATAATCGATAATTTTTCGTATTATTTGTTTATATTTTTACAAAAATTGTACATTTATAGGTGTAAAATACGACTGCATAGAAAATTACAAAATCGAACATTAAAGCAATTTTTGCGTAACTTTATTTTTGAATAGATTTTCTTAAGGGCAGTCTTTTCAACCCCCGACGCAAAAAGAGGGGTGTTATAAGTTTTACGTGTCTGTGTATCTGTGTATCTGTCCGTGGCATCGTAGCTCCCAAACGGATGAACCGATTTAGATGAATTTTTTTTATATGAAAGGTGAATTAGTCGGGAGTGTTCTTAACTATGTTTAAAGATCTATTTATACACTTATACTATTAGCGCCCTCGTTATGCTCGTGCACCAAAATTATCTCGTACTTGGATAGGTCACTTTCACCCCTTGTGTAACAATCTACTATTTAAGTATCTCACTGCTTGGTTCTTCATCGAGGGCATATTGGATGAAAATTTCTGATTCGTCGTAAGTTATATCGTTCCAAAGCCGGTCCAGTGACATGTTGAAGTTAAAATCTCGCCACAAAATCGTGTTGCGAGGGTGAGCGTACAAACCGTAATCCTGGAAGAAAGTAAATGAAATACTATAATTCATATGTTCTTTCTTTAACAAATATAAGTACGTATATCCGCATGTCTATTATTTATAGCCGCTTTTCAATAATAGAACCAATTTCGTTTAAATCGTGTGTTAAAGATTTCGCTGAGATCGCAGCAGAGGTCAGCAGCGTCTATTTCCCCAGTGCCCCAGTCTCCTCAAATTATCTGCGAAACTCATTTTTGTGTCGAGCAGATGGTAAACTTAATAATCTATCCAAGAGTTAAGACGAGAAAAATTCTTGGCTCAGTAACCCTTGCCAATTCGGTTCCAGTACGAAATAAATGTATGTTCAAACCTGAGATGCTTGTGTATTATAAGAAACTAGAAAATTGGTATTGAACTTAAATATCGTTTTATATAATATATTCATATATAGATACTTTTCACACTTAGACACGCAACAAATAGACATGTTCATGTTCACAAATATTTGTCCCGGGCGGGAATCGAACCCGCGACCCTTGGCTCCACAGTTAGGGTCTCTAACCACTGAGCCAATCGGTCAGTCTACGTCTAATCTACATTTATTAATAATAATAATATCAAAGACATCACATACGATCATCTAGTCGCAAATTAGGTATAGCCTACTACTGGTACCAGATAACAAAGGCATTCATACTAAAGTCCTGCCAGAATTAGCGATGAAACGCTTTTGTTGTCACCATAAACATTAATAAATCTCGTTGCTCAAGTAGTGTACTTATTTGGAAAATAAACTGTCCTACTCATAAAATAGGCTGATACCCATGATACAAGTTTCGCTTAGTTCGGGACTAGATGGCGCTGTGCGGGGTATCCCAAGTATTATTATTATTAGAAGGATATAAATTGACAAATAATATTAGCAAATTTTATTACACTGTGAACTCATAAACTTGGGTTCAAACAACCCATTTTCGTTTTCAATTTACTGGCCAATAGTTTATTTTGGACAGAATAAACCTCTTTGCATTTTAATATCCCTCACTGTGTTTATTGTTGTTATTACTATTGCACGTGAATAATAACTAAGAGAATAAATCTTACCAGCATTTTGTTGAATTTATAAGGCGGTTCTCGACAGAATGTGATGCTGGGGTATAGTAGAGTCTGGTTGAAGTCGAAATGAGTGTATGTTGTTATAGGTTTGTTGATTAATTTCCTGGTACATACAGTTATCTACAACAAACAAAATTAACAAATACAATAGAATAGTAAGCCGAGACCCAGCTTACCTGCCTAGAGGACTTTATTGTTTGATTAGTTTTCCTCGTTATCCACTAACGATTGATTTTAATTACCGTCAGAGGCAGCGATTGATAGGTTAGTCAAATACATATTGTCATCGGTAGAATGACTATTTACATATATTGATTTATCAGATATTGAACGGATCGCGTTTTCGTTACCCAATATTAGATATAGTATTTTCAAAGTATCATTCTTACCAAACACGTTTAATGTAGTTTCACTTTAGTAACCATTTAACTTGAAAAAAAAGTCGTTATAGCCCGAACGCAGCGAACCTGTTTCAAATCTATAAGGCCATGTGACCGTGGTTCGAATCCGGGCGTGTATAAATGAGTTTTTTCTGACTTAAGTACATTAACTATCATTGACTCCTTGCCTCGTAAAGCACGTTAAGCAGTCGGTCCCGGCTACTGTCAATAGATGGCAGTCGTTACAATCGCCAACCCGCATTGGAGCAGCGTGGTGGATTTAAGCTCCAAACCCCCTCATCTTGAGGGGAGGCCTAAGCCCCTGCAGTGGGGTATAAAAAGGAGTGATGGAATGGAAAAACCATTTAACTTAACCGTACAAGTGCAACGCACCAAAACTATGGAAAGATTATTCTCGTTACTTCCACTTGAATCTTTTTTATTTTTCCTGTGTTTATAGTTATACGTTTATACATAAGATATTACTATAGTGGCAAAATAAACAAAAGAAAACAGTATTTGGTTTGGTATTTTGTTTGGTTCATTTTTTTTTCGATAAAGGACTCAAGAGATATCATGTTGTGTGTATCCTAGTATACTAAGCTCTATATTGTTATCTTAGAGACCCTAGCTAAAGAACCAAAGGTCACAAGTTCGATGCCCGCCCGGGACATATTTTGTGTGCGTGAACATGTCCATTTGTTCCGTGTGTGGGTGTAAAATTTGTATGTATTAGACCGTGTGTTACATGTCACTTGTATCATTATTATTTTACCAATTAAATTCAAGTCTTTACGTCTGGCATTCTATAAGTTCGTTTATAATTCTGTGAATTTGTAGGCCATTAACCTTTACGAATACAGCGGAAGTTTAACAGTTATACGGAACGTGAGAGAAGACGAAGATAAAAAGCTCATACTTCTTCGAATCAGCGGTTTTGTGTTAATATTTCTAAAACTCTTTAAAAATTTTCAAACGTGATGGCTGAATTATTCACACACAAAACATATATATATGTTTGTTAAGATAGTTGATATAATAATTCAACTATTTTAACGACACAGCTTAAAGCAAATGTCAGGTTGAGTGCAATCCATTAAGTTTAAATAAAATAACTAACTAAATAACTAAACTAACTAATAACTAAAATTTAAATAGAGCTTATGTTGTTTGTGGAGGAATGTTGTGAAAAATGAAACTAATTCGAAATGTATCAAAATACTTAAAACATTAAAAAGTATGAACATAGTTTTTGCTGATCTGAATACCATATTTTTTTTTTGCGTCAATTGCTTAAGGTTTAATGGGGTGCATCCGTAAACGCCGTTTGTATGGTTTGCCACTACACACTCTTCTTAAAGCAAACTTAGCTATCGAATCGGTGTCTCGGGTGCAAATCCACACATACACGGAACTTATATAAAACCACTCATGTCCGTTTCCGGAAGAGGAGACACTGACCAAGCGCACCTAGTTCTAACTAAATGCAAATTTAATAGAATAAATAATTAAGATTTCACCTGTTGCACAACTAAGGCGACGCACGCGCATATTACTAAAGTATTGATCAAGTTCGGTCCCTTGACGCACCTCACGCATTTCTCTTTAAAAGACACTTCCGTTACTTGCGGTTGGGACGGTTTCTGATCAATTTCAACTGACATTTTCTATTCATGTTCATACTTTGTCTGTCCTCGTTGTCAAATTACCTAAATGCAAATATCGTGATATCTTGCTATCTCGTACAATATTTACAACAATCATAAATAACACAAAGATAAACCAATATCAATGTAAATTAGCTAGAGGGTCACATGAAATTGGATTGGTAGGGAAATATATGACACGGATGATGACATCCGGAATTTTCCAGAACTTTATTTGAGGAATAATGATAATATATAGGACATCCCATACAGCGCCATCTAGTCCCAAAGTAAGCAAGTATTGCTTTGTTATTGGTTACTAGACAACTGATATACATATATATATATATATATATATATATATTACACCCAGATACTAAACGAATAAACATGTTCATGGACACAAATATTTGTCCCAAGTGGGAATCGAACCCGCGATCTTTGGCTATGCAGTTAGGGTCTCTAGCCACTCGGCCATTCGGTCAAACAAAACTCGGAATGGGGATTTGATATATATTTTATTACACATTGAAACCAATCATAGCTACCTACTAACAAAGAAAATGATTAATTTAAAAATATGGCGGTCACCGGCCCGATATCAATGTTAAGGGAGGTCGGTGATCGTCGATTTAGATTAATCCATTACCGTCACATCAGCGAACACCATTTTTACAAAAAACAATATTAACCAGGTGAACCGTCTGCGGTGGTACGACCACGTGATTAGAAAAATGCTAGATATCGAAACTAAACCCCGAGGACGAGGAAACACCCGAATCACATGGAGGTCCGTAGTAAATAAGTATCTCAAAGAAGTCCAAGTCAACAGAGACGATCCAAGACTGAACTGCCTGGACCCGCATGATACGGGGGGCCGACCCTAAATAAAATGGCAAAAGGCCAGGCAAAGAAGAAGAAGTCGATAGTTAAAAAAAACCGGCCAAGTGCGAATCGGACTCGCACACGGAGGGCTCCGTACCACCATACAATATAGAAAAACGAGGGCGACGTTAAACGAACTTAACATTAATCGTTATAATTATGTAATTTAAGAATTTTATTATTCTATAAATATATTTCATTTTTATTTCGGTAGTTATTTAGAAGGCGCTCGATCCTCTCTGGCTAATCCCAAAAGTAATGATATGAGTGCACTGATAGCTTATTATTACTTATTTCATTACAGTGAACCTTTGACTTTTAGTATCGGCTGTGAAGAAAATAAGCTCTGCTAAGCTCTGTCTGCTAATAAGCTAATTCAGAATAATTTCCGAGTGAGATTACTTAATTTAAGTAATTTATAATAAAAAATATTAAAATTCAGTCAGTTTGCGATACCTTGCCAGCCGTTCTTCTCGTAGGTATTAGCTATTTTAAATCAATTTTATCTTTTTGTATGTAAGTGCGTGAAACTGATATTGAAAACCACCGACATATATGTAACGCTTTTAGTGTGTGGGATTGTTTATTCCATAAACAAATTACTGTGTTTGGTCATGTGTACAGAGGCACCAGAATCAACATACCAGACATCGGAGTATTCAGAAGAAGCTATAAAGACGGCCGCATACGATGAACTGTTTTGTTAATTTGTATTCTTCTGATTCTTACTGGATTTTGATCATTTACAATCAGGACTTTTATGACCATATTTATTGCATGTGTAGCAGCGGGAGCCCTTACAAAATATTTTATTTTTGTTGTAAAACTTCTGACTTGTGGCAAGAGCTGATGAATTACTGTCAATTTGTTTGACATATCGTAATATTTTCGATTTCACTGAGTCAGAGGAAATATTCATACCTGAACTTTCAATGGCTATGTTCATTGGCTTGTAAATTTCTGGCAGGCCGGATAGCAAAAGTGTGCCTAGCCACTCGATGTCCACTTTAATGTCAATGTTCCGTAGCTTATGGGCTGTTGTCATTATTTTACTGATGTACCTACTCCTCTACATTTAGACATTAAGCTAAAGTAGTATTGCATTAGTCTCACAGCAGACCAACTCGGCATGTTAGCCCGGAGTCATCGAAAGCACGAGCAAATTTCCTTCGCCGTGCTTGATTCTTGAATATAATAATAATAATAATAACGTATACATCACAACAACGTCAAGGCCCAAACTAAGCATTAGCTTGTGTTTTGGGTACCAAGCGAAGACACCACATACATATAACAACCATGATCCGGTACCAGTATCGATATTCATCATATAAATACTGACCCGACCTGGGATTCGAACCCGGGACCTCCAGCTTCGCAGGCAGGGTCGCTACCCACTTGGCTAAGCGGTCGTCGAGAATGAAATGAATGAATATAGTTTACAGGATCGACAAGAAGTACTATCTTCGATCTGGCTTTAGTGTCACGCTTTTTGTCAATTGTACTTGAGTTTTCACATTCCACGCAATCCCATAACTCTTCGTGCTGCAAGTATGTTTTAACAGCAAAACGCCATGTGGAATAGTTATCACGGCCGGTTAAATTTTTAATTAATATCAGTGGTTTATTTGAGGACATGTCGAATTCGATGTGAAACTCAAATTTTGTTGTAAAAACTGAGCACGTTGCCTTAGTAGGTTAAGTCTTTTACAAAAGTGTTTTTCACACTTATTTGTGTGTATCATAAAAAATATCATATATAGCATAAAAAAGAATATTTAAGTAAGTAGGTATACGAGTTGTTTAGTACCCCATAACACAAGCATAATACTTGTTTACTTTGGGACTAGATGTGTAGGATGTCCCAGAATCTCCTGAACGCGTATGTACTTCGCAGTTTCTGTATCTATACCATATCTATACACTGTTTTGTGTTCCCTCTCTAGGGAGCGGTGCGCCCAAAGAAGTTCATAGTTCCGTGACATATACCATCGAGAATTTAGCAAAAATGACTAGCAATGATATTAATCAATAACATGAAATTAAAATGTAAAAAAGGGTTCTATATAATATTAATTTAAAATAATGTGGAGTTCCCCTTTCTAGAATAAAATATTCCCAGAAAGACATAGCAAAACTAAGGACTTCTTAAAACTAACCAGAACGCTTTTAAAATTATGACATTTCCTAAGGCAAAGAAGATGGTTGGCAACCATAAGCATAGCTATAAAAAATAAAACTACAACATTAATTAATTGACATTATAGTATATTCAACTCACAATATTTACAACTTAAATATAAAAAACCGGCCGACTGCGAGTCCAACTAGCGCCTTGAGGGTTCCGTACTGTTATATATCGTATTCATCGCAATTAACCGCCAGATGGCACGTAAAGGCATTTATCAATTTGAATTTGATTAAAAAAATATTATGTGATATATAATTACAAATTAACGATTTTCATGTTTTTCTATGTGCTTGTGCAGTGAGACCTTGTTTCTTCCTAAATTTTTTATTTTTAGGTGAACGGAAAGCGCCTTATACTTAGGTTTTAATTTATTTGCGAGTGTTAAAATATGCGGCGTAAAAGGCCGTATTTTTTGATTGCATTGACTTAGAAGCTTATTTAGCTTATTTATTATAGCACTAGGAGACTATAGACATTAATTTCAACTTGATACTTCTACGCATTTCTGAGAAAGAGTCATGACAAACAAACAGATAGACATACAAACGGACAACAAAATAATCCTATGAGGGTTCCTTTTTCCTTTCAAGTTACGGAACCCTAAAAAGGCGCGTTCATTACCTACCAGTTTCATTATAATCCACTATATTAAAAATGTATGATTTTTTTTAAGCACAGTTAATTATCCCTGGCACTTTTTATTATCTAAATATTTGGATTGTTGTAACAGGTGAAACGTAGGTATTATTACTAATTTTGTACCAACAAACATTTGTACCAATAATCTTCGTCAATCTTATATATAACTATGCATGTGAAGGGCTGACATCAAACATTTTAGTTTACTATAGGTTTAATTAAATTATAAACATTTTAATAATTATTTCTATCAAAATTTATCATCTCATTCAAATCAATCATCATTTATATATGTAATGTATTCCATAGAGGTATGAAAATCGTTTGTATAGTTCGCCTCAAACTTTATGGCGGATCGGAATACAATGCTATAAGCGTGCTTGCGCAGGTACAGTCATAAACTCCTCGCTCCACTGCATCCTGCTGCACATAAAACTGGTTACTGCGACGCGACATGTGCCTATTTTCACATCTGCCATAAACTTTAATTGGAACTGTAAACACCGCGGACTAGAGAGAAGAAGTTCGGAGCAACTGAGGGAGCAACGAGAGGTATTTTCGAGTGTGAGGCTTCTTGTTGCTGAGACCATCCGAATGTGACTTCACACATTCGGCAGCGAGACTTTCTCTACGAGAACATTGTCATCGTCTTATTCGTTTTCTGGCACTGTTTGTAGATGAACGTTGAAATAAATACCGCTGTTGGACTTTGAACGACTTTACGTAGTACTCTTAATACTCATAACACAAAAAAAACCTTTTCGATGTCTATGGTGAAGTGAGACACACGAGAATGTGGAGTAGACGCTCACGCCGAGATATGAGTAACTCTTGCACAAATACCGTCTTCGAACCGAGTCGATACGAGGCTCGGAACAAGGCAAGACTTACCGAGCACATTCTGTACATTCTCATATTTTGGCCGCTCGTTTGTAGTCTCACCGGGTATGATACCGAGTCCCGATAGTACAAAGACTTCCATCAGCCGTTTTTACACCCCACTGCAGGGGCTTAGGCCTCCCATCAAGATGAGGGGGCTTGGAGCTTAAAACCACCACGCTGATCCAATGCGGGTTGGCGGATTGTAACGACCGCAATCTATTAACAGCAACCGGGACAGACTGCTTAACGTGCTTTCCGAGGCACAGCGTCGGTGATAGTTAATGTACTTAAGTCAGAAAAAACTGGTACACGCCCGGATTCGAAACATGACCTTATTGATTTGAAACAGGTTCGCTGCGTTCGGGCTATCACGACACAACAAAGACTTATGATTAGAGATTATAAAGTTTTGTAAAAGATGTCTTGATGCTGTCTCGTTTTGTTGCAACCGAACGCGTATTTCATCTCCTCCTCTAACCACGAATATTAGCAACACGCGTATTGAACAACTGTTTGTCTTAGGTATGCTTCCTCCCTTGGAGGAGGCGCATGCAACAACTTTCATACCTCCAATATTTTTCCATAATGGTTTATTACAGTTACTTTCCTTTGTATTGTGCATTACGTGTCAAATATTTATCTATAAAGTATACGAGCATGTTAATAATTATAAACTAAAATATACAAAATAAGTACATAAAATTACTTTATACAGTAAATTTTAATAAATAAATTATGGACAATTTTCCATTCGCACTTTATTAAGTCCAACATTACTTCGCTGAGCAATTTAAAAAGTCAAGAATATGATAATCATATAGAATAATATGATGTTAAGTCTTTTTATTATAATATAATTATTTAAATAAAAATATGAAATATACATTAAACGTGATATCTATCTCAAACTACGGATTAAAATGCTTGCAAAAGTCAGTGAGTTTAGTAGGTATATAAATACTAAACCGGTGAAGCGCAAAACTAATAAACAAAAAACAAGAGTTTTTGCAGTTGTATGACACATTAATTGTTAACTATGACTCATGAACTCTAGATAGTCATAATAATTTTCATATTAAGGTCATGCTATATGCCAACATTTTCTCAGATTTTTCAAAGCAGTGGTTGAAGAATTAAGAAACCCCATTTGAAACATATAGGTAACTCTTTTTTCATACCTACTTTTATTCTAGGAAGCACATAAGAACATTATTTTTCAAATTTTCACACACATCTATATAGAAAATATTAATATTTGTGCCTAATTCAACCCTATAGTTCTAATAGTATCGAAGTAAAATAGCTGTGATATATAGGCAGACGGACAGACGAACGGACGTGGAGAAACTATCACGACATTCATCCGTTATTGCATTTTCCAAAAGCAAATGACATGCAATCATGCCACTAATAGGTCGATGTCGCATGGGCCACACAATTTGATTGGGTTGCGATCTCTAAAACGCTAGTCCATATATAACCTCGTTGGCACAAATCAGTAATTGTATCGAGCATGCATGTCTTCAATAACAAAACAACATAACACACGCTGTGACTAACATGTAAAAGTTTTGATACAAATTTTAACATCATTTTTTTCACGATAGCCATTTATAAAACCACAGTAAGTAGACGAATGAGCAATAAAGATTACGTAAAACGCCAATACAACTGTGAAAAGAAACTTCTAGATTTCTATTTAAATAGCGGTAACATCGCTTCAACTTGTTATATGGCTTCTAAATCACAGTCACAAAAATCAAGGCAAAAATATTAAAAGGGTAATTATGCTTATAGTCAAAGAAATAACAGACATGGAAAACTTGTCAGAAGAATTCGGTTTTGATATAGTGTTGGTTACATTTTTTATTTTATTCACAAACTTATCAAATATATCCGATCGAGCAGTGACGTCACACGCTGTATGGCTTATAGCGTCCAGAACTGGGGCAGAAAAAACCCTAAAATTCACATCGTTTGGGTCTAGCTTTCCATACATCCAAACTGGCATCCTATTGGACAGTATCCATAAGTTATGATCATAATCTACTTTAATGTCAGTTGGATAAACCATTGTTACGTTGTTCATATATATTCTCCCTTGAGACTTCATGTTGTAAACTTTGTTCGAAGTCCTCCAACATGCCACTGCGTTTAAGTTAACCAAAGAGTAAAAAAGTACGCCGGTTTTAGGTTCCAGGAAAGAAACACTGGATTGGGCGTTTGGACCTCTGCTTCCTAACAGTTTGAATGCGTTGAAATTAGCTTCGGCTATTGATTGATTTCGCAAATACTTAGTGGAAACTGAAAACTCGTTGTAACTAGACATAGGGTGAAAGTAAATCGTGCTGTAACCGTCTTCTCCCGGATCTGATATGCTGAGGCCGAAAATGGCATCTGTCCAAGTGAAGTTGTAACCTTTGACACTGTAGTCACAAGCCAAAGGATCAGGGTGGAAGTAATGATGGGTGATCCTCCAGGACTCGTTCTGTGCCCAGGAGTATACCACGATGGCTGGCTTGACTAAATCAGCTGCGTAGACGTATGTATCCGTACAGTTTAAAACTTCAACGGCTATGTTAGCGAACCCTGAATCCTCTTTGACTTGATCGTCTGGCAGAATGTATTTACGAAGAAGGTTGTCCGTTTTAAGGTCGTATACGATTATGGCTGGTGGATATCTTGTGTCGTTTTTCTCTAAATTACCCATTTTTCCATTGTCTAGCACCCACAGGCGTCCACAGCTGTCCGCGCGTACTCTAAACGGAGAGACAATTTCTGGTGGTCTACCATCACGACCTATAGCGTGCGCTGCCCAACTCGGATACGGGATTAGTTTCGGTGAAGTCACATTATCTGAAAGTAATAACAGAAATCATAAAAAATTTACATCAAGATACCGCATTGTAATTGCAAAAATCTGAGAAAAATAACACAAGTTATATTTTTAATACCTATTTAAAATAAGGTAATAATTTTGGTCTATATTAAACCCCAGTAATTATGCTCATAGTTTCCAGAAGAATATTTAATACAGTACTATTTAATACAGTTACTCCATACTAGAACCACATACGTACCTACATCAAGTTATCGCGTCGTCGTATTACAAAAATGTAAGAGAAAAATGTATACACAAGCGTACCTGACGTTTTACGTTTTTTTTTTCTCTCAGACCATCATATCATTATCATTATCCCTTTTTCACTCATATGTAGTTGTTTGGAGTAACAGAAACAGTTTGGATAGCGCTTCCCAAACTTTTGCATAAAAACTTCCACTTAGAGAAAGTGTGAAAATTCGGTTTATGTGGCATTTTTTATATACTCATTCGATTGGAACAGTATTCAAAGAATTGCATTCATATAAAAAAATTCGAACTTTTATCACATAGGTATTCCCAATTACCCAAAGTACACAAAAAAATGCACTAGATAGATGTTACAAATACAAAAGTTTTCGAAAACGACCCAGAAATCAATACTGCCGTACAAATACCTATTATTTATCGTTATTTCGACCGTTTTGAGTCATGAGAAACCGTATCTTGATAATTCTGATATCTAAGAATAATTACTACCTCGTTTACAAGTAAGCCATGGTAAATAAGAAAATATGGTAATTATGATTAAATTGTAATCAATGTCGGTTGCATAATTATTTTCTTAGACTACAGCAGTTTTAATGACGATTTCTAATCATGAGGTCAAGTATTTTATGCTAACTATTTAAGCCACCATAGCATAAATCAATATGTATTTATAGTTTATTTATCGATAACTAATCGAATTTAAAAATTCCAACGGGATTCGGCAAGTAACTATAAACATGCAATAATCTGCAAAGTATTATGTCATCACAAACGTAAACGCCTACGTAAACGTATTACCTAACGAATTGACCAAATTCATTCTCAAGGTACGAAGTCAAGAGGACATTTATGTCTGTATACTATAGATTCTTTATACTATAGACACGTAACGTTTTGATGTAACAATGACAAATAATTATGCATAATTACTACCAATTTACAATTCTAATTAATGGTACATACATTATATTCAGTAAAAAATAATTAATTAACAATGTAATATGAATAAATCATTGTATGAATTTCAATACAGAAGAATACAGAAAGTCTCAATGATAGAATGCGACGGAAATTATTCTGTTTACAATAAAATTATGCATGTCCAAGGGGCTCCAATTGAAGGAAGGGTCATTTAGGCCTGAACTATATGACACTGGGTCGGCTCCAGCTGTGCTCCTACCAGAGTCGTAGGTGTGTAATACCTTTTAAAAAATAAATTATCGTTATTATTATCGGCATTAAATATGTTTTTGATGGAAGAAAGTATAGATTCAGCAGGAACCGAGGTAAAGATGACCGGTGGTCGGGTAACTATTTCGGATCTCAGGGGTTACTTCAATTGTAATCGTTCATACATAGGTACCTCTTAATACAATAAAAGTGGCGATGATAAAACTTTACCCATTCAGTGTGAAATGAGATTTTTAATTTAATTTTAATTTAAGCAAAATCCTGTAGTTCTATACATATGAAATCGTAGTGTCTGTCTGTGTGTCAGTTCCGACTCATATGCCAATTGACTATTATTTTTTTATGATTTTATATGAAAGGATTTTTTAAATATATCATAACAGTGAAAAAAATTTGCCGTGTTACAGTGTCGTGATAGCCCAAAGCGCAACGAACCTGTCTCAAATTTAAAAGGCCACAGGACAATGGTTCGAATCCGGGCGTGTACCGATGAGTTTTTCTGACTTAAGTACATAACTATCACTGACTCCGTGCCTCGGAGAGCCCGTTAGCAGTCGGTCCTGGATGCTGTCAATAGATGGCGGTCGTTACAATCCCCAACCCGCAGTGGAGCAGCGTGGTGGATTTAAGCTCCAAGCCCCCCTCACCCTGGCGGAGACCTAAGCTCCTGCAGGGGGGTAAAAATGGGCTGATGAAGTGAAGTGAAGAAAGAAATTTAAATAATTAAAAAAATAAGTAACATTATCAAGCAAGTTATGAATGTTTAAAATGTCCTGTTAGACAAAGAGGGTAATACCGCACGGCGTACCTATGTGTGACATCAGGCCATTTAAAATAATGTTAAATATCGTTTAGCAAGAAAGAGACATAGTTAAAACTGTGAAAACTTACAATTTCCATATTCTGCAACTGAATATAATTTTGTTTATAAATTTTGTTATGTTATGAAGTCTATTTTTATATGTTATTTATAAATATAATATATTTAATAGAAGTCAAGTACCTTATTTTCAAAACGGCTGAACCGATTTTAATGAAACTTCGCAGACATGAGCAGGTCATTATGAGTGACAGGGCTACTTTTTGTGTGTTCTATATAATTATATAAAAAATAGTTGTAGTCTGTCTGGCTGTTTCGGTTAATCCCCGATACGGCTGAACCGACTTTAATCACACTATGCAAGCATGAATAGGGTGTACTCAGGTGTGCAATAGGGTACTTTTGTTTGTCTATTCGGATTAATCTCAAAAACGACAGAACCGATTTTAATGAAACTTCACACACATGAAAAGAAGTGCTGTGTTGTGAGAACTATTATAGTTTTTTGTCTGTCTGTCTGTTTTCATTTCGAAAATATTTAGAATTCCAGTCGAAACTTTCGAAATAGTAGAAACTGCTGAAATCATGAAAATACTGTGAACAAAGTCGCGGCCTCGCTAGTTTACATTATAACGCTCGAGTGGCGCGACAAGAGCGAGCTTTTATAGTCGTTTGAAAATAATAATTTAAACTTTAATTTGTATTTTATGATGAATACCGTCGGAATACAAAAATGTGATAACCGAGTGGTAGCGAGCCCGCTTCTTGTTTAGAAGGCCCTGGTTCGAATCCCAGGGCATGTACCAATGAGTTATTTCTTACTTATGTACACAACTATCACTGACTCTGTGCCCATGGGATAGCAAGTTAAGCCATTGTCGATCCCTGTTGTCATCAATAGATGGCAGTCGTTTTAAAATCCACTAACCAGGACTGGAGCAACATGGTGGATTAAGCTCCAGGCCCCCTCATCCCGAAGGGAGGCCTAAGCCCTTGCAGTGGGGCATTAATGGGCTGATGGTACGGACGGTACCGTCGAGTAAAATTATCTTAATTGCTACGAAATGTAAATGAATCACTGAACAAAAAAAATGTTTTAATTGGTCACGGTTATGTTATATTATATGCAATATTTTAAATACTATACAAAACTATTTCTTCTGTTATAACAACAGCCAACAAGCCCAACAAGCCAATCTTTTTATTTTCCAACAAGTTTTTAATAAACAACTGTATTATTAAAAGTAACAAAACTCAAATGACACGATAGCCTTTGAACGAAGTTATAAAGCAGTTTAAAATGCTAACAGGTCAAACATATATTTTCTTTGATAATTTAAATAAAATAAAATTACAAAACCTTTAATTATTTAGAAGAACTGGCATTTAATACCGTAATCTTTCAGGCGTTCATTTTCAGAAGCCAATATGTCCAAGGTCGGACGAGTCAATTCTAATAACTAGTTGACTACTTATTTATGTAAAAAAAAAAATTGATTGCCGTACATAAGTGCAAACAGTGGATTAGAACGCGTGCAAACAGACAACATTTCAGCCACTTACTATAAGCTGATGTCACTTACGCGGCGTAGAGCGTACTTATTATAAGCAACCTGCGGCGTATTGTTAGATTGGTTTATATAACAGAAAACTGCAAATGTGTACACATCAGTGCTCATTGTAAGCGCGCTCACAGCTTAGCTATTGGTTTATCTGCTTGTAAAATCAAAACAGTTCAAGGTGCATTGCTGCGCCACATACTAAAGAGTTTTTCTGACCAAGACCATATTAGAAGATACCGAGTATTATCCCAAAATATCAAAAATTGCCAAACTATTATGTCATATTTGCCAAAAATTGTCAAAACGCAAAACAGCGAAGAGAAAGTGCGTTAGAAGAAAGCTGTTTTTCAGAACATATACAAATCAATGTTTTCCTTTTCTAGATGAATAACCTTTTAAACTATATATCTATATTTATTTAATGTTAAAGATAATATTTTGGCTTTTTTTTATAAAAAATAGTAATTACTTAAAAATATTAACATAAGCATAGCTACGGACTTTTCTATGTACATGTGAAAAAATTCCAACCCAAAAATTATTAGGAAAAACAGCTTTCAAAAGGTTGAAACGGAGATTGCGATGCTAAACGGAAACCGCGGAATTCCACAAAAAAGGAATGTTACCAGAACCCTGTTACGTTACTTCTAGAATCGCTCAAACCAATGACATGCTCAAACCTATGAATGCGGTTTTCGCCATAGACTAGAGAGTTCATCTGACAGTAAGATAAAATATATATTTATGTCATATATACAGACTTGAGGTGATATATCGCGACAAGACTGTAACTAACTTATCAATCTAGAACAGCGCAAGGACCCACGTACCTGTTAATTGAAATCTATTAAAATTGCTAGTATAAAAATCTCATTCTCTGAACATAATATTGACCAATTTGAAATACACCATACCTCAATCGCATAGGTACTCCGATTATAACTTAAATAGAATCACACAATACCTTAACTTTTACAGAAACGATAAACAAGTTAAATAAATAAAAGTTTTTGTTGCTACTAGAAATTACTCCATCTATGCTTTATATATGTATACCTCAGTTTACGGAATTTAAAAAACCAAAAATTACTGCCATAATATCGTCATCATTTAGGGTAAGCTGAAACAATAAGAAAAGGATAAAATGTTCTTACCATTCAAATTAATGTAATTCAAACTAGCCGGCACGCCTGATCTCCATCTCGGTACAGTGATGAATAGCCTATCTCCATATCTCTCGAGACCCATTGGGATATCATTTTCTGGGATAAACTCCTTGCTGTCTAGAGCTTGCTGACGTGCCTCTGGGGACGGGAACTGATAATCTAGCTGCTTCCATTCGTAGACTATGTGCACCTGATCCATACAACTCGATAAAAATATTATGTTGATGAAAATCAGGAACTGTTGTAGACGCTCCATGGTGTTTGGGTTCTGAAAATAAAACAATAATACAGTTTTATAAAAATAATAAGTAGGCACTGTCATAATCTAGTGTATATGTTACTGTGAATGTTTGCTAGCAAAAAAAAAAAACAGTTATCCCACAGGATAACCGTGCCTCTCTCCGGGATGTAAAGTAGCCTATGTCATGCTCCAGCTCTTAAATGATATATGTGCAATTTTATTAAATCGATCCGTTACTTTATTGCTGCGTGAAAGAAGGACAATCAAAGTAACAAACAAACTAACGAACAACCTAACCAACAAACTAACCGATGTCTATTTAGCGGTCCCGGTACAAAACTGTGTATTTCATGTAGGCTAAGTCTCGGGCGGAAAGCTTACCTTTTTATATATTTAACCAGTAAATAGTGTAGATAGCCGAGTGATAGTGACCCTGCTTCTTGTTTAGAAGGCTGTGGTTCGAATCCTAGGGCATGTACCAATGAGTTCTTTCTAATTTATATACATAACTATCGCCAACCAGCACTAGAACAGCCTTATGGATTAAGCTCCAAACCCCCTCATTCCTAGGGGAGGCCTAAGCCTCTGTAGTGGGGCATTAATGGCCTTATGGTTGGTAAAGATATGACAAATATAATGATCATATAATTAAGAAGAAAGGGACCGTTTCGAAATAAATTCATTACACAATCGACCATACGTACATGTTATTGACCTTGATTCGGAAAGACTTCCAAGGTTAAAATACAGGCGCGGCCGGAATCGAAATGAGAATTCACCGATCGGAAACAAAACTTTTGAGGTTACTGTTTAAACGGCTTATTCTCGACCTTCATCTCCATGAAGGTGTTCTTTTCTTGAACATAAATCCATTTTACGTTTCAACTCGCGCATTTTCATTTCGCGTTTTCGCCATTTTACGTGACGCACTTTCGAAATGTAGTCTCTACTTGAACATTTCTCAAATATCTAGAACCCATTCTCTGCCTATATAGATAGTTTTGGTCTTAGATTTCACAAATATTATTTAATATAGGTATATAATTTAAATTGTACCACAATCGAAAGTTCTCTTAATTCAGTCAAAATAAAGATGTTTCTTTAGTTTAATAGTTGATTTCAATGTTCAAATCAAGTCAAATCTTTATTCCGTAGTTATAGAACATAATCTAGAAATAAATTAAAAAAGCAAATGATTGTTATTGAAATTATTGAAAGAAACTGATAGGCGAGCGGTCTACATCCATCGATTTCTATCCGCAAAATAATTAGGTATAATAAACTCTTGTATAAAGCCTTGTTTTCATAGTAGTTTTAAACCTAAATGTCAACTGGGATCTTGTAAAAATGTATACAATTGCCCTTTAAAAGATTTTGCCATTTTATTAAGTCGGCTAACATGATCAGCAAGTTTAGCAAGTTTATTTTTTGTTTCTTGTATTAACATTATGCTTATCAGTAGTTTTCTTAGATAAAATTAATTTTTATACATATTATTATTTTAAAATATGCCGGTGATTTCATTCAGCATCATAAAAATTTGAATGTGGATATAATAATAAACGAGTTTGTTTTTGTATCACTCTGTACTAAAATATTGAGATATGGCGTTATGCAATTACCGTGGGGACACGCGGGCGACTGGCAATTACATCGATCAGCGGCCGCCAGCGGGATGTTCCTCCCGCTGCAGTCGCCCCTTTCTTATACCTAATATTTGTTTGAGTTAGCTTTTTCTGCTAAATAGTATACAGTCGGTTTTAGTCACGCTGCAGCGGAGAGCCCATCGATTCGAATAATTCGTGAACACTTCCACAGCTGCTCCCGTCCTGCTTTTTGTTATAGTTGTAGAAGTTGATGTGCTCAGCACGCACAGATCATCTGCGTACCGGGACACGATGCTGTAATCGTCGGATGATTTCTTGGCATCCTAAACACATACTAGTTAAATATTATGGAGCCAAGTATGGAAACCTGTGGGACACCACGTGTTACCAGGTCCTCGTTCCCGATAGTTTTGCAGAATCCGCGCTTCGTAGACTCCTACCCGTCAGGTAATTCTGTAAAGTTTCGATATGTTAGCCGGCACGTTGGCTTGTTTGAGCTTCGTAAAGAGCATGCCATGATGTATGGCGTCGAAAGCTTTAGATGGACCTTAGAGATTAGTAACTATCAATTTGCAATGTTGACTCCATCTCATGGTTTTGCATCTACAGGTACGTGTTACATACGTCGAAATTTATTTGTTCTCTATGTGGTTTTCAGAAGGTGTTAAGTACCATAAGTCCACTTTATATAACAATTTGTAGTTATTACAGACTAAACGAAGAGAAGCGTGCTCTCCCGATTTGGAATGTACGACAGAACTTAAGCTGCCAGGTGTTCGGGCGGCAAAGAGCGCCACTGTCCACACAACTCACAATAATTTCACTGTCATTGTAATTATTGTTACATACTTTATATGGTATAAAGGCTTCCAATGCAGTAATAAATACACCAAGTTAGTAATATTAGGATTTCACAGCAATTTCGCATTGAAAGTAATTAGCTAAAATACATTGCATATTACAGTACATAGGTACCCAATTTCTTGTTGTGTTTAATAACAGTATTGGTGAATACCCGTTTTATATTGAGTAGCGAGAATTTTATGAATTTGCTTTTTATCTTCATTTAATGGCCAATTATTGGTCGTGAGCCATCCGCGTATTTTGGAGATCGCATTGTTTACATCGTCTCATACAAGTTGCTTTCTGGTAATTTTAAATACTAAAGAAATATTATCAGCAAATTATACTATCTCGTGATATTTTTTTACAAAGTGAGTCAATTCGTCACTTAGAATAAGAATAGAAATGGACCAAGAATTGAATCTTATTGCCCTTTGACACTGCAGATCCAGGTGACCTTTCTCTGCATACATAAACCCTCTGAACTCTTTTACATAAATACGACCTCGAACGTTCGAATGCACGATTCTTGAAACACTAGAATGATTTTTGTTTATACATACATCATAAACATAGTATCTCGACCAATGTATCATGTTGGTCACAGTCAAAAGTTTGAGAAAGATCATAGAAGACGCATATAACATCTTCCGAGTCCTCTCAGGCTTCAAAGATGTTGAACGATCCCTGGTGAAACCAAACCGTTAGTTCTGTCAGAACTATGAGCATTAATTCATTGACAATCATTATTGTTTACGATTGTCTGATATTCTTTTTTTTATTATTTTTTTTTAACGTATACATCACTACAACGTCTAGAGCCCAAACTAAGCATTAGATTGTATTTTGGGTACCAAGCGAAGACACCACATACGTATAACAACCAAGACCCGGTACCAGTATCAATATTCATCACATAAATACTGACCCGACCTGGGATTCGAACCTGGGACCTCCAGCTTCGTAGGCAGGGTCGCTACCCACTAGACTATGAGGTCGTCAGTCGCTACTATTCACTTTATAGTATAAAACAACCTGATTTCAAACCAGTCTATTAAGTTTGCGTATTATAGCTATATGGTTGGTATTATTCATGGTAATAGATAACATTCCTTTCAAACAAATGCATTTTATTCGTGACAAGGTTCCATTCAAATTTATTTATTGCAGTGATTAATTTAACATGCTCAATTAAATATCCATTATTATGTGAAAGGGACAACATTTAGCCCCGAATAAATAAACTTCATTGTTATTTAATCATTATTATTATTAGATGCATCAACCGTATTTATTTTGTGTTGGAATTATTTTTGTTTTGACTCAACGATATAATTTTTAGTTTTCTTATTGTTGTTGTTATATAATTTTTAGCGTGTTCGGTAAAATGTATAGATATACAGATATATAAGCATAGATGAACAGTTCACAGCGAAGTGAATCCATAGAAGCCACAAAAAATCCTGACGTCACTCTGGTGCTAATTGACAATCCGCTCAATCTTTGTCTACGTTTGACTCTATGGTTTGACTTTACATCATCTTTACATATCAACCGGACAAGTTTGTTAAGTGTATCGTTGTTGTGGATACTATTGTTTGTTGCATTGGAAGGTTTCAGGGTGCTAGTGCTTTCCAGAAAACTCCTATAATAATTTAATTTAGTAGTTTTTTGTTTTTCACTGAGTTTCCGGGACAGACCTAGTGACAGTAAGGTGTCGAAAAATACAATTATTTATACCTAGTGGAGAGAGGCTAGAATTGAAGCCCTCGAAAATAATATTATGCAATAAAATGGTCTCCCATGTTTTATAATACATACTTAAAAAGCTTAGATATTTTAATAACAGTTACTCTAAGTTAAAATCTAATTTAAAAAATATAAATACCTACAATGTTTTATTTTTAAATTTTAAATTTATGTAAAGCATTAAAATCACCTAGGCAGCCTTGAAATAGTGGATTTGATCCGAGAAACTAATTTTTACAATATTAAATTAATTTTTAAGTATGACGTAGATCGATGAAGTTGATTTCATTGCATGTTATTGTTGTTTAGGGATTCAATGAGTGTGTATATACTGTAAATAATCATTGCATTTTCCTGTCACCACCACGTTCACAACCAGGCCCAGTACTTTTATTGAGGGTCGGTGTTAAAATTAAAATAAAATGAAAACTTTTCGAACAAAGTGATTCTAGATGACCTAGGCAGATTATTTTCAAAGTCAAACGTGTATTGAATTCAAAACAATGAACGAGGTTCCTTTGTTTGCCCACGAATTCTTATACTAAGTGACATCATACCATTCGCGGCATATTCTCATTTGACGAAGTTTGTAATATCGCTATGACTAAACCTGTGAAAATTTTAAGTTGAATAAGACAAAACAAAGGGCATATACTATGAATCGTGCCACCAGTACTTCCTGAATAATGAATTAGGTAGGTAGGGTTACGAACACTTTCTCTCCGACTTGAGTGAGCATCGACAAAGATCTCTTGCACGCGTTTTATATTGTATTTATTTACAACAATGCAATTTTACTGTGAAACAATAGGCTAATTTTCAGTTTCATAAAATATACCCGTGAATCTGACAACTTATTACAATATATTTCTACTTATTGCATGCAACTGTAACTTGGTAGAGTTGTCACCTCGTACTAACTCTTTGTCAAGTGCGTCGCCTTTTATATTGGCAGGTATAGTCGTTCTAGTGCTTTTCTTGTCGCCGAAACTCCAGCCAGACATGTATATAATCAAAACGCCCTGATACGGCAAGGTACAGGTCCAATCAAACTTTATGGCGGATGTGAACATAGGCACAAATCGCGTCGCAGTAACCAGTTTTAGCTGTAGGTGGACGCAGTGGAGCGAGGGGCATATGACTGAACCTGCGCAAGCACACATAAAGCGTTGTGTTCCGATCCGCCATTAAGTTTGATTGGAACTTTAATAGAGTAATCATAAATCTGCTTCAGACGCAAAATTGCCAACATAGAAACAAATCATTATACGCAAAATAAACAATTGCAAAATTATTAATTTATAATATAATAATAATAATACATGGGACATCCCACACAGCGCCATCTAGTCCCAAAGTAAGCAAGTATTATTCTTGTGTTATGGGTTAATAGACAAATGTATACTTAAATATTCTTTATAATATATACATATATAAAAAATGTTCATACATGCAACTATCTCTCCTGGGCGGGAATCGAACCCGCGACCTTTGGTTCCGCCGTTAGAGTCTCTTATAGACGACCCAGAAAATATTAGCGCAGCGCAATATGATAAGATACTCTTTTCGTCTTTTTCTATGTAACCTGATTGGAATTTATATACAGTCATCAAAAGCATGGTGCCGTCACATAACATAATCATTGGGAAGTTCAGAAAATTAATAATACTAACATAGAAAGCGAGTTCAAAATCGACGTCTTAATATACTGGTTGGAAGGGAACTGCAGGAATACACGGAATCTGCTGGTTCGTAAAGTAGGTACTTTAGTATATCATTTTTTAATTTTACAAAAAGCATTCTTTTTTCAAGTTTATGACAACATTTTTTTCACATTGTAAATGGTGAAATAAAAAATCTGAAAATAAGAAGAAAAATAGAATAAAAATTTATTTTTATGTGCTAACTCTAAAGCGCCCACAAAATTTTTATACCTAACTTTTAATATATCACCTACTCCTAAATTTTTGTGATACTTGTACTGTTGCCGAAGTATGACAATAAACTGTCACCTCAAAATTTTGTGAAATGGTGCTTTAAGATATTATCCAAAAATTCTAATGAAATGTTAAATTTGTAATGAAATGTTAAACTATGCACCCATGATTTTTTTACTTAAATAACCAGTTCATATGTAAGATCGAAAAATATTCATATGTAATCGGTATGTGATTCGTATCTAAATATATTTTTAACAAAAAAAAAACACGATTCTAGTATTTTAACATTTACAAAATTGTAACATCAACATTCCATTTAAATCTACAAAAAATCCCAAAAGACAAAATCCCACGCATCCCAGATCTCAAGGTGAACCGGACTTTTAACTCTTTTGTTTAAAAGTTTTCCTGTTATACGTTATAGGAGAACAAAACTTAATAGTGTAAAGGGCATGTAACGTTTTTCTATAGATTCCTTGTTTACATTCAGTAAAATTGATTATTGCACTAGACAAAGCATAATTTTGATAGTCAAGGTTTGATGCAGTTGCAGAAATCACCTACTTTTATCACAGCAGAAATGTTCACTACACTTATTGAGATTAGGGTTTCCAGACCCAAAGATATACATCCAGTTTTAGATAGCTAAAATGCGGGAATACATATGAACTCTACTATTTTAATCTTAAAACACAATGTAACATCAATAAAAAAAAATTATGTTAAATTTTCCTCAGAAAAGAAACGCGTGGAAGCATCACCTTAAAATTGCTACCACATACTTAAGTCGACGGTCCCTTAAAGCTGTAAAAAAATCAAGCTTCGGTGTAAACGCGATCAAAAAATTGGGTCAATTTACGCCTCATATTTTGATACTCACTCGCAAGTAAATCAAAACCTATAAGGTACTTCGCCTTGACATGGAGTTGTCAAATTTGACAAAGAACAAGGTTTTACAGCATAAATATAAAAGAAAATTCGTCGTCAATTTGTAATTATACACGCATTAGACAAAAAATACTATTTGCGTTGACAATTATTTTTGATATTACATAATACATCTATACTAATATTATAAAGCTGAAGAGTTTGTTTGTTTGAACGCGCAAATCTCAGGAACTACTGGTTCAAATTAAAAAATTATAGTTGTGTAGGATAGTCCATTTATCGAGGAAGGCTATAGGCTATACTACATCACGCTACGACCAATAGGAGTGGAGCATCAATGCAAAATGTTGCAAAAACGGGAAAAATTATTCCTTTTGAGAGCTTCCGTCGCGCGCGCTGCGTAAACGGTTAATGTTAAGCAAAAATCATGTATTACGCAATTGTTCCCCTTTGAATGGTCTAACCAAAAGTCCGCGACAGCATATGTGTATCTTTTAAGGTTAACTTACTATAACCTTTTTTATGACAATCAAATTTGTTCTAACATAATGTACTGTTTGCGAAGATGTTTTTTAAACGTGATATTAATCCTTATCAAATTAAATACGTTAGTTGTCTTAAGCATTTCATGCATATTATAATTGCCCTTTACTTCTTACAACTTAAATTAATATCTTAACAGTTTTTATCGAAATATGAAAACTATAGCGGGAGAAAAAAAATTCGCTGTCTGCCTCTGTTCGTTAACTTTTTACTTTCAATCCACGCAATAGACTTTGATACGTTTTTCAGTAATATCTTATTTTCTTATTATCTTCTTATAATCTATTAATCTATATAATAGATTATTATACTTAATATAAAGCTGAAGAGTTTGTTTGTTTGAATGCGCTAATCACTGAAACTACCAGTCGGATTGGAAACAAATCTTTTTGTCTTTGATAGCCTGAATCTAGCGGAGGATTATAGGTTATTTATATGAAAACGAACTGCCTGTCTATTCGAGCAAATCGGCTTAGGCCAAAACGGCTTAACTGATTTTGATGAAACTTTACACATATGGAAAGGATGTAGTTGAAATCTATTGGAGATAATTTCCAATACGGCTGAAAAGATTTTAATGAAACTTTGCAGACGTGAAAGAAGGTTGTCAAGAGTGTCATAAGCTACTTTTTGTGTTTGTTTGTCTGTCTATCTGTCTGTCGTTTGTCCACACTGATCTATCAACGTACAACCAAAACTTTTAAATCTAGGAAGCTTAAATTTGGCACATAGGTTTATTTTATAACCTGATTGAGCATTAAGTTAAGAAAGGCTTTTTTTAGAAATTTCATACTTAAGTATGGGAGTGAAGGGACTTAAATAATGACGTGTTTCTGGGTTTTTAGATTTCCACCTTTTAAGGGTGGGAAACGGGAAATGAAAAATTGTATCAATTTTTTTTAAAGAGTGGAAGGGGAATGAAGATTGAAAGTTTGAATGCGTGTAACCAAAATTGGTACCAGCAAAAAGTACGTATAAACCATCTCGAACGTTAATAGTACCTATAACAGGAATTTGTAGTCTACGCAAGCGAAGCTGCGGGCGGTCGCTAGTATATAATATATTGTGTGGTGGTTATCAATAAATCAGTTAAGTTTGTATGAAATTTGTATTCTCGGGTACTTTTCTTAGCACATGGTGACGAGGGTATGACCATGAAAAAAATTTAAAAGGTTTTAACCAAAACCTTTCATTACCCTATAAATAGAAAAAAATTATTATAAATAGATTCGCAGACACTTTTTATCATAACTTACAGGTTTTGTATGTATGTATATCCTTCTGTGAAATCTTTCTAGCTTAGTTAACCAGAGTTCTTTTTTTTTTATCTATATGAAATTGAATTAAGTGATATTTAAGCATGGAAACCATTACAGCCTAATGCACTAGTTTCCATAAGCCGATGCTTAATTATCGTGGGGGAATCATTTCTTAACTAATCACCTACTCAAGCTCAAGGAAAGGTGGGGTAGTACCGCTACCGTATTTTTTTTACGTGAAAACGTTTTTTGTGATTTATAGTAATTTCAGAGAAACACTTTGTTTTAATGCTTAACCTACTTTTTAGAGCACCTCAATACCTACACGACGGCACACAAACATCTTGTCTAACCCTTTCCGTTGCGGTGTTATGTTATGACTACTTTTTTATCGCACGGAGTGTATTTCGAGGCCGTCCTTCGAGAGGGGTCTCGATGACGTAAGTGCTCTAACAGGTATAGAACATGTCTATTTTCAAAATATGAACACCAATTGGCGATACCGACCTTGAGTCGCGAGACATATTAACGTTTATGGCCACAACAAAAGTGTCTCATCGCTAATTCTAACAGAACTTTTGTACGGATGCCTTTTTAAAAACGTTTTCGCGTTAAAATAAATACTTAGTTATATTTAAAACCTAGAATAAAATACATTTAAAGAAACGTTTTCAAACACATAACATTTCAGTTCTTCACGAAGTTTATATTTTCTTTTTTTACTTACTATCTCTACTATTTTTCTGACGATTTTCATAGAATTAAATTAGAAACAGTTTAGCTTTAGTTACTCGCAAAATGCAAATAGACCACATTCGTCGAGCGAGACCCTAGCACATACCTCGTTTAGAGGTCAAACCAGATAACTGGTTCTATATAATATTCAATGTTATAAACATGCAATTCGTCAAAGGCATACAAAATGTAATTAAGTTGTAGCTTTCGCAGTAAATATATTTATATATAGCCATGGCATATTATTGGTGAAACCGAGTTAACCGAGGTCACTAACCACACTGAGTAGGTAAACTTTGTTCTAATTTCGTGTGCCTATCTCATTGACTGATTGATAAGAAAATCATATTTTTTAATTAAGAATAACAATAATAATACTTGAGACATCCCACACAGCATCCTCTAGTCAGTGGCGTGTGGTGGATTTGGAACATGGCTACGCCAACACGACATATGAAGTTTAAAATCATTTTGGTGGAATCTTTAAAGTTCAGATATTTACCTTAATATGTCTGAAAGTAAGTTTTTATTGCGCGTTTTTACGCCATCTGTTGAAATTTTACTAACCTAGTCTAACCTATTAGTTTAGTAATAACGTAGCAGATGGCGCTATTTGGCAAAATTATATAATCAAATTGTGTGCTGTGTGAAGATAATACAACAGAACTAGTTTTTTATTTAAAAGCAAAGCAAGGTAATTGTGAGAATATCTAAACAAAAAATAAAATAAAATAGGTACCTAACCTATTAGACAAACGAAAAATCTCTATTATTAAAATATCTATTATTTTACCTAATGATTTCACCTTAGTTAAATACATCATAAATACTTATTTATATATAATAAACTCGTCAATGATTTCATTATAAAATAAACCTGACCCAGACCTGAAATATTACGTAAATATGTGTGGATTCGTTTGTAAAAATCATTGTTTATAAAAGCTAATTGGTTTATAAAGCAAGAGATAGGTACCTATGTTCTGTATGATTTTAATTACCTATTTACTTTGTCACTGTGCAATGACTGCGAAATACATTTGTTTCAGTCCATTGAAATCCTCCAAAATTTCCATTTCGTTATTTGACACTTTAATTTCACCTAATTCATCATTACTTTAATACAACTTTAAAACATAAAACACAACAAATCGCAATGAATGCAATGCAATGAACACAGACAATAATTGAAAACAATAATGAAGTTAGTTTAGCCGCAGAATTCGCAAAGTTCTGCCTGCAGTCTAATTACGTACGAATTTCATGTCTTTATGCCTGGCTTAATTCCAGTATAAAATCCAGTAGGTACCTACCGATGATGCTCGAAACGTAAGAGGGATAGATGCCATTCATCACTACATGTAAGAAGAAGACAGACATAAAAGACGTAACTCATTTGGCTTGCCTCACGGCGTGTTCGCAACGTGTCGGTTGGCGTCGGTATGTCGTGATCGGGAAAGAGAGGGAGGCCGGTGATAGGGTATTAAGATAGGTCAGTAACAGTCAGTAATAGCGCGCCATTGCATTATATGCGCGCGCGGGAAATTCAAACACTCAAAAGAGTACAAACTCTAGCGTTTTCCATCATTATTGTAGGAAAATTTTAGACATGCATGGCTTTTTGGCTTTCAAGGAAGACCCGCGCCTGCCTCTAGTCCCAAAGGAGGTAAGTATCATGCTTGTATTGTGGGGTACTAGACAACTGGTATAAATACTTAAATTTTCTTTTATAATATATACTATATAGATATTTTTACGCTCAGACACGGAAAAAATAGACATATTCATGTAAACTTTGTCCCGGGAGGGAATCGAGCCCGCGACGCTTGGCTCCGCAGAGACCGCAGATAGGATCTCTAACCAATCGGTCAGTCACCAATTTAAATAATAAATAGTTGACAATTTTGTGTATTTCATGGTTAAAATGTTTTTGAAACTAATATGGGGGTAAACTATTCATACAAAAAAGAGGGTTCGACCCGTATCTAATCCACGCTGTATTTGTGTATTAATATTTACAGAAAAATATATGTAATAGGAGAAATACTGTCAGAGGCCGGTATGTTTTTTTTTAATATCTTATTTAGTTGTTTCAGAATAAATTCCTGAAAAACATGATTTCTGTTGATTCTTCGTTTTTGAAATAGTGAGCCGTAAATTCGATGTTAATGTGAATTTAAAAAAAAAAAAAAAACATAACGTGCCGCCTTATATATAGGGACAAACTTTTTAAATGACTGCAAATTTTAGTTGTAATTCATACACATTTCAGGGGTGGAAACAGTCACGACCCACAAGCTGTTTCAACGGGTATTTTATAAGTATTTTTGAAAATTTGCTCTTGTCGTCTCTGTCACTCAGGAATAGATCCGGGAAGAGGGATTGAAACGGAGATAGCGATGCCAATTCGAAGCCGTGGAGTGAAGACTATCCCCTTAAGATCAGTGATTTGAATCTGATGCCTCTATTGCAAATGAATCATTTAATACATAAAAGAGTTTTCTAAAAATGAAATCATTATAAACTTATTTAATTTAATTCATTTCTATATTATTGACCTTTGAACTAAACGAGCATATCATCAGTTTGACTAAAGTTAAATCACAAATTCTAGTTTAAAATAATGCAGAGGTTTGTAAATTTGCCATGGACAATCGAAGAAATACTTAGTCACTTCAAAGATAAAGAATGCAAGAAATAAATATTAATAAATGTACATGAAACTACGATAGATAAGGAAGGAATCTGCTCGTTGCATTACATTTAGATTTGGAAAACAAAAACCATAAATTAATTTGACAACAGCGTTTGGTTTTAGTTATGGACGTGATACATCCATAGTTTTAATTAGACATAAATCTCAATTCACAGTATTGAAGTGACATTAGGTACGTAATTTTGTGGGGTTGAGAAAAAACGATGAACCCAGTTTCCATTCCATCAGCCCTTTATATACCCCACTTCAGGGGCTTAGGCCTTAGGGGGGCTTGAAGCTTAAATCCACCACGCTGCTCCAATTCCTCAATTTAGTTCAAATATATTTTATCCTTATCCTTGATTGTGACACTTAGGTTTGAAAACGCGTCCTGCGTGACTTACGTAACATAACATAACGCAGGATGTTATATTAGGTGTAAGAAGCATCTATAATTATATAATAATTCTGTGGCATGTGGCCGTATGTGCGCGGCGCGCAGGGATGCAGATCTGGTCTGTCAGTCCGTCTTCAACCCTTAGGAGCTGTCTTCCCTCCTCGCCGCGCACATACCTAAGGCGCGGTACAGCAGTTTCGGTCAAACTATAGATATAAACGTATCTGAATTAGATAGTGTGAAGATAATAATCGGCCAAGTGCGTGTCAGTCATGCGTGAAAACAAAATCCCGTAGCTGTGCCAGATTTTTAAGCAACCATGTTAATAAATAATATTGTTCGATTTCGTCCCACTTTATGATTTTGTTCCAGTACAGTTAATATGTGGTTTAAATATTGCATGCTAAATTTTAAACGCTGACCAGTTTATGAACTCTTATCATTTTGGAAATAATATACTCATCCTCTGTCAAATCAAATCAAAAAGTTTTTATTCAATATAAGATGTCACAGAGTATCTTCTGTATTTTCAGATTAATGATTACTATAATGTGTACATCTGTTGTCATCATACCTGGAGATGCACCAAATTCAAATCTGACGCAAAACCAAAAATTATCAGAGTAAGGCGTTACTGGGCTTCGTTACGTTAGATATGAGTTTTGGGATGATGTGTTAGCTCAAGGGATGAACACGCGCATTGCTTTCTGGCGCGATAGTCGCCCTAAAAACCCTGGAGAGTCCTCGTACACTGCCACACGTCTCATGGAACACGCAGTACCTGAATGCAGTCGAGGTGATAATCGCCAGCGAGGGACTACAACTGAGTCCAGCGAGGATAGAGCCGAAAGTGTCGTGATAGCCGTGAGGTGGCGATGGCCGCTTCTTGTTTAGAAGGTCGTGGTTCGAATCCCAGGGCATGTACCAATGAGTTGTTTCTGGCTTGATGTACATAGCTATTACTGACTCTGCGCTTCGGAGCACGTTAAGCCGTTGGTTCTTGTTACCATCATTAGATGGCAGTCGTTAAAATCCACCAACCCGCACAAGAGCAGCGTGATGGATTAAGCTCCAAACACCCTCATCACGAGGGGAAGCCTAAGCCGTTGGAGTGGGGTATAATGGTCTGATATGGAAACAAAACCAATTAGAGTCGCTCCCTGTCGCTCCATGACATTGATCATATGAACTCAATCACCTACCAGCTTGCCTAGAAGAGGTACAAGCAATCCCGCCAAAAAGCATTGCAAATAGCCAGCAAAGTTCAGGTTTAAGTTTTAGTGATTAAGATTTGTACCATATGCGTGGCTAATTCTTAGTGAGCCTTCAACCTGTGCATTATATGATAAGCACTTGGGTAATGTATTCATTTCTTTTATAATCACTTATCGTTTTATTTAGAGATACCACAACTCTTGCCAATCTGCGAACACTTAGTCTGAATCGTGTTCCCGAACATTAAGCAAACGCCTGAAGATACAAACGGTCTCAACTGTTTTGAAAATCCAAACAGCGCTCAGTTCAACTACTGGCTAGTCGGCACACTTCAGTTTAGTAAGTTTAGTAAGCGTTTGTGACCTTGATTGGAAATAAAGGACACCTGCAAAAGGTAAAACTCTCCTCTTTATACCATCTTATATTTCTTTCGTAACACAGTACATTTTCGATTTTTCTTGAGTACGTTGAGATGTGCAAATGATGTAAATTATGTGAACACTGTCATCAAATAGCCCTTATGTCATAGTGTACAATGTATATTGGTGGTCTGTGATCATAGTACAGTACATTAGAGTCCGCTCGCCTCGGCAGGTCTAATTTTGTGGGTCACGGCCGGCTCGTGCACTTTAAATAACCAGAGCACTTACTATTGTAGACACAATGTTAGGGTAATATAGAAATATCTTGTTGTTGAACTAATATCGAAACAAATATTTTTGTGTTCTCTCAAGATCTCCAAATATTTCATAATTCAAAAATATAACTGTAACGAAGCGACGTCTGCACATAAAAAATATTGCGGGAAATTAGATATCGTTAGAGAGAAAAGTCATTAAAATTCGCCAACCAGAACTGGAACAGCGTGGTGGATTAAGCTCCAAGCACCCTCATCCCGAGGGGAGGCCTAAGCCTCCACAGTCGAACATAATGGGTATAATGGGTACATCATCATCATCAGCCCGTGTCTCTCCACTGCTTCTACGGACGCATTTCAGTGTTTATAATTTTATCCATCAAAGAAACACCGAGCATAGACCGCTTCATAGCACGCTGTGCGACTTTAAATTTGTGAATCAGTCCTGCCGTGAGAGTTCATTTTTCAATATGGTACATGGTAAAGCAAAAAGCACGTTATACACAGAAAAACATTTTTAAAGTTTCATTTTTTGTCGCTTATCTTAATATTAATTTATTTAATAAAATACCATGATACTATCTCGCAAATCGCAAAATTGGTGAAACACTACTCGGAAACAGCTGAAAAGAGCAACGACCGACTATTCTTTAAATTAAAATGTTAGCGGGATTTTTGTAATATAATCATTTTTAAATTGACAGTTGGCGATAAACCAGCTCTGTCGTGTCCAACCAGTCCAACCAACCAGTGTCGTGATAGCCCAAAGCGCAACGAACCTGTCTCAAATTTATAAGGCCATAGGGCCATGGTTCGAATCCGGGCGTCTACCAATAAGTTTTTCTGACTTAAGTACATAACTATCACTGACTCCGGGCCTCACGTTACAATACCCAAGCCGCAGTGGAACGGCGTGGTGGATTTAAGCTTTAAGCCCCCCTCTTCCCGGGGGAGGACTAAGCCCCTGCAGTGGGGTAAGAAATGGGCTGATGAAGAAGAATGAACATAAACCAGCTGTCTTTAGTATTAGATTTTATAACAGTAGGGTAACCAAGCATTTAGGTTGTCCGTATTGTGATTTTTCTCGGTAACCGTTAGTTTTCGCCACCTGCTTATTTAAAACTTTTTGTGTATTTTGTACGCGTTTTTTAAGCTTGGTTTACGTTCAGCCGAATAGTGTGTATAGATCAGCTAAATAAAAAACCGGTTCGTTGTACGTTCCATACCACCATTTAATATATTTGTATTATACATTTACTTTTTCCGATTTAGACATCGCAGCGATCCGTGAAAGAAAAACTGTTCGTTTGTATTGGTCGTAGCTTACAATCTACATTATGAAACGGCATTTTCAGTAGTATTTGTTGTTTAAATACAGAGTGAGTACATGGTTCTTATACCGAAGTTCCGAATTTCTAATATAGCTTTTAAGATGGCAAAATCCCGTAACAAAAAATAACTTTTTAACAATAAATTAAACCTACCAAAAAAGAACTAAAAGGCAAAAATAAGTAGTAATTAAGGTCTTAAACTAATGTAACCATCGTAATTTTATTTTGAGTCGGCGTTATATTCGCCGTATAATTCGTCAAACAAATACATGTATTTGTATGATATTTATTTATTTTCTTAAAGTACGAATTTCACATGTAAGTCACACAAATTTCCAATTCACAGCTCTTCACATTGTGACAGCGATAAAGTCACAATGCGGTATCCGTATGAACATCCATAGATCTTATGTGAAAGCATGTTTTATACTTAAAATAATGGTTCACTTATATAAATGTTAAACATGTCAACTGCTACGTAACAAGTGCTTATTGTTTTATCTGAGCAGTTATAACGTTTTTTTATTATTTGAAACAGGACTGGTTGACAGCGATAGTTAGCGTAGTAAAGTGATGTCGAAAAAAAACTAAATAGTATGTCTGTTGCTTTCATAATGTGAACTAGTCTGTGGCTTGCATGGATTTTTTTTTTGTCTGACCTGAACGGAACATTTAATACCTTTAAAAATTTTAGTGAAACCTGAAATACGTTTTTAAGAGCATAATATAAGAAATATCATATGTCGGGCAGTACAGTACAATACAGTAAAACATATTTTGAATCAATATACCTACAAGGAAATTTTTTGTGAGTTTGTAGATATACATCCCAGACAATCATGTCTTTATGTTTTTTTTCGATATTTCTAATATTTATTAAGTAATGAATCCAAATGTCGCCCCTTTTTCTTAACCTTTACACTAAATGTAGGTATAAGAAAAAATAAGTAAAATAAAAACTTACGGACTTAGCTATACCGACACTTTATACCACTTCTTAATACAGGTGTACCTACTAATAAAGTCTTGTTGCATTGCATCTATTTTTTGAGGGGGTAAATAAACACACACGGTTTGCGTTGCGAGTCGCCTTGGCAGGTATTTTATAGGTAAAAAGCAAACTGAGTCTGGTTTTCAATAGAAGGATAAATCATTTTAACTCTAAGTGGAATCCTTTTAACTTCATCAATGTTAACTCAATTGGTAAAAAGCACGCTAGTATAGTTGACTCTACCAAAGCGGCAGAATTGTTTTCATGACTACCGCGTCACATTCTACTCTACCGCAACTCTACACTGTAAATTAATTCGCCATAATCGACACTAAAACCAAGCCCTTTTAGAATAAACACCACCTAGTGACCAAAATTATAAAATATATACCTATATGAACCTGCTCTGAAGTGGTATATATGTAATGCGAAAAATCGCATCGAAATCCCAGTTGTTTCAGTAAAACACATTAATTGCAACGCCTCCTGGTGGCCCTTATCTCAAAACGTGGTGGATCAATTCTTATGTGACACCTACGTTATACAATAAGCCGCACCAAAATCAACTCTGCCATTTTGAAAAAACATCTACTACAGGGCCCCTGATAGCTTATAAAAATAAAACCTATTTAAGGACAAACTTTGAAGCCATACATACGTCTTACAACAAACCGCATCGCAATCAGCAAATAGTTTTGAGGAAAATGGTAACAGACATACAAACAAGTACAAAAACACGACCATAAATTATACAATCTTTTACCCTAACTTAAACACACAATATATATATATATACCATAATTAATAAAATACAATTTCTGTGCCGTCGTAGGTAAAAACACAGTTCCTGAATATTTCACTCTTTTTTTCAATTTGGGAAGGTGACGCGACGTCGGGGTCGAGCACGTCTTCTGCGGCGGTTTGAGATGATAAAGCTGTTTAATACAATAATTTAAACATTTTTGGTTAATATTGAACGACTGTAGATGTGCCATAAATAAAATTTTAACTATAATAATAATAACGTATACATCACAACAACGTATTGTAGTTTTTAAAAGTATATAATATGTGTACACTTAGTTAACAAGTACTTGAAAAAATTCGAGAAGGTGACGCGGCGGATTGATGAATTTGACCAGCGATCGCGCGGCCCGTATGAAGTTCGGTCGGTGGCGCTTAGGTACCTTAGTACCAGTAACGTTTTAACGGCGGGTGTACCAAGTTCCATGCTTGGGTCCATGTCATAGGCGCCCAGCTAATAGTCAGTAAGAATCAATCAATTCATAACTCACAAATTGCACCTGTTAATAAAAAATAGTAACAGTGACTTTTTGAAATAACATTTCAAAAGATCTTTTCAACTACAACACATGAAATATAATAGTGGATTCAATTTTGTACAAGCTTTTATTTACCTTCATTGTTTTTATTTATGACTGGGTCCTGACAATGCAGCCAGGATCATCTCCTCACGAGGGAAATCCTCAACGCTTAATGGTATCGAGTTGCGTTTTACAGATAATATATATACAAAGTGGTTTAATATGTAGAGCTTACCAAACTAAACAAAAAGGTTAACAAAAGTTAAAAAAAAAATTTTCAGTGAATCTTGGTAATCCTTTGTTTGAACCATCTACTCACTTTACATTTTTTGTTTAGTTCGGTAAGCTCTACATACTCTATGAGTTTATGATATATTTTAAACGAGTAGTGCGACTGAACGTAGTTCAACTGTAAATAAGTTTTTCTCGGTAACAGTTAGTTTGCGCACTCTGTTCACTTAAAACTCTTTGTTTAGTTCGATAAGCTAACTCTACATACTCTATAAATTTGGACTACGTTCAGCCAAATGCCTGGTATATTTCGATCACTGCAATATGACCATAATACACACACCTGACAAAGTATCATAAAATTTGTGTTGTAAAGTCTGTTTGTTCATAACCTTCATGGCTCACGATTTAATTTAGTGCAACGGACTAGAGATAATTAAAATTAATTACTTACTGAGTAGAGACATTAACACTATAACACATTCTTGAAATGAAATTCACTACAGGGATCCGTTTTAATAGCTCCGAAAGTTTTTTGTTTTCGTTGTTCTTGTTGATGATTTTTACTTACTTACATACTTTATTTATAATATATATTAAGTACCTCCTGTACATGTCATGATAGAAGGTCGTGGTTTGAATCCCAAAAAACCGGGATGTATCAAAAAGTTTTTTCTAACTTAAGTACACAACCATCGCTTCTCGGAAATCACGCTAAGCCGTCAGCCTCGGTTAAAATCCACCAACCTAATCCTAATCACCAGCCTAATCCGCCACGCTGCTCCTGTGCGGAGCAGCGTGGCGGATTAGGCTCCAATACGGGCATAATGGGCTGATATGATCCTCTTATAAGAGGGTTAGTAGCGTTAATTTAGTCTCAACGGTGTGATTATTAATAATTTAATATTAGCCTAATATTTACTTGTTTGTTTTGGCCTGTTTTTGTGCGTTTTTAGGATTTAGCATCCAAAGAGAAAACAGTACCCTATTATTGCCACTCTGCTGTCTGACTGTCCGTCCTTCCGTATGTCACGAGTCTCTAGTTCATAAACAGAATGAATTATATAGTTAGTCTAGTTATATCAGTTTATTTTTGTATTTAATTGTTCAATAAAATAACTTAAAACATTGAATCTAAATTAATTAAGAACTAAAGCTAAAGAATATAAAATTAAAATCTATTTAAAAATAAAAATATATACCTAACAGATATTCTAAATAATAAATATAAGAAAATAATAATAGTAATATAAAATTAGTGTCAACCAGTATTAATTCAAGCAAAAAATTATTGTAATATTATAACAGTTTTTAGTAATTTTTCATTAAACACTAACCGAAGATAATAAACAGTCATTATTTTTATATCAACTAGCTTCTAAATGTATTAAATTTTTTTTTCATATTAACCACCTTTCCTTGTTCGTATTTTTTTGGTCTTATACAATATGATCCCGATAAAAAATATATGCAAATTTTATTTTTAACAAAAAACAGTTAAGTTTCTAAATACACTTTTCTCTTAAAATTTAACATATGCCCTTAATGTCCCATTTTAGAAAAACACTCTGTATAATGGACCTATAGAGCAGTTTATTATCGCTATATAATTCTTATATTTCAAAGAAAACTTATAGTGGGTATCTTCAACTTGATGATATCTGACAGTAAACCAATAATTATGTACCTACTCCTTCTCCTTTCCATCCTCCTTACTTCGCATTATCCTTCCACAACTCCTTTTCTCCCATCCTAAGTTCAGTCATTTTCTTATGGATGGAGAAACTACTTCTCGTAATGTAATTTTTTGTAACCCCAAACAAAATACAAGCAAATCGGTTTGATGGCATTTGACTTATGAGCGGATAGACAGATAGAAATTGTTATTTATACACGCTTTTGTTGAAAGGGTTACATTTATTCACCTATGAAAAGAGTATCAACTAACAGATAAAAAATATTATATTTATAAAACATTAAAAAAGATATAAAAATCGACAGGTTTTTTTTTTAATAACGTCTAAGGTTAATACAACCCTGTACGGCGGGTGGTAGCTGGCACGGCGGTAACTGCACAACTAGATCAACAAACGGTCATCGACCTCCTTTTTATTTAGATTATTGTGTCGTTATATTGAGACAATAATAATAATACCTGGAATATACCACACGATGCCATCTTGTCTTAAAGTAAGCAAGTATATATTAAGCTTGTATTATGGGTACTAGACAACTGATATATATTTATATACATTTACACCCAGGCACGGAACAAATAGACATGTTCATGCACACAAACAATTATCTCGAGCGGGATTCGAATCAGCTACCTTTGGTTCTGCAGTTAGGGTCTCTAACCACTGGACGCGGCCAAGCTCTGTTCAATATAAAGTAGACAGTTTACACCGAAAATAGTAGTTATACGAAAAAAATATGATGATTTTTTCAAGCGGTGTTAACTTAGTCGCTCACTAAAAGTACAGCGTATATTGCGTGAAGATAACTACGACATCGAAAATACTATTTATTCTTCTCACTTCCCATTCCCAAAATAAGATCGTATAACTGTATCAGTTCGAAATCGACCTCGGAACGCTGAGCTTAAGTTAACCCACTAGGCACCTAAAATTATAAAACATGCGACGGAATATACGACCTTTTTGCCACTACTACTTCACAGTTTCATATATTATTCACAATAAATTAGAGATAATGTGACAAACTGTTCATAGTAGCAGCGATAACCTAAAATAACCTCACGTCCACTTGTCTGGTGAAGGCAGTTAATACAATTAAGAATAAAGGCCATTATGAAAAACTGTTAATGGAAGACGGTTACATTCAAAAAGTTTCTAGAAATTTTTGAAAGAAATCCATTTATAATACCCGTAGAAAAAATTATTATATGCCTTCCATAAGTTACGTTAACGAAATCTTTCCATGTTAAAAGCAGTGCACTGCACTCTTGTCGTATGGCATGAGCTTGACAGTTTATAAGTAGTATACTGCTCCGTGGTAGGGTAATAAAAATTTTGACTTCATGTTTCTTTAACTTATATGTATGAGTATTTTTATTATGACAATGTACCTAATAGTATTTGTGTCAGATTCCACGTAATAAATTACTACTAAGAAAAACCCCGCAACATTCGAGTAAATTAGTGAAAAAGGAAAATGTCCACAAGTTATGTGTTGATTTCGTACAATAAAATAATTCAACAAATCGATCTAATTGAAAATATAAGCAGTTTTATGTTGCAGTTAGTACTGAACGTTAATGATAAATTAACTTGTCTAAAACAAAATTAGTTTCCACCATACCTATAACACAATATTTATATGAATAAATAAATTGTAAATACTCATTATTTCCTCGAAGACGTTAACGACTCCAATATTAAGGGATATAAATTCTAAAATCTACCTAAATTAAAATATTAAGGGATTAAAAAATCTGAAAAAACGGTAACGACCGCCATATATTGACAGCGTCGGGGACCGACTGCTTAACGTGCTCTCTGGGGCACGGAGTCAGTGACAGTTAATGTACTTGAGTCAGAGAAAACTCATTGGTACACGCTCGGATTCGAACCATGGCCCTATGGCCTTATAAATTTGAGACAGGTTCGTTGCGTTTTGGCCTATCACGATACAAAAAGCTACCTAAGAAAATATTTTCAATTTTTTTTACAATACATGTAATGTTTTTTTAGAATATTTTATACATATATATGTGATGTATATTTCTATCAAATTTCCTACTTTTTATATAGTTTGTAGTCAATATACAGTATGGATAGCATCATTGTTTATCCCAAATTTAGCGTGTTGTACTCATTGTTTTCTTGACCTTTGGACGACAAGTGCAAAAAAAAATTTCATTTCACAAGACATAAGCATATGTTATCAATTCCCAGGTTCAGGCTCTCAAAAGTTAATAATTCTTTCATGGGAAATTGTATCCGTTTTTATAATAAAATTCCAAAAGAAATGTTAGACTTGAATTCTAATCAATTTATAAAGCGAGTTAAAGTCCAACTCATGAAAAAAGCTTACTATTGTATTACCGAGTATTTAAATGATAAGTGCGCATGGACATCATTGTAATAGTTGTAAGACTTTAAATTTTAAAAAAAAAACAATTAAGAAAAACATATATTTAAATAAAATAAATAGGGAGGAGTTTCTTGCCGGTTCTTCTCCTCCTAGTTTTTGAACCGGTACCTAATCAATTTTTACGACTTTCAATAAGTGTGTGCAAACATCTTATATTGAATAAAAACTTTTTGAATTTTGAATTTCATACATGAAAAAAGTACCTAATTGATTCCCAGTCTCGTCAAACCTGTACAGCGCACACGTAACGTAACGTAAACCATACCATATACCTACTAGATACCTATGCCGCGTCCGCGCGCGCGCGCACAGGTAGCGACTGCTTACATGCTTAGTTGAGACTTACCAAAAATCCTCGGTTTTGTAAATCACACCAGGAACGATGGATGATTTATTCATAATGGTGTACCACGGAGTCACATTAATCCACAGAAAACGCTATTAACACAGGTTTTATTCACAGTTACCATACCAACGTCGTCGTTCGTATTAACTTTTCGGATATTCATTTTTAATTTGTTTGATGTGATGAACATTTCCAATTCAGAAAAATATTTAAGTTTTAATTACACGACAATACAAATAATTTTTTTAATGAAAGAAGAAGGGGAAGAAAGGTTCTTGAGTGGAGACCACGAATTGGCAAACGTAGTGTGGGACGCCCGCCGGCTAGCTGGACCGACGATATAAAACTAGCTGCCGGTAATAGCTGGATGAAAATGGCTGAGGATAGAGAAGTGTGGCGTGCCTTGGGAGAGGCCTATGTCCAGCAGTGGACGAATGTGGGCTGATGGATGGATGGATAGACAAATATTTTTTTAATAATTAATGGCTCTTGAATTTTCTGTGTGATGTCCATTTTGGTTTAGACATTCAGTCACTCGCCTAATTATTTTATTCACGAAATTAAACTGCATCAAGAAAGAATACGATAAACTTCAAACAGCTGATGTTCGCGGGTGTACACGATCCGCATACGAGTTCCATTAAATAAAGCACATTTGCATTTTCAATAGCACTAAAATAATGCGACATTTCGAAAAATATCAGCGCTGACGAAATAATCAGTCTTTATGAAAAAAAAAAACACACCGTTCAAACATGTTCATAGGTACAACCTATGCAACGTCACAATCATGTCATGTCACGGTCCCGATAGCGATTAATTACGCATTACGCAACATATAGCAAGCCGCGCCGCGCCCGCTTCACCCCGCACTGCCGCTACCTGCCTCGGTCGCTGAGACCTGCGACAGTAAGTTTCAAACGAATTTCAAGGCTGTTTTTCCGGCTTTCGGCGTGTACGCCAGGTCATAGTGCAATTAGGGTTGCGTGTTTATCTGTAAACCAAGTAGTATTAAAAATTTATTTAATCGAAAATGGCTACAAATAAAAATATAGTTTTTTGAGCGAAATTGTTATTGAATACCAGCAGATTTTAAATACAACGGGACCCTGGACGGTTGGTATCCATACATACACAGAAGTCATGCTGAAAATGGTAAGAATAGATTCCTGGGATCTCAAAAAGTCGACATCATGATAACTCGAATTTCGAAAATCTGAGTGTCGACAATAACTTCCTTGTTTTTTGTTAATTCTAAAATTAGTTCTTTTGGAATTAGTACTTTTGATGAATTAAATTAAACGGAAAAACTGAAAACATTATCGAGTATCTGTCCATTCTAAAATTAATGTATTTTAGTCAAAGCTAAAGGGAAGTTAAAAATGTAGACCATAATCTGTGACCGTAGGAACGTACAGGTCAGATTTTGTCGGTCAGAAAGGATAGACAATTTTTTTTACTTCATTGATTATTCAAACCAACGTTGAATACAGTTTATTTAAAAGCTGTTCTGAACTTAAACGAATATGTGTTAGTGTAGTTTTTCTTTTATTTTTTATCACCACCTACGACTCTTCGCGCACGATTCGCATTACTGTTTTATTTTTAATCTACATTAAGGACGTATGTACAAAAAGTGACAGCTCGAAAATAGGTTTTACTTGACAGCTTGCTTACTACTACACGCGCATCTGCACCAGAGGCAACACATACTTGGCTCTATACCAGAACTAATTAGTCTTGATCATTATTATTTTTATTTATTTAAAAATTAGTTTTCTTTTATGTCAGGTTTTTAATGTTGCTTTATTTTATATAATAACTAGCGATCCGCCCCGGTTTCGCACGGGTAGCAGAGTCATAATGTTTTTACGGTCGTAGTGTCGTATCAGCTTGTTGTGTCGCATGTGGACTGGATTTCATTAGATTTAAATGTAACGCAAGTTCGTCCAACTTGGATTATTTTTAATGTATTTTATTTCGAATTCTATAAATATATGAAAAAGTAAAGAATAAATACCTAAAAACAAACTAAAATATTTCTTTGTATACAACATTGATAACTTCAGCCTAACCACGTGTGTCGCGTCGTCCGGTATGGCTCCTAAGATATTGATTTAAACTGTAGAATACAAACGGCGATCATAATGTTCATGAAATGCTGAAGGTAAATATCGTATTTAATTTGATAAGGATTAATACCATATCCGTATAAATAGTTTTCCAATCACCTCATCATATTACATCATAAAAATAGTATAGTAAGCTATCCATAAAATATAGACATATGCTATCGCGGACTTTTCTATAGTCCTATAAAAGAGACACAATTCCTCCATACATTATTTTGTTATATCTCAAAAGGATTAGGCCGCATTTTCGATGAAAGTTCCCAACCAGCTTGATTTTTTCCGACTTCTTCAACAATAATCGTCATATTTCAACAAATTTTCTCTTGAATCACTCTGTCCATTGATGTCAATAATATGCCAATCCGTTCGGTACTTTTTGAGTTTTTCGCGTTCAGACAGACAGACAGACGCGGCGGGGGACTTTATTTTATAATATGTAGTGATAACAATAATACCTGGGACATCCCACACAGCGCTATCTAGTCCCAAACTAAGCAAAGCTTGTGTTATGGGTGTGGGTTACGATGTCTTTTAAAGTTCCATAAAAAAAAAATATTAGACAATACTATACTGTGCCACAGTTATCGTATGAGGAGTTTTGCAATACGAGTGCATTTTGTTTGTGATACGTGGCGATGGCGAAACCGAGGTCCCATTGAATGAGGTGACCTTTTCATTTCCCATTTCGTCAAATTCTACTATTTTTGATTCTGGACCGATTGTTTTCAAAATCAATGTGTAAGAGTCTGTATGGTCTTCGATTACGAATCTGTGCTCAGAACTAAAAAAAAATACTGCCTTAGAATCTGTTATAGTTTTTGAACTGCTTGCTTTCAAAATCGATATCTATGGGTCCATGTGGTCTCCCTTCACAAATCTGCGGTCAAAACTGAAAATAGTGTCTGCCATTTTGAACTTCTTTCTTTCTGGGCCTAACACTACTAAAATAAAGTCTGTTTCGTATAGATTAAAATTTTATTATTATTTGGTCCACATTACAAAAAAAAAAACAAGTCTGTATGCGTTATTACAACAAAGATTAATACTTTTGTCAATACAGTTACTATTAATACGTTCTTTATGGCATCGAAACTTGTACCGCAATGTTGTATTTTACAGTACTAAATCTTTTTACTTTACACCAATCACAAGCGAGCATTCTGTTTGCACCGCATGCGTAAACCGCGAAAAGCAACCCGCTCGCGCCCTTAGCTCTTACCATTATTTATTTCTATAAATTGAGGAACCGTGCGAACACCCCTGTTTTGACTAACTTGCCCTTCAAATTTCACGATCATTCAGACCGCCTTCTACAAACATTATCCCATCAAAATCAATACTTGTCAAAAAAACCAAGTCTCGCAACTCAGTTGTTCTGCGGTAAAAAGTTGTGAGATCCATGTAATACCAAGTCGGTTATTAATTTATTCAGTCTCTACTTGTAAGTCTCTTCTTGTAAGTATGTAATGTTTTATATAAATATATTGAGACTTGGCCATCGCACTAAATAATTGAATTTACATGTGTTTTCAGGCGATTGAATTCACACGTGTTTTCAGGCGATGGCCAAGTCTCAATATATTTATATAAAAAACATTACATACTTACAAGTAGAGACTGAATAAATTAATAACCGACTTGGTATTACATGGATCTCACAACTTTTTACCGCAGAACAACTGAGTTGCGAGACTTGGTTTTTTTGACAAGTATTGTTTTTGATGGGATCTCATTTCTTTTTATATTTTGTAGACAGTTCTACTTTTTTCCTTTTCGGTACCTTCTACTTATTGTATATATGTATATCTACCAGCAACGAATTTTCTTAAAGCCCTCTCTCTGACTTATGAACTTTTCTTATTTTTGTAGGTAGCCTTCCGTTTTCTCTTTTCCGGTACTACTTCTTGAGCTTCAGCTATAGTTTAATATAATAATAACTGCCGTAATAAAACATCGTTACGAATAAAGCCAATATTGAAAAATTTAACTGAAGACTTGGCTGTATGGGCTTAATTTTTTTTGCGGTCTTTTCTAAATTTTTTAGTTTTTCCTTGATTTATACACCAAACACTACTTATATTCCAAATTTGAAGCTTCTAGGTCTGCTAGAAGTGTCTTAGAATTTTGATGATCGGTGAGTGAGTGAGTGACAAAATGAAGAAATTTGACCCGTTATAATTTCTTAAAAATACTGGTTCCAATTGAATGAAATTTGAAAATATGCTTATATAATATGCCTGCATGGTTACTGAAAATTTCAGTCTTCTAGTTTTATCCACAACGAAGTTACAGGGGGTCGAAAATGGTCTGAATTGCTTCGAGAAAAGGATGGTACGGCCGTGACGCTTTTTTGCTCGACTTGGTGGGGGCACGGCCGTGCCCCCAGATAATTTAAAAAAACTAAGAAACTTGCACTTTGATACCAAATCGATCTAAAAAGGAGAAAATAACTTTTAGAATAAGAATAAAGTGTTTAATGAGGAAAAATAATGTTATTGTGACAAAACGTGGGGTGCCCGATATCAGTTGTTTTAAATATTTCATTGCACTCCACGATTTTTCACAATAACATTAATTTTCAATTTTTTTTCTACTTATTTTCTTTTTTAAAGTTCGATTGTCTATCGAAGTCGTACCAAAGTGTAATTTATAAATTTTTTTAATATATTATTTTTTATCTTTTTTTAAGTCTTAATATTTTTTAAACTACATTCCATTAAAATTTACAAACATATAGGTGGAACTCACAATTACCTATAAAACGATGAAATGATACAAACCGACACAAAGCTTCATGTCGGTGCTAATCTAACCACTGAGGAGTTCCCTTGTAAACAAATTATCGTGGTGCATCATCAGTTTATAGTGAAAATCATGGATAACTATCGAAATCCAACCTACATACAAAGTTTCGTGTTCGTGCTATTAACCGGTGAAGAGTATCCTTATGAGGAAACAATTCTGGCTGCAACATCAAGTTATGTTTATCATTTTAGTGTATTGTCATCGAAGTTACATATGTATTCTGAATTTCAGCCCAATATCTTCAGTGGAAGTGGGTGACAACCGCGTTTAAAGATTCCATTAGATACAAAAAAACATACAGGTGGAACTTATAAAAGCGTATTAAAATTAAAATAATTACACCATTCCAAGAGGTCACCACTTTTTACATATGTTTTAATTTAATTTTTTTATCATAAAAAAATTATTAGTTGGTCAACTCGGTAATGTATATACTATGTACATTGTATATATAGTGTAAGATTTTTATTTTAAGTTTAATAGCTTTCCGCCTTGGTAAAAAAAATAATTCAAACTAATTCAATTCATAAAATATTATAAAAGACAATGGGCGGTTTCGTACCCAGTGGTGTATCAAGTTGTGACATATGTCATTTTAAAGGTCTTAATAATAGCTTCATTTTATTGTATGACACCAACTTATTATTTAATTACTGCCTTTGAAATTTAAATTTAAAATTATTTAATTTTTATTTAAAAAATCATTATTTCTAGCTTATAAAGTTCTTTTTAAGCGACTTCAAAAAAGAAGGAGGTTACTCAATTCGACCGTATATATGTTTTTTTTTTTTATGTGTGTTCAGGGATAACTTCGTTGTTTATGAACCGAATTGGATGATTTTTTTTTTGTGAAAGGGAGATATCTCCGAAATGGTACCATGATAAGGAAACCAGGATCTGATAAAGGCATTCCAGAGAAATCGAGGGCAACCTTCGAAAATCGTATTTTAAAGTATCGTATTTTAAGTATTTTGATAAAGTACTACTGCTAGTACTATTTAATGAAGGTCGGGAGTCGATCTGATGATGGAGCTGAAAGACAGTCGAGGGAACTCCTCAACGAATGGCAGCAATTACCTGGTGTTTGGACTTGATTCATTTCTATTGATGAGATCTTTGCACCCATATGGATTATAAGTGCCATTACAGGTCTGATGATGGAGACCATACACAATCGAGGGAACTTCTCAACGATTTACAGCAATTACCTTTTGTTGAGCTTCCGTCATACGGTTGAATATGCCAAAATGTTCAGTTCGCACAAAAATAATAATTAAGATTGAAGTTTTACATAGGAATACCACTGCCTACTAGGCATGCTGATACGTCAATTTGACACTGAATTTACGTTGCGTAATCGCGGTGCTGTCTCATTAGAGTAGCGCGTTTAGTAGCCCCATTTATACTAAATAGAAATAAGTTACAGATGCGTTCAACTAAAAATTGCAAAATAAAATAATTTAAAAAAAAACCGACTTCAAAAACATAAACTAAAAAGTTAAAAATAAAATTTTCACTTTAAAGAAAGGAGCATTAACAGGCGGCATATAGTTAATGAAGTCGGTGCCAACTCAGACATTTTAAATGGGTACTTACCAGGTAATAACAGTTACAACAATTATATATTTATAACTATAACAAATATGGAACACAATTTAAAGTGTCTGAGTGAGTAGGCACCGACTTCATTAACTATGTGCCGCCTGTTAATGCTCCTTTCTTTAAAGTGAAAATTTTATTTTTAACTTTTTAGTTTATGTTTTTGAAGTCGGTTTTTATTTTTTACTTACATTATTTTATTTACCATGTTATATAGCATACTGTGCGTTGCGGCTACCTGTCAGTATAACTCTTACACCGCTCTGCCCACACACATACATACTACTAGAGGTTGGATTCAGTCCTGTCATGTGTCGAATCGGATATATTACTCCTATATTGTAATAACTACAATAACGACGGGAAGGGAGTCGATAATTACTGTTCGTGCCTAATAGGGCGAAGAACAGTCGGCACATGTTCACATATAATAAGCATTATATGGTATTTGGGGTGGGCGAGGCATCAAAATTATATATTGTTGCCAGCAACTTTTTTAGATGATATAATTGTTGATCTAGATTATTAGTTCAATGATAATTTTTTTTTAATTATTTCGACCTACGCAATACTAGCCTTTAATTATATTTTTTAATAAGAAATCCAAGAACAACATGCCTACACTAGATACAGCATGGAGACGAAGCCTATGCAAAACCTGCAATTTTTTTGGCCAGTCTTAAGAGTACGTAGGTGTGCAAGCGGCGGTGGAATAGCGATTGGTAACCGTATAGTAGGTATGCTTAGTAATAAAGTAATATTGTACAATAAGTAACATTTACACTAAAAATAACATTTCATTATATGAGATATAAAATAACTCATAGTTATTTCCTTGCACGTGTTTCATGGTTGGTGCCATACTATAAAATAAAGCTATTGATACGACCTTTAAAATGACATATACCACAACTTGATACAACCTGGGTACGCAGCCCATACAAAGATGCCCATTCACTTTTACTTTCACCCACGTCTCAAGATTGATTGAGTTCAACTTTACCATACGTACAGCATTTGATCGGAGAAAAACAAAGACGTACACCCGACCTTTCAATAGCGCTCCTCGGAGCGGTCTGAAGTACGATGCCGTGTGCGCTTGGTTTTATGCTGTCAGTGTGCTGTCAGTTCATACAAAATAGTATGGCGAAATTTCGGTGAAATTGCATATTATTGATGATTTTTTTCTGCCACTTTTCCGTTTATTATCAAAATTTCCTCTAACAGAAAGAAAGGATGAAGTATTAACAGTACTTAAATGATTTTTTAATCTCAAAAAACCTTGTGATGATGGTGTAATATGTACCGAAAAATGTTAATTTTCCGCGATTTCGGCAAAAGTGGGTTACAAAATAATATTTTTTCAGTGTGAAAGAGTGTAAAATATGCAAATGTTTTCTAACGCAATTGTAAATTAAGAACTGATCTTTATTTTAGAATTAGGTTTATGACCATATACCTTTCCAAACTTCCTAAAAATGTACCTAAACATGCCGTTTTTTTGTAATTGCCCCCTTAAGCGTCAACACATATATCTTATGCTACTCCCAGACCTGCGTCTATCGGCACAAAACTTTGTCTATTGTCGCGATAAACGCAGATGTGAGAAGGCTTTATCGGCATGCGTTACGAGCGTCGAGCAATCGACCTAGGTACGTGACGATAGACGCAACACTATCGGTCGGCCGGCAGTTTTTCTCACTTATAAAAACAGTTATTGGATACTTACTTTGGTCGCGTTCCCACACCAGTGTCGGTTATTGAATCTACTTAGTGAAACTGTAGTTTGAGCCGAACGTGAATTTATTATTTTATCATTATCACTTCATACGCACTTTTTATCAGGGCTTATGTAATAATAAAAGAATGGATATGTAATTATTGACACTTATTGCTACGGGGTCGAAGACATCGAACTGCAGCGATAGCTTTGAACGTATCGCGGTAGCTTAACGCGATAATTTTAACGCAAGTAGCTGAAACTTCGTCACACAGGCCTGGGATTAAATTCCTTGATGTATTTACTAAAATATAATACATTATATGTTGAACCATGATATCACTTAAATGGAAATGTTTTGTCAAAATTGGTTTAGTAATTCTGGATTTATGTCATGATAGCCCAAACGCAGCGAACCTGTTTCAAATCAATAAGGCCATGTGGCCGTGGTTCGAATCCGGGCGTGTAGGTACCAATCAGATTTTTTCTGACTTAAGTAGGTACATTAACTATCACCGGTTCCTTGTCTCAGAGAGCACGTTAAGCAGTCGGTCCCGGTTGCTGTTAATAGATGTAATAATTAGAAAACATTTTACATTATAATTTTTTACAAAAAGACCCGAACAAATCATATGAAAGTTTATTTAAAATTGTTTCCAGAGAGTTTGAAAACAGTTTTAAACTGAAGGATGTAAAAACTTGTAACAAAGTGAAATTTTGTGAATGGTCTACTCCGGGCATTCGGAAAAGTAGAGAACGGCTTTATTGTTTATATAAAAATAAAAATTTAAACACTAATCAATCATTTGTAAAATATGTAAAATCTTATTGAAAAATATTCAAAAAGGTTTGTAAAACAGCCAAATCTATTTATATTAGAAATAAAATAGAGAAATCAGAAAACAAATGTAAAACTGTGTGGCAAATCATACGTACTGAAACAGGCAAAATAAAGTCCCCCGACAACGAATTTGCCTTGCGGGTGGATGACAGAACTGTTGCTTCAGCAATCGACGTCGCTCGCGAGTTTGATTCTTTTTTCCAAAATATAAGCATTAAAATCACGGAACATTTGGGTTCATCTCCTGACCGTGCTGTAACTTTGTTAAAGGAAAACGTACCGACTCAGGGGTTGGAGTTCAGGTTTAAAAAAATAAACTCTTTCAATATTATTAAAACTTTTAAATCTTTAAATATTAAGAAGACCGGGGATTTATGGAGGCTGTCGGTGAAAGTTATAGGTTCTGTTGTTCACATTATAACATCGTATTTGTTGAGTATAGTTAACGAATGTATTAAAGCGGGCATATTTCCTAATTTAATGAAGTATGGCAGAATAATATCTCTGTTTAAATCTGGTGATAAAAAGGACCCCACTAATTATAGACCAATAGTAGTGTTGCCCACATTAAGCAAAGTTTTCAAAAAAATCATGCTCGATCAAATGCTTTCTTTTTTTATGTCCCACAATTTACTTCATTCTAAACAATTTGATTTTACGAAAGATAACCAAACAGGGAGGAGTTTCTTGCCGGTTCTTCTCCTCCTAGTTTTTGAACCGGTACCTAATCAATTTATTCTGACTTTCAATAAGTGTGTGTAAACATCTTATATTGAATAAAAACTTTTTGAATTTGAATTTGAATTTGATGGCGGTCGTTATAATCCGCCAAACCGCATTGGAGCAGCGTAGTGAATTTAAGCTCAAGCCCCCGCATCTTGAGGGGAGGCCTAAGCCTCTGCAGTGGGATATACAAAGCGCTGATGGAATAGAATGAATGGAATTCTTGACTTATAAAATACAACCACACCGAAAAACATACCTACCTCATTTTTTTTTATTCACACACTGTTTAATTGATCAAAAAAAACCCGCCAATATCTCCCAGGTACAGGCATTACTCCGTAACAAATAAAATGAAATTTTATTTAACAATTTAATTGATCATTTCGAAAAGGGTACAAATCGGTGTTTTTTTCAAAATGCCGTTGTCGATGGAATCGGACAGGTCTACAATGAATCTATGTTTTGTGTAAAAAAAGGCACTATTTGAAACATTCTGCATACCAAAAAATTATGTCGAAATTTTCGGTCATTTCGAAAAGGGCACATAATAACGCCTAGAGCCTAGGAAAAAGGCACTAGGCGTTATAATTTCGACATTATTTTTTCCCTAAGTTTAAACTAAGCTAAACTAAGTGTCTAAGTTTCGTTCTTTCACCATTATTAAAATGGTTCAAGTCATTTCGAAAAGGGTACTTTTATATGGAGAAAATCCGTTCATTTCGAAAATGACACATTTTTCCAATTTTCATTACTTAATTCAGGGAAATTGAATGTTTCTATAAATTAAAAATATGTATTTAACTTTGCATTTTAATTTCCTTTATTAGCCTGTATTATTACTTATTGATATATAGGTACGTTTATATTTATTGTGATATCGTTTTTTATCGTTTGTGTAATGTTTTAAAAACCTAAGATGTGCTATTTTCGAAATGACCAATTCAATCGTAGTCAAGCATGTTGCACAAAGTTTCGTATTTTCATGATAGCGGAGACTAATCTAAATTATGAGTTCGACAGTAACATAATAAATATGCGCCCGCATGTTGTGAACGCAAAGTAACACTCTTCATTCAAAACGTCAATATTGTCACAGGTGCAGGCGTACAAAGTGAGTGCCACCTTACCTACCTTGAAATAACAGCTCATTACTTAGGAATTAATATTGGGTACCTACCTAATTAATAGCATATAACATTTGTAACAAGGCCGTATTTGTGGGTATGTTTAAAGTAATAATTAATATAATTTTTTAACTTTAATTTTTTTTTTTACTATTTGCCAAAATTTTGATAAGTTCTAGAACAACGCTGATTTATCTCTCTTGACATTCTGATATGTATGGGGGAATTCGGAAATGAAATAAACGACTTTGTGCGTAATATTTATTGAGCAGAGAAGTAGAGCACAGAGAATGAGATTAAGACCGAAACGGTAACAAAGTATGAAAATGTGATTAATAATAATACGTACAAATAATGGTACCACCATAGATAAATATTGGAATAAATGAAAGTGAAAATGAACGCAAACTAAATAAACATAAAGTTAAAAGTTTCCTTTCGTGAATGATACTACGTAGGTAATTTAATTTATCATTGTCAGTGACTAGGTATCATGCTCATGAAAGATTTTTAATAATAATATACATATTACAATTTATGAGAGTATTTACAATAATAATAACGTATACATCACAACAACTTCCAGGCCCCAAACTAAGCTTTAGCTTGTATTTTGGGTACCAAGCGAAGACATCACATACATATGACAACCAAGAGCAGGTACCGGTAACAATATTCGTCATATAAATACTGACCCGACCTGGAATTCGAACCCGGGACCTCCAGTTTCGTAGGCAGGGTCGCTACCCACTAGGCTAAGCGGTCGTCACAATCAATTTCAATGTCTTATTGTCTATGTGTATATATATATGTATAAATAATAATATTTATATAAAGTACCTATCTAAAAAACTATGTAAGTATCCTAAAAACAAATACAAAACATGTTTAATAAAAACAGCAAAATAGATTACTGGTTTATAAAACCACTTACGACGTCACTTTACGTGCCTGCGAAAAATCTCTTTTACTATTCTGTACTTAGTTTTAAAATATCCGACCATGAAATCTAAGAACACTCATAATTAAGTGTTTTTAAAACGAGAAGTAAGTACCTACCTATTCACAAATTCAATTAAACAATCACACCGCGCCGTTCGACAGTTTTCAAACAACTATAAACCTTTTCCGGTATAGGCTTACTAACGCCAAATGTATTACATAGTTTATTTTAGAATCTATAGAAATACGAGGATATCAACTAACCTTATGATGATCTCTTCAAATATTTGTCACAAATGAAGTTGTTTTTCAAGTTCTGTGAACGCACAAATAAGACGGACTTGCGCGCGCGCCAATAACGAATACCAAAGGCCGACTAACTTGACTACTTACTGATCAGTTATGTGCAAGTCGCATACCATACCGTCGACGGAACACGGTGCGGTGCCTCTGCCTCTCATGACTTATAGATTTTCCGCCGCCAATATAAACTAATGACAGCGTAGTATTTTCCCTGTTCCAATTGAGTAGTGATGAGTAACTTTGATATACGAATATTTTAAAGCTTTTAGATGGTGTACATAGCTATATACTTAAATATGGACGTAATTACAAATTGGATATGAATATTGGATTGGATATGAAAATTAGCATTAAAAAATATCAGAATACTGCTATATATATAAAAATAGCCCTGTATTTGCTCCCGTTAAAGTTTTGGGCAAATAATCTTTAACCAAATGGTTAAAAATGATGGCCATTTGTATCTAATTTAAACATCATATAATAGATCACAAACACAAGACAAATTAATCAAATAAAAAAATATTTTATTTAAGGTATTTATTTTGCCACAAAGCCTACAAACAACCAATTGCGCAACAGCACAGTTGGTTTTTAAATAGTTCCCTTAAAGAGATCGTTTTACATTACCATAAATATTTGACTCGTTGATGATGGCATGTCTAGCCCGTGGTACTACCAGAGTTGTACTACCAGTTTTTCCTCGGGGGATTTTTTTCCCGTAGACCTACTATGTTAACTGGTTGTACAACGGGACATTTTTTACTTGCCCGTGGTACTACCAAGTCTTGAGTTAGTTAAAAATTGTAACATGGAATTGATGCTATGGCCGCGGGACATACTGTACATGTAATTTTATATTATGATAATGAACCTAACCTAATAGATGATGATGGTTACTATTTTCAAATAATTGAACACTTGGTAATACAATGGGCAAGTTATGATTGATGATTAAAAAAATCCCCCGTTGTACAACCATTTGTACATAGTAGATCCACGGGCAAAAAATCCCCCGTGGACCAACTGGTAGTACAATCCTGGTAGTACCACGGGCAAGTGATTGACTCTATGCCATATTTATAACGCGCTGATTGGCCGATTAACACCCATTGCGACAATAACAGACATACAAGCCGCCAGCTTATAATTGCCGCCATAGCCAAGCCCTCTTCTATTAAAATCAATAGTGTACTAAAAAAATTTGATAACATTGTCACCTTAGTTTGTCGCTCCGTCAATGATTGTCGCGGAAGGTGATTTAAGATCATCAGAGCCGAGACGCCGCGCGATATCTCACTTGAATTGGCGTACTTTTAATGTGCTAAATGAATAGGCACGACATTTAATTTTATGTCTACAGTACACAGGACAAAACAAACGAATGGGCTCTGGAAGAAGAGTACCGTAGACATAAAAGTAATGATATAATTTTGTTTATAAAAATGAGATACTCCGCATTCACGAAGTTCTAAAAAATCACTTGTCTAATTGCCTGGAAAAACTGGCTAGGGATCGAACCGACACTTTGAAAAAACTACCTGTGTCTTTATGACGCCAACCAATAGGATTAGTAATAGGGATCAAATGTTTTAAATAAACATTGTGTTTAAAAACAAAGGAACCCCAAAAAACATAATAAAGTCTTACAAATCTATAAAAATAAATTCACGGATAATTTATTTATTTGATCATTAGTTTAAAAAAAATCGGTTGTCGGTAAAGTCGGTTTACTGACGATAGTTGAACGTGACAACGTCATAAGAAAATACTGATGGAACGGTTGCATTTTCCAAAAGAGAATTTTAATTTTATTTGTTTGATAGATATTTTGTATGGATATAGAGAAGGAGGTAAATGGAAATCACAATTGAATTGATCAAGTTACATTTATTTGTACGCATAAATACAATTATGTAAATTTTTTTTTACAATGTACATAGTTTTCACAAGTATGAATGTGCGTTGAGCAATTGTTTTACAACTTTTAAACATGTGTGCTATTTATTTAACATTTATGTTTTAATTTTTTGAAATCATAGCCACGCTCGATAATTATTTCGATCAAATAGTAAAGCCATTGATTTTTTACTCATCGTGAAATAGTTCTGTTAACTTATTGTTATAGTTTTGTCAATTATAGCATAACCTACAATCGCTGCACTAGCGGACCGATGCTATTTATTTTAATGATGAAAGCACGAATATTCGACAATATATCACTGAACATATATTTAATATCGAAAGAATCATTACCTTTATCGCCGCAATAATTGCGGCGATAAAGGTAATGTTGCTATAAACAATTGACACCACATTCACTTCACTTTTCACTGCACTTCATACTTGACGAAAACGTAAATGTATTATTGTATAGCAGCTGTCCACGCGGACGCATCGCTCACTTAAGTAGGAGAGAGACAGATGTCGAACGCTGCCGAACGCGGACGCCAATTGTGCCTCTTTGTCGCTCGTTCCGCGCTCTCGCTTGCACTTCAAGCCTTAAATAGAACGCCTCAGAGCGAGGTTTTATATAGGTAGGTAGGTACCTGGATTATATAGGGGACCTACCCATGTCCACTGATATATGAATATACAGATAAGACGCCATAAGAAATGGCTGTCTCCACTTTTGAAAAACATGTGTGAGTAAATAATGTTGCTATTTTATTCAATATTGCCTCATACAGTAGTCTTGTGAATAATGTGGTAAAAGACTTCTGTGGTAGTGTTATTAAAATAAGTAGTTATAAAAATTACATTAATAAAATCCGAAACTGTTGTTAAAATTGGTTATGGTACCTCAATAAAATGAATTAATACTCCAATTTGCTTAGAGAATTATGTATCTATTCATCAATATTCACTTAAATCCACAAAACAATAAATAAACAATTTATAAGTACATGTCATATAAATCTTCAATTCTTCCTCGCATCCTATCAATCATAGACACTCATAGCTTAAAAGTGTATTCATTTCAAATGTGTATGTTCCAAGATCAAGTAATTCTTACATAATTAGTTAAGTAAGAAGTAAATGCTACAGCCTATATTTCTACTATAATTATCATTACTTACACTTGAAATTCCCATGAAAGACGTATCACTATGATCGTTATAATAATAAATAATAATAATAAAACAAAGTAAAAAATTAAAGATTTTCCATAAAAGAAACATAACTTTTCCGACGTTTTTGATGATTGGTGGTTGTAAGATCAATACTCAAACTTGAAATTTTCATGAAAGATGTATCACTATGACCGCTATAATGACAAATAATAATAAAATAAAGTTAAAAATTAAAGAATTTCCATAAAAGAAACCTAATTTTTCCGACATTTTTGGTGATTGGTCGTTGTATGACCATTACTTAGGTACACTTGAAATTTTCATGTAAGATGTATCACTATGATTGCTATAATGACAAATAATAATAAAATAAAGTAAAATTTAAAGAATTCCCATAAAAGAAACGTATTTTTTCCGACATTTTTGGTGATTGGTGCTTGTAAGATAATGATCTTATTTACACTTGAAACTTTTCATAAAAGATGTATCACTATGATTGCTATAATGACAAATAATAATAAAATAAAGTAAAATTTAAAGAATTCCCATAAAAGAAACGTATTTTTTCCGACATTTTTGGTGATTGGTGCTTGTAAGATAATGATCTTATTTACACTTGAAACTTTTCATAAAAGATGTATCACTATGATCGCTATAATAATAAATAATAATAATTAACTAAAGTTAAAAATTTTAGAATTTCCATAAAAGAAACGTAATTTTTTCGACGTTTTTGGTGATTGGTGGTTGTACGATCACTACTTACACTTGAACTTTTCATGAAAGATGTATCACTATGATGGCTATAATAATAAATATTTATAATAAAATAAAGTTAAATGTTTTAGAATTTAATTCTTTTGGAGTGTCTTTAATTTACTCGAGTTATATAGAAACATTTGTCACATGTTTGTCTTATAATTTATTAGCGACTGCTACATGTCCATCATATATATAGACTTAATATAGAAAACTAGTTGTCTCCCAGTGGTCGACAATTCGACCGTATCTACTCAGTTTTTTGAAATATATAGATTTTAACTTTTAGCACTCCTTTTCCTTATAAACTTTAACTATGCCAATTCTCACAATCCACGTGGACGACGTGCTTTAACTGTAATCGAAGAGGCCAAGGCCAGCTCACAGCGGAAACGGGGCGGGAGCAATAAGATTTTGAGCGTTCGCATCTAATGAAAAAATATTAAAACGTAATTAAGAGTCAAATCCACGGTGATAAAAACATGCAATTTTCAAAATGATGCCACAATGGAAAAACAATTGACAGTTATATGAAACCACTGTGTTAAGGACTATGATTAGAGTTTTTAGATTTTCACAATGTAGTACGTGACATCACCCTTAGCATAAGCATAGGTATAAGTATACATGTATGCATGTTAGTATGTAAGAACAGTCTGAATACAACCTTTGATCAATCAACACGTATCTCATTTAAACCAGTCTTATTTTATTAAGATAACAGATGGCGACCCTGCCAAACAAAGGTTTCAAGTTCAAATGGCTATGGAGTGAAGTAGTGCGGAAAGGAAAGTAAAATGTAAATATGTATAAATAACATAATATAGAGTAAAATAAATATAAAATAACATAAAAATAAAATAAAAATGAGATAAAATTAAAAATCTATAAAAATAAAATTTACTATAAGAAGATTAAATATAATTAATAATAAGAAATTTTTTTAATTTAATAAAATAAAATAAAATACAAAAATTAAAAGTTATAATGTAAGAAGATTTATAAATCAATTAAATATAAATGAATAAATGAAAAATAAGTAAAATTAAAAGAAGAAGTACCATAAATGATAAATTTAGTAGAAATCGATTCAAAAATCGATACACATCAACATAATGTGGAAAATTACTTCACAAATTTAAGCACGGCTGCGCATATAAATGAAGAATATAAATATAAATGGCTTAAAAAATGCCATGAAAAATGCCATGAAGCATATGAAAAGGATTGCGACGAAATCCAGCATTTAAATCGTGAGAAATAAAAGTGCCGTCTATACAAAGTGAAAAGGTCATTATAGTGAAAAGTGAAAAGTGAAAAATTAAATCACGAAAAGGTTTATATATTGTCATAGACATTTCACGAGGTGAATGCCTAATTTGTCAATTTATTTTATAACATTTAAAATTGTAGTAAAAATTTTTTCTTCTTTTCTCAATTGTTATTTTAAGAAAAAAATTAGAATTTAAAAATCTTTTTTTTTTTAATTTTTGTTTATAGTAACATATTAATATTTGTATACAAAAGTGTCTATTATACTTTAAGTTAGTTAAGTAATTTCTTGTAAATTTTTTTTTTCTCTTCAATGTATTTTGTGTCATTTAAAATTTTGTGTCATTTAAAATAGTTAAGTAATTTCTTGTAAACTATTTTCAATGTATTTTGTATCATTTAAAAAGTGTATTTCTATTGTGTTAAAGTGTGTTTCTATTGTGTTTATTGTTAGTCTTAAGACATGTTAGTTATAAGCTGAGTTGAATACTCAAAGAGAAAAATTTCTCTTTAGGAAAATTATAAAAATTGCTATAGAAAAATTATTGTCCAAAGTCATACGACCAAAGTTCACATAGCAACGAGGTCAAGCGGCGGATATGAGTCACGCCGTCCGGACCCGAACAAAGAAGTCACAGAAACACTCAAGGGTATGTTTACATAAGGCTCGAGTTCACGAAAACGAACGAGCACAGACGAATATGACGCATCGCATATCAAGCAGTGCGATAAAAACTTCTTAAGTAAAGAAAAGAGGTTACGTGATAACGATATAAACAATCGGCCTGATCACCCGAAAGTTGTATAGTTAAAACGAATGATTAATAGATTTGTATTGATTGAAAGAAAGATAATAAATAAAAATAGAAGCGAATGAAAAATAAATTATGAAAAATGCAATTTACTTAAAATTTTGAATTTTCGTTACGAATGTCGCGAGCCGAATTCGTTAACAAAAATTTGTTTTAATAAAAACAAATAGGAAAATTAAATAGAAAATTTATAGAAAATTACATTGTATAACAAAATGTGTAATATTGATAAGAATTGTTTAGAAATAAAAAACAAAATATTTTTTATTGTAGTAATTTTTTTATATTATCGTATTTTCTATGTTATAAAAGTTTATCATTGTCGTAGTTTTATATGTTATAAAATTTTTTTTTCTATTTTGTCGTAAATTTTTTTTAAAAAATATTGTCATATAAATTTTGTATTATTGTAGTTTACTTTAGGTTATAAAAAAATTTTACATCTTTAATGAAATTTTTTTTTAAAAAAATGGCCCCGGTGGTGTAGTACGTGACATCACCCTTAGCATAAGCATAGGTATAAGTATACATGTATGCATGTTAGTATGTAAGAACAGTCTGAATACAACCTTTGACCAATTATCACGTATCTCATTATAAAAGTCCTTTATTTTATTAAGATATCATAACAATTTAACTGGAGGAAATGAGGGTGAAAATTTGTACCTATAATAATTATATTTTTGCATAAAAGTAAAAAACCTATAATAGGTGTTCGGCTGAACGTAGTCCAAACATATAGAGCAGGTAGAGCTTATCGAACTAAACAAAAAGTTTCAAGTGAGCAGATGGTGCAAACTAACAGTTATCAAGAAAAAGTGTTTAAAATTTAATTTTTTTAATTTTTGGTTTAGTTCGGTAAGCTCTACATGCTCTATTCAGCCGAACACCAGGTATAAAATACACCTATCAAAGTATCAACATGACGCGGCGCTCTCCTCGCATCATTCGCCATCTCGATGCGTCGTCGCCGCCTTGGCGCTGCGCTACTGTAGCTCTCTGGTACGCAGCCTGGGCGCGAATAGACAACGCTACGGGATTCATTTCTTCTGTTTTTCCGCATACTTCTTCTAAATCATACGACGGATTTTAATAGTTTTCATGCATTTAAGGAATTTCTTCTAGAATTTTTTAATCTATAATACACTCGCATTTGCTTCCAGCTTCGTGTGTGTATTTGTAGGTTTTGTAATATTTGCTGAATTGTAATAGGATATTCTTAAATATGTATTTTACTTGATATAAGAACATCATAGAATTCCCCATGACCCCATCCCCGCCCACTTTTCTTGGTGAGAGTGGAACCAATAACGGAATGGGACCGGGGTCAAGAACAAGAACTATAATGGCCTAACGAATATGGGAAAGAAAAGAGCGGGTACAAAACTGAAATAAACAAATGAATACTATAAGAAACGAATAACCGGCGAGCGGAGCTACGAGCGGGTCGCTAGTAGGTACATATATAAGATGTTTTACACCCAGACAAGGAACAATCAGACATGTTCCTGCACATAAATTAATATTTGTCCCGGGTGGGAATCGAACCCGCTACCTTTCGTTCAGGTCAGTCGAATAGACAAATGAAACACATAAAACGTGCTAAAATACATTTATTCCACTTAGAAATATCTTTATCACAATTTATTAACTATATTATAATATACAAAGGCGTTGTTCATAACATTTTTACATGCTAAAGCTATAAAGTCATATTTTGAGAGATCATTCAACAATACAATTTATTATTGCCTCCATTGTGAAAATCCAACAACAAACATTACTTATAAATTTTATTCACAATAATATAAACACGTTTATTGGCCAAAGTAGACGACATAGGTTCAAAAAGAATACAATAGTTGAGTGTTTGTCTACAAGTTCACATTTCAGAATATCGAGAAAAAAAATCTAGTTTTTGTTATTTTTCTCTAAAACTGAAAGGTTCTGGTTGCTAGTGTAGGTAATTTCTTTTTTGCATTTCATCTTTATCATGGACAAAATCATAGGTTTTCGAAATACGGGGACGATACGATATGTAATATCAAAATTGTAAATGTTAAATGAGATTTCATAATAGTTATATCTACTTGAACGACGTTGATTAGGCGCATCGGAATCACTTGTATTCCCGAACCCCAAATTATAATAATTGTTGCTAATGGCAGTGGCTAAACCATGGAAGATGTTACCTATTAAGATACGCTGCCTGTTTAGTACGGCTGTTTAATAATAGATGGAGCCACCATACAAAGAAATTATTTATATTTTTCATGACCACATTTCTACGTTTCAGTTGATAAAACATAACATGCGATTATAAAATATATTTTTCTTTAACATTTTTACCTGACATTACTAATTGTTTCAACAGTTTTGTAGAGTTTGTGCAAAAATCCAATTTTCGAGTGATTCCGGTAGACATTGGCGCCCTAATTTATTGACGAATAGCTTTCCGCCCGCGGCTCCGCTCGCGTGGACTACACAGTTCTACAAATGTGTAGTTTACGCAAGCGGAACCGCGGACGGAAAACTACTTGGAAAATTAAATACAGCTCATGTTACTTACTGATAATGTAGCTTTCTATAGGGGACAGAAGTTTTAATAATACATTATGATGCAAGTACGGTAAGCCGTATATTATAATCGAGGTGTTTATAGGTATGAGGCGAAGCCGAGTGCTTATAATAAACCGATGACTATAATAGCACGCTTACTGAGTACGAGCATCGTACGAGCATCTTACGACGTGTTTCAATACATTTACTATTAAAATTAGATATATACTTCAATGTAATAATGGCGGTAACGGGACTACTTTTCGCGGTTTACGCATGCGTTACAAACAGAATGTTCGTTTGTGATTGATGTAAAGTAAAAAGGCCTAGTACCGTACAATACAACATTACGATACAAGTTTCGATGTCGTAAAGACCGTATTAAAGCAATGTATTGAAAATGAATATTAGGAACTTCTAGGAACAGGAGGAATAGAATTAGGTAACTAACTTCTGAGCCGTCAACGTATTCATCTGTATTTTGTTTTGTGTATATAACGTAAATTTGTGCTGCAATAAATCTTTCATAGAACAGGCATTCAAAGACGGCTTTCAGACAGAATCCCAGACAAGAATATCGCCAAAGAAATGGTAAGTATAAGTATTCGACCTTGGCGACAGTAAATTTGTAAATCCACCACTGCATACAAATAATTAGAGAAGATGACTATAATATACAGTAGTGAGAATATTGGCCGGCCACTCTATATACTCTTCATCGGATTACTTCCATTGTAGTTATTTTCCCGCCAAAAATTCTATTTCGTCCGGCAGCCAACGGTCCACTCTCCTTAACAGACAGTACATCCCACTGTATGCGTTCGACGCGCATGCCTGGAAGAAAAACAAAATCATATATTATAAAAGCAAAAGTCAGTTTGCCTTTCTTCGTGTCATAACTGAGCGATCATGATCTTTGATATGTTGATAATTTAAGGATCCGAGGGTGGCATGGCTGCGTAAGGCAGTTGAGCACTTTAAGCGTATATAGGTATAAGTGAGCCGCAGATGAATGCTAATATACATTTAACAAGACAAACTTCGTATCGTGTAAATATCGTGATAACCGAGTGGTAGCGAATCCGCTTCTTGCTCAGAAGGCCGTGGTTCAAATCCAAGGGCATGTACCAATAAGTTTTTTCTAACTTACTACATAACTATCACTGGTTGTGCCTCGGAGAACACGTTAAGGCGTCGGTACTGAAAATCCACTAACCTGCACTGGAGCAGCGTGGTTGATTGCGTTTTAAGCTCCCTCATCCCGAAAAGGGCCTAAGCCCCTGCAGTGGGGCATTAATTTTTAATTTCATCCCTTTTCCTGACATCTTTGGTATGATATGATGTCGCATTTTAGAGTTTAGATTATGAAATCTGTCCTAAGTATGCAAATATTGCATAGGTACTTGAAGGGGACAGCGTATCCGCCTACATATCTAATGCTCTGTGTTTATGCCATATATTTTGACACTCGCAAATAAATCTAAACCTATAGGATACTTTCTGTTAACCTAAAATCATGAAAAACAAGAAGCAAGGTGTCACAGCATAAATCTACTATTTATTTATTAATATTATGGAAAATCAACAGTTATACACAAATTAAAATAGTAGTGAGTGCTTAACAGTTAACCATTTACAGGTTCCCACTGATAGAAATAACATGAAAAGGAAAAACCTCCTCCTCTCTTCCCTTAACCCCTTCCCTGTCCCAACCCCTTCTCCCCATGTTCATTACATATATATATAAAAATCCGAAAATAATTAATTTGTAATAATATCACTTAAAATAGATACAGTGCGTTCGCTCTAATAATTTGCACGTTATACACTACCGCCAGCCGGCTCGCACCGAAAGCGGCGGCGGCGTCAAGAATCAACCCGCACTGTACACCTGCAGTGTATGTTGGTGCGTCGCGCTTTTATAATAAACACAGAAAGTGATTTGGAGGATTCGGATGATTAATATTTAAATATGTAATTTGATTTTCAATTGTTTCATTAAAGAACTTGGAGTAAAAATAAAGTCATACTATTTTTATTGATTCGTGAGGATTACAAATTCATTTGACGTAGTGACCTTACCCCAATATTTTTTTTATTTGCTTTTTGCTTTTTACTGTAGAAAGCAACGTATTATACCTATAGCTGTCCAGGTGACGTCATAGGAACAATGTAAATGTCTAATTATTTGCATGAAAATCTCCCTCAATCATGAAAATGAAAATTTATTATTATAAAACCTTTTTCCGTTTAATTTTAATTGCCATCATCGCAACATTAAACTTTTGGTCCAAACCCCATTTATTAAAATAACATTTTAAACAAATGAAAATTTTTGTAAACCTGCAGATTTAATTTTTGTGTTTCAAATAAATAAGCATCTGACTTGAGGTGAAACATATTTCAAAACATAACAATTTAGATTCGATCAAGCAACACATTTCGCTTAAATTTTTGTAGTTCTTGGCTGTGATAAAGACATGATTATTGGAACAAGAACGAAATATCTCTCCAGACAAACACGAAAGTATATTGATTGAAAGTAGTGAGTTACTGCAAAAAACTACATCAAGCTCGGCCCAGCCGTTTTAGAGAAACACATCTACTGTAGCGCCCCCTGGTACTCCATTATCGTGAAACATATCTAAGAACTTGCCCTGAATCATGTGTATGATTAGTCTTCATACATTGAATGTAGTCAATGCGACGGGACCTCAGAATCTCATATCAGTAAAAAATACAGTATAAAAATATAAAACATTTAAAAAAAAATAATACCTTTACTGAGCAGCCAACGCTCTGCCCTGCTTTTCCAAAATGTTTATCTTGTCTTTGTCTTTGCCGGCACCCGCCTCGGCCGTCAACGCGTCGTGACGCCTGCGCAATTCTCTACTGTGGTTCTCTAGCCGCATCCAAGTCACGCCCGCGGTCTGTGCTTGCGAACATGGAGGATTTTTTCACTAAGCGTTCTATGGTGTCTTCTACGTCTCTGTTGAATGTACAGAACAAGAGTTTTTTTTAACAATGGTATGTTTATACAAGTTTGTACTATGGCGACCTCATTCAGTATCTTATTTAACAAATAATTCTCCTAAAGCACTAACAACTACAAAGGGTTCAATTCAAAATAAACTTTAAGCAATGCTTGATACAGCATATTCAGATTTTAACTAAAACCTATTATTTTGCAAAACTACAAAAAAAATATCTATTTTATTAATTATAATACTTGTAAACATATAGTACTAGCGAAAGCCCGCAACTTCGGTCACGTGGTTTTCAGAATTTGTACAGTTTTTCAAATTTAAGATTAAACAAAAACGCTGATCGAGTCGAGGCTCGCGCACCGCACACGCACATACGTAGGCATACACAGTGGGTCGTCTGACTTTGACTCTCCAACAAAACTGTAACTTTGGATTTTGTCATCATATTTAAATACTGTTATGTTAATTGTAAAGTGCTGCCCACGACTTTGTTTGCGTGGACACGTTTTTCCGTAAGAATCAGGTGGGAATACTATCCCGCGGTTAAATGTGGTACATTTCGATCGCTTCAGTAGACTCCCAAGTTCAGCCAGAGTGAGACATCGCCCTGGTCTCGTGAGTTTTGGGGCTATGTGAATGGTCTAGGTTTGAGAAGATGCGTCTTGGGCTACAATATGGTAAATTTTTTTTGACAAAGTCAAAAACTTTTCTCAAAAATTGCAAAAACGTAAAACAATGTCGCATTTTTTCGGTATCTTTGCGCACTAAATCGACAATTTATCGTTACGTCAACCATTGCTTTACTCAGATCAGTCGTAGTGGCAATAAGGCATGACAGCGATTGATTTTGTGCATCATGTATTGGATCTGTTTGTACAGCAAATGCGTTTTGCTATTGAGATTTTCCTTTACATACTTTGGCAAAGTGTCCCTTCTTCCCACATCTAACACAGATAGAACCAGCTGCAGGACAGTTTCTGTGGGCATGCCCTTTATTGCCACAGAAATAATAAAATTCATCAGTTGTTGACCAGCTGGTTGACTTCGGCTCGGTTGTAGAAGCAACGTTTACTAAGTTATCAGAATTAGAATGTTGATAATGTTCATTATATGTGTCATTTCTAATGAGCGTGCTTGTTTATGCGCGTCATCTAAGTTAAGAAAGCTATTTTTCAGTAGTCTCTGACGAACAGATGCAGATGATAACCTACCTATGAACGCATCTCTGATGTAAGTATTCATTTTCATTAAGTTCTGCCGTTACCAGCTTAAAATAGCAATCTTTAGCAAGTAGTTTCAAAACTTGTAGATATTGGTCTACTGATTCGCCAGGTTGTTGTTATCTTTTTGCAAGTTTATGTCTAGCATGTATCTCATTCGGAGCCTTGAGAAATAATGCGTCAATTTTTGAAATTGCGGTATTATAATCCCGATACTTTTTAATGTGAGTATATACAGTTGAAGACAAATGATTTACCTATAAGAAGCTGGATTTTTTCTTTCTACTGTAATAGGGTTTTCAGTTGTTGAGATAGTAGTTAAAAAATTACCTAGCCTACTTCCAATGTATACATGTAGAGGACAAGTCCGAACTTGAGGACGGATGCGCATCGAAACGTTCAGGACGTAAATATTTCTCCAGTATTATATATTTAAGTTTTAGTTTATACAAATACATAATTATTTTTTTTGTTTTAATTAGTTTAATAAATTGTAGTAAAACCATAGTAAAACATAGTGAATAACCCGTAAATATTAGGTTCTATTAAACTAATTTACAGCATAGAATTAACATTGACACATTTATATTCTATATGAATAATATAACATCACAGTGATGTCAGCTCTCAGCTAGGCACGAGGTTCGAGGCTAGGCCAAAAACACAGACAAGTCAACCTTATAGACCACGCTTTGACAGGGAGTAGCATTCGCCAAGGCTAAGTAGTAACACCCTGTTTCCACCAAGTATAATACACTGTATGATACAGTGATACAGTATGGATATGACAGTATAATACAGTGTATTTACTTGGTGGAAACGAGGTGCACTACATAACTACGTCTCTTCTGAGCCATCAGTTGTAAGCACGTCGGAAGCCATTAAATTGTCAATTTTGAACGAGTCAATGAAAACTAGCCGACTTCTCCCTGCACCCCGCCACTTTTTGGCGATTTCGTTTTCATACTGACGTTTATTTGAAATAGCGAGGTCCAAGTCCAAATCATACTTTACAATGCCTATCGGCTACACAAACATTTACTATGAAAATTTTACACATTTAATATTTACAGCTCAATAACATCGAATTTTTCATCGCCGCGAAGCGCCCGTCGACCTGCGCACGCCTGCTGTCGCTCGATCTGGCCCTGAGGGCCACGGGCAAGCGTGTCCGCCGATGGCACGCGTCGCGCGCCATCCATAGGTGCCCTCCCGCCTCACGTGCGTCCCTTTGTTCAGTCACCACATCGCGTCAAAGGTGACACGCACGGGATCAAAAACGACCGTTAGCGAAATTTTGGTTCAATTTCGGTCCGGGGGCCGCCGCACACCGCCACCCGCTAACGGCCGTTCTTTTGAGGTGGGCGGGGCTACAGATGGCTCTGATTTTCTATATCAGGCGCCTCGTATCTGATGATGCGTGATTCGAGTTATTGAGCTGCAATAAACATTATTATACCTAAGTCCGAGAAACATCCCGTCGATATCGAGCCCGTGTGGTGCACGGTTCGATATCTGTCGCACGGCGACGCCCCGCCCTCTACAATGTGTGCGTCATGCGGACGCGAGTCGCCGCCGAGCTTGAGATACACTCTCGGACCTAGGTATATTCAAATTTCACAGTTACTCGGAGCGTCCGACCCGCGCGGACGTCTCAATTTGCGCCCGTATCGCTCGTGACCGCCGTCACGAAAGTACGCGTAGTGAAGTGCGCCGTCACAGCGAGCGACCAGGTCGTATAACACCCACCTTCCTGATTCCTTTTCCTATTCTTTGATCGTAGTTTGGCCATCAACCGGCTTAGTCTCTTGGTGGTCTCTCGGTCAGAGCAGGCAGGGCCGTTAGGCACGCACCCCCTGGTTTCGTCCACACGGAACTAGGGGACGCACAGTAGGTGTTAGTGTAGGTACACTCCACACTACACCACGCCACACACACACACTTCACCACACATTAATTAGTATGTCCGTCCCAAATACCCCCCGCCCTTCAGGCAAATAAATTGGAAGAGCTGATGTCTCTTCTCGTCGCCTTCGCCACCGCGAACGGCTTAGTAGTTCCCACCAATTTAAACTTGGCCAGTATTTTCGCTCCGGCTAACACCGCGAGCTCGTCCGCCGTCGTAACGGTAAATTCCGCGCGCGCCGCCGCCGCCGCCATTCCTGACTCGCCCACTTCCCCGGCCATGAGTGCGAGCGAGGCCGAGAGTGACGCCACGACCTCTCGCTCACATTCAGGTGCGTCTGACGTCACGTCAGACACCTGCTCCAATACGGGCAGTAAGCGTCCGCGCCCCGCGTCAAATTCCGAATTGGACTCGTCCGATTCGGATACCACTATCACCAACTCCGTCCCCGCTGACGACGGCTTTGAACTCGTCAAAGCCGGTCGTAAAAAAAAGCGTGCTTGCGACCGTCGCAAAGCCACCGTCGCCTCCATGGAGGTCGACCGCCCCTCACCCCCCGCGGCCGCCGCATCTCAAGCGGCCACCGCCGCTTCCGCCGCATCTCAAGCGGCCGCCGCACCGCCCGCCGCCGCGCCCTCTGCGCCGCGCCGCGACGACCCAATTCTGGCTCATAAGCCAACTCCTCCGCCCGCAGGCAAATCACCGCCTCCAATCGTCCTTCGGGACAAAACAAAATGGACGCAAGTCGCAAAAACATGCGGCGAGCGTCACATTAATTACGTAAAAGCCGTCAATACAACCGACGGCATCCGCATCACACTTAGTGATGCGGATTCCTTCCGTGCCCTTTCGAGATACCTCATGGACTCGAAAGTGGCCTTCCACACCTTCGCGCTCGCTGAAGAGCGCAAACTCAAAGTGGTGCTCCGAGGCATCCCAGACGAGGTCGCCAGTGAAGAAATTCACCACAACCTCAAAATTCAAGGCTACCCTGTTGTAGCCGTTCACCGCCTCCACAGACGAGACGGTTCTTCGCTAGGCCTTGTCCTAGCCATCCTCGACAAAAAAGAGGACAGTAGAGAAATCTACAAAAATAATTTAAAAATCGCCGGCCTGAGCGGCATCTGGGCGGAGCCTCCCCTCCGGCGAGGGGGCCCCGGCCAATGTCATAGGTGCCAGCTATATGGCCATGCAGCCATGAACTGCAATGCCAACCCGCGTTGCGTGAAGTGCTTAACTCCGCACTTCACGTCAGAGTGTCCTAGGGACAAACTCAAGGACGGACCGCCCGCGTGCGTTCTCTGCAATAAGTCCGGCCACACGGCCAACTACAGAGGTTGCCCAAAGGCACCCAAATTCACTCCGCCAGTGCGTCGTCAACCCGCACACAGGCCATGGGCCCCGGCCCTAAATAACACTTCCCAGTTTCCAGCGCTTATTCAACGGCGCCCCAACACCATCGTCCCCCGTAAAATGGCAGCGGCTCCGGCTCCGGCTTCACCAACCACCGGGCCCGTGCCCATAAAACAACTCAGAGACGCGAACTCATTCCTCGCGAATCTACAAATCATAAAAGCGGCTATAGCCGAAGTATCGGAGGCTGAAGTAGCAGCTCTAGCCTCCGAAATTTCAAATAGCAAAAATGCTATTGATAAAATCAACGCCCTTAGTAGGTACCCTAAGGTTGTAAATTCCTAATTTTAAATTCAAAATAAACTCACTTTCTACTAAAATTAAATAATGGTTGCACCGGGTTGCACATTAGGCACCCGCGCTGGACGACATAAGCCAAGATCGGTCTCGCTTTTGTCGTTCAACGCGCGCGGCCTTACCAGTAACTACATTGAGTTAGGCGAATGTGCGCATGAGTACAATATAGATTTCGTTTTAGTTCAGGAAACATTTCTATGTAACAAAAGGCCCAGGGCCTGTAAAATCAGCAATTACAATTTATTAAGAACTGACCGCGAACGCGGAAGGGGCGGTGGTACCGCAGTGTATTACAAACGCTCGCTGTATTGCTGCCCAATCGTCGCGCCCCCTCTCACTAATTTAGAAGCCACAGTGTGCAGATTGGCTATGACCGGTCACGGGACCGTTATCATAGCCTCTGTGTACCTGCCTCCCAATAGTGAGTTGCTCCGGAGCGACATAGAAGCCCTTCTCGCCCTTGGAGATTCCGTAATCTTATTTGGCGATTTGAATAGTAAACACACAGATTGGAACTGTGTCACCACGAACACCAACGGCCGTAGGCTCTCGGTCATAGCTGAGGCCTTAGACTTAGACTTGATCGCGCCCCTCTCGCCGACGCGGTTCCCAGACATTGACTCACACCGACCAGACATCCTGGACATAGCGTTGCTTAAGAACGTGGCGCTTAATCTGAGCTCCATAGAGACGCTTCACGCCTTGGGCTCGGATCACCGCCCCGTTCTTTTGAAACTCGGCCCACCCGATAGTCCGCCGGCGGACCGCGTTCTAATCACAGATTGGGGTAAAGTGTAAGCCTCTCTTCAAAACATTGACACACCCGCGCTAAATAAAATCCCAGCTGACCTTCAGTCAAATAACGACGTTGACCTAGCGATAGGGGCTCTTACTGAGCACATTCAGAAAGTGATCGCGGACAGCTCGCGGAGGGCTCCGGTGGCTAAACCCCGCCTGAGCCTGCCGCCTGATGTGCGCGAACTCATAAGAGTCAAAAACGTTGCTCTGCGCCGCGCGAGCGCATATCCCACGCCCGAATATAGGTCACAAGCGCGCGCCCTCCAACGTCTAGTGAGGGAGCGCACGAATGAACTACGTAATGAACAGTGGGACCAACTTATGGAAGGCATTAAGCCAACCCATAAGGCCTACTGGAGTGTCGCTAAAGCGCTCCGTTTAGACGGATACGTCGCGTCCCCCCCTTTTAGGAAAAAAGATAGTACCCTCGCGTTCGACGACGATGAGAAAGCGGACTGTTTGGCAGATAGTCTTGACTCTCAATGTTCACCCAGCACACTAGAGTGCGACCCCAACCACGTAGCTTACGTCGAAAACGACGTGCACAACCGCGCGGCCCGTCCGCCCTCAGCGGACCTTTCACCTGTCACTTGCGATGAAATTAGTAAGCATATCAAGGAGCTTAAAATTAGAAAAGCTCCGGGTCTCGACGGAATCAATAACAAAGCATTCAAATGCTTTTCCTTTCCTTTAGTCGCCCTTCTGGCAGCCATATTCAATACTTGCTTCAAAAATTGCTACTTCCCCCCCACCTGGAAGGAAGCCGTGGTAATCGGCATTCCCAAACCAGGCAAACCGAGAGACATCCCTACCAGCTACAGACCCATTAGCCTCCTCAAGGTAATGGGCAAACTGTACGAAAAAGTTTTAAAGACTCGTCTCAGCGATCACCTGATCGGTAAATCACTTATAATTGACGAGCAATTTGGTTTTCGCCCCAGGCACTCCTGCCCTCAAGAGGCACTTCGCCTAGTTGAATATATATCCTCCGGCTTTAGAAAGCAAAATAAGACAGTAGCAGTCTTTTTCGATGTGGCCAAAGCTTTCGACAAAGTTTGGCACGCGGGACTAGTTTATAAACTCCACAAACTTGAAGTCCCCGACCGTTTAGTCTTTATCATCCAAGACTATCTCACTGACCGACATTTCGTCTACAAACACGAGAAGTCCATATCAGCCCGCAAAATATTAAAAGCTGGAGTCCCGCAAGGCTCTACGCTAAGCCTGCTATTGTACTCAGCGTATACAAACGACATTCCGCTGCCGCATAACGGCGTCCAACTAGCACTGTTCGCCGACGACACAGTGCTTTATCTGCGCGCGCGACACAACAAATATATCGCGAGTCCTCTTCAGTCCTCTATCGACGAACTTACGCGGTGGTTTCGTCTATGGAGGATTGAAATTAATCCGGAAAAATCCGCGGCTGTCTGTTTTCACCGTTCCAAAGTGAAAACTCGCTTCGTAGTCCCACTCAACATTGACACATTACAAATGTCCGGCTCCAACATTCCGTGGCAACACAGCTACAAATACCTAGGTATCACGCTTGACAAGCATCTCCATTTCCGCGATCATGTCAAGCGTGTTTGTAAAACAGCTAAATTTTACTTAGCTCGTTTGTCCGGTATGGTAGGTAGCCGCAGTAAGCTATCGATGCGCAACAAGCGCACTCTATACGTAATGGCCATAAGGCTGGTCATGACTTACGCATGCACGGTCTTTGCATACGCCAAGCAGTCGATACTTAAGCCGCTACAAACCATACAGAATAAATTTTGCAGAAAAGCCATAGACGCCCCATGGTATGTTCGAAATAGCCTGCTTCACAGCGATTTCGACTTGCCATCAATCTCCAAGTACATGAAGGACGCAACCGAGCGCTTCTTCGCCGCCGCGGTCATGCACCCCAATCCCCTACTTTCGGAAGCGGCCTCTTACGAGCCCCCGCCTACCAATCACTTTACCAGACGCTCACGGAATGCTTTAACAGATCCGCCTGATGACTTCACCTCCGAGGTCGAGAGTCTCAGAGCACTAGGCAGATCAGACCCTCAGTCTGATGTAGGCGAACAGTACCCACCAGAAGTCACCTAGTAAACGTAACAAATCTGTTCGAATGGCGTCTGAGCCTTTGTTTACTCACAGTCGGGCCGTCCAGCTCGTACTACCCTCCCAAACCGAGGGATCGACACGTGTCGGCCCTCATCTCTACTCACTCATACGCCGCACGTGGCGGCACCCTTAAGGCACCGCCCGTCAATGGCACCAACGCACCGAAGCATCCTCAATGCGTCCGGTCGTCGTTCAGTTCAAATCCTATAACACTCAACGGAGTATAGGTTGAGGAGTCGTTTAGCCGGTCGGGCTACACCTTCTGTGTAGAAGTCCCAACCCGGCACTACCTGCGCGGAAGGTCGGGCGCTTAGGTGTCTGTAAGCAGATTCGGCCCTCACTAAATAAAAAAAAAAAAAAATATTCAAATTTCATATACAAATTCACAATTCTTTTATAATAACAAAATAACTAAATATTATTTAATCACTGCGATGTGGCTGTCCGCAACAGAATCAAAATTTAAAATTTTAATTCTATATACAGCGTGTTACACGAAATTTTAATAAATACCTAACCACACCCTTAGCACAGCCCTAAAACTTGTAACTTTTTGACAATAGCTCACAATGCGCTTTATCTATCCACTCGCCAAAAATGAACAGCTTTAGAATTATCAAAACTTTTTTATGAAGTTTAATGTACCACGACCAGACTTATTTTTTTAAATTTTCGTTATATCCCTTATGTTATCTTTCTAAAAATACAACGCGAGCTTAAGTTAGTTCTAATCATGAACGAATCAAAATTTAAAATTTTAATTCTATATACAGCGTGTTGCACGAAATATTAAGAAATACCTAACCACACCCTTAGCACAACCCTAAAACTTGTAACTTTTTGACAATAGCTCACAATGTACTCTATCCACTCATCCACTCACCAAAATACGAAGATCCTTGGAATTATCGTAAGTAATTTTTTTCTGGCTACGCGACTATTATTATTGTTCGTACAAGTATTATACATGTTTTGGTGGAAACAATAATAGAATACTTGTATGGACAAAAGATCAACTTGGAGAAAAGAATAGGTATAGCAAAATTAAACAAATAAAGAATAACAATAATAATTTATAAATAACAATTTAAAATTTTGTTTTATTTTAGAATACTACGTATGTATATCAATGTCTGGTACGCGTAACACAAGCATAATACTTGTTCAATTTGGGACTGGATGGCGCTGTGTGGGATGTTCTATGTAGGTATTATTATGACTGACCGGTTGGCCGAGACTTTAACTGCGGAGCCGAGGGTCACAGGTTCGATTGCCGCCGGGACAAATATTTGTGTGCATGAACATGTCTATTTTGTTCCGTGTCTGGATGTAAAATATGTATATATTATAAAAAGAGAATATTTAAGTATGAATATCAGTTGTCTGGTACCCCATAACACAAGCATAATACTTGCTTACTTTGGGACTAGTTGGCGTTGTGTGGGATGTCCCAGATATTATTATATTATTGTTATTCTTACTATAATATTATGTAGTGGTGAAAGATTATTACTATATTATCATATAATGGTCTGGTCAAAGACAGATATAACTGTAGCACACACCAATAACAGAATAGGTAGGTACATCTTCATTCTCCATTTTGATCTTGTTTGAGGACTCTTCGGTTTGCATGGGCGGATTGGATGATGAAGATTTAAACCACATATTTTTGTCTTGTCTTGTATTTTTTATACGACAGTCGCTGTTTCCTTAAAAAATTTCTAGAAATTTATATTTCTTTTCCTACTTTTACATTTTCTACCCTTATATCTTATTTCTCTAAGTCCGTATTAATTATAATTTCCTTATTAAATTTTTTTTTTTTTATAGTACATACCTACATATATAAATATTATACACTCAGACCAGGAACAAAATAAATATATTCATGCACACAAATATTTGCTCCGGAGGGGAATCCAACCCACGACCTTTGGCTCCGCAGTTTAGGGTTTCTACTACTCAGCTAATCGGTCGGACTATGGCTGACGTTATTCAGTAAATTTTCAAGATTTTTCTTTTGCTTGTCAACAGATAAATGATAGTTGTCGCGATTATCGCCCGTCAATGGATAACCAATACCTACTTATAGATAATTACAAGTATAACACCTCGTTTCCACCAAGTATAATACACTGTATTATACTGTCATATCCATACTGTGTCACTGTATCATACAGTGTATTATACTTGGTGGAAACGAGGTGTAATACATACTTGTAGCCATAAATTTGAAACAGCAACCATGTATTCAACATGTTTTATACCTAACCAATACTCGATGGAAACCAAAAAAAATGTATTATACCCAATATAAAACATGTGTTTGTAGGTTAAGTATACATGTCACATTTCGTTCGTTTAACAATTATTACATGTCGTGACATTACTTGTAGTTAAAACAAGTATTTTGGATAGCGAAATTGGTATAGTATAAACAGAAAACGCCATAATTAAGAAGAAGAAGTATTTTGATGGAAACGCGGTGCAAGACTACCCTGCGTCGTTACCAATACCCAAAGACAAGTCAACCTTGTCTGTGCCAATCAATACCATTCGTTGAATCGTTGCCCCAGTCCCCCCCAGTTACCCCGTGGCACTCCTTGGTCCCTTAGATTCTTAGAATTATTTTTGAAAATTAAAAGTGATATAAGTTAACCATTACACTTTTTTTGTCGCTGAAATGTATTCATCCAAATATTTCATTGTAGGAAGTATTTCCATGTTATTTTTGGCAATGATTTTGGAACCGGCTTCCAGCAAATGCAGTTTCAATGTTAAAATAAAACAGACAATTATACACGACGGATTCTACAGGTAAAGTTCTAAAAGAAAATGTACCTAATTAAGCTTTAAGTTTATCATGATTTACACAACTATGCTTATTTTATGAATTTGTTTTTCGTTTTATAGGAATATAACGTATAGAGTCATGTCCAAGGCCCTTGGAAAAGGCAATAAAGAGCTCAATAAACACTGTTTCTTGGGATTTGATCAGCCTCTTGCACCTAATATGTATGCACATCCTGATGAGCTTGGTGTTTTGAGGAAACCGAAGCAAGTAAAACTCGAAATATATATGAGTCCTTAAGTATTTGAACCATTCGATCTTTATTTAAACTATCCCTGATTTATTAATGTCGAAATTCTAAAAAAGAAATTGTAACAAGAGTGGACCTACAATGTTATCTATATTAATCAATTGAACTTGAATAATTCATCCAAATGTCAAAGTTCAAATCCGTACCTACACATTGTAAAACATAGTTTATTTAATGGAACTTGACAATGACTCCTGTGCTCCATTATTTTCAACCCTACATACTACGTTCAGCAAAAATTAATGAATTAATTGTGGCATCATACTGCTCACAAGAACTTGTTCACAAGAACTAAACACCTTAAAACAAAATTGATTTCTAGATTATTGCTTTTTCAAAAAACAAAGTGAATGTTGAATTGCCAGCAGAACAAGCAAGTTCCTCCTCAGTATACTTAATTGGAAAGTTAACACAAGAAGAACTGGAATTATGGGTCCCAGTCCATGCAAGATATCATCATGCTACTGCTGGTGGAGGGTAATTATAATTAATAATAATAATAACACACACAATCACAACAACGTCTAGGTGCCAAACTAAGCATTAGCTTGTATTTTGGGTACCAAGCGAAGACAACACATACATATAACAACCAAGACCCGGTGCCAGTATTAATATTCATCATATAAATACTGACCCGATCTGGGCTTCGAACCCGGGACCTCCAGCTTCGCAGGCAGGGCTGCTGCCCACTAGGCTAAGCGGTCGTCGTAAATTATGTATTTTTAAAACTTGTCAAGTGTGTTAGGGTCATGCGTGAGTTGGTGTGAGTTAGGATTCTGTAGCCTTGTTAACAAGGAAAACTTATTGGAACCTAAATCATGAGTTTGTTCAAAGTTAAGCTATGCATATCTCAATCGGCTATAATTCATGAACTAGTTAACCCTAGGTAGTCAATAATTTTCTTAGTTTTGTACTATTATGGATTTATCATTGATATACCAATTTAACTAGATGCGCCGACCGCGTTCTAAAAGTGTTCGCGCAGGAAGCCTACCAAAACGCAAAAAGTCTACCAACCAGCTTTTAGGCAATGTCATGACCTACCGACGAACAATCGTGCGTGACCCCAACTAATGTACAAATTTGCAAAAACTACTTGTGAAAGACAGAAAAAAGATGAATATCTTATTTCCGGTAAGTAAATATTTTAATTTAACATTAGTTTATGCCTGCAGACTGTTAGTTGATTATTTCTCAATTTAATTTGGACACTATTACAATTTCATTCTCGTCACATTCTTGTATGCAGTGTAACATGACCACCCTGTAATAAACGTTTGTAAGACTGACATTCAATTGGCCGCCTATCAGCCTATGTCGACCCGCGCGGCCGGTCCAAAGAAGTGTATTCTAAAAGGTCTTATATTAGAATTTCTTAGAGAGATGCCATAAGCGTTCCAAATTGAGTTCAATTTCCATGCTTCATGAAAGAAAAATAATTCCGTCCGTAGAAATAGATTCTAAAAAGTTTCATATTAGAATTTAGTAATGCGAATTTATTATGTCATAAGTGTTACGAATAGAGCTCAGTTTCCATGCTTCATGCAAATAAAAGTATATATACACTAACAAACTATAATACGGCACCTGGTAGACCCTTTTGCGTCGCCTTCAATTAGTGACTATGAATCCTTATAAAATTGGTACATCAATGGGATTTATCAGATATTTCAGAACAGAAGCTCAACATATCAAGAGAGTTGTTATAAAATATGTTTTTTACATAATTTTAATGACTCTATAGCTCACTATAATAAATAAGACTTAATTTTAGAAGTTTGAAAAAATTGATTGTTTGCTTGAAGCCATTAAAGAACTTCATAATGATTTTAAAATAGCTATTCAACTATACCTCACTTTATATGCATTTTGAGATAAGTATAGGTATCTAGTTTTTATAAATATTTATAATCATACCAAACTTTACAACACAAATAGCCTCTGGGTAATAGGGCTGTGGCATATCTACAGATGGACATGGAGACACTATAAGCGTTCCTTGTCAGACTACGGGACCTTCAAAATGGAAATTATAATGTTTTATATTTTAATTTAGGCTATAAGAACTTTCGACAATCAAATGTTTAAAATTAGCCTCTATTGTTATTTTCACACGCCCAACATAATTTGTATGCCTATTAAATTTCAGCATGGCGAGATTTGAAATACCATATCCAAAACTTTATATCAAATGTCCGGATGATCGATTAAAAGCATGTCAAGTGCCAAACAAATCGGAAGTGTCTTTCTTCTGTAACAGCAGCTCTAATGAAAAATGTGAATGGATACAAATACCATATACTATTGTAAGTGAAATAAGTTAATGTGCTTTTCCATCTGCTTCATCGCCATATATAATTAATACAAAATATATCTACATAATGTCTAAATATTTACAAGTGTTTGTAGCTGGCATAGGTGATTATGTTGGGTGCTTAAAATTTCATATGTATCCTTCTATTTTTTTTTTATACACGATATCAGAATCAAGCAGGTTGAAGATGTGTTCTATCACATATAAGTGATGACATGTAAAATGAGGACTACAATATATTCGGAGTAGCAGATGACATGTCACTGCTGTTCCATGTTAGAATAAAGTAGATTTGAGATTGTGTCTGGTTTGAACAATCGAGTTCCAGCTATTTTATTATTTGTTGTGTACCATAAAACTCATGTAATTCACATTTATATCTAACCCATTGGCTGAGTGGTTAGAGAACCTAACTGCAGGACCAAAGGTCACGGGTTCGATTCCCGCCCGGGACAAATATTTGTGTGCAAAAGCATGTCTATTTGTTCCTTGTCGGGGTTTAAAAGTATCTAAAAAAATTAAAATCATTTAAGTATGTATATTAGTCATCTAGTACCTACACAAGCATGCATATATATATATATATGTATATACACCTATTAAAGCATAATTATTGCTTACTTAAGATCAAATCAAATCAAATATCTTTATTTCGTAGTTATGTAACATAATCTGGAAATGCATCATAAGAGTGAATTTATTACAATTTATTACTTTGTGGAAAAAACTTCATCACAAAGGTGCATTCAAAAAATGCTTATTCCTCTCAGGAAGAATAAGCATGAAACTGAGGGACGCTCTTTTTTTAACAACATTATAAACAATTTTTTAAGAATAAGTGCTTAAAATTTAAATTATTGAAACAAACCTATAGGCGAGCGATTTATCCCCATGGATTTTTATCATTTAAGTAGTATGATAATAAGCTTTTGCCTATGCATTTGTTGTATTTTTAAACTTTTTTTTTTTTTTTTTTTTTTTTTTTTAATCTTGTTTTTGGAGGCTTCAGTGCACCCTGGGTGACTATGCCAGCCTCATTGGGAAGTTCAAGTTATCCTACAAACACGTTAGTCAACTCTTGTACTCCAAGCTTCTTCGAAGAAACAATATAGTTTCTGGGCATTGTCAGACAAGGGTTGACTGAGAATTACATTTATTTCGCCGGTTTGATTTAATATATTTGGTAAATATTTTCTTCTTAATTCTTCGGTCCGACCACATTCCACCAATATATGAAATAGATCTTCGGTCATATTGCACTGATTACAGAGGGGAGACGGAATTCTACCCATCATGTGATAAAACCTGTTAACTGGAATGTGGCCTGATCGCAATCTAAATGCTAATTTCAGAACTTTCCTGGAGAGTCGGGCAGAGCCAAACCAGGGTGCACGACAAGGCTTACATTGTAATGTCCTATACCATACACCTTTTGCCACAGAAGCCTCCTCAAAAATGTTTTTCCACTTACTAAAACATTCTTTTTTCACAAAAGGAATTATCTCCGTAGCATAAGGCACACACGATAGCTCTATACCATCCAACACGGCCGTACGAGCCATCCGATCAACAATTTCATTTCCAGCTATACCTATATGAGATGGAATCCATTGGAGTTTAATATCCACATTTTTGTGATGCAAGACATTGATTAATTTTAAAATTTCATAAGCTATTGGCATGCCTTGGTCACCGAAAACACATCGAGCAAGATGTTGGAGAGCACTCTTCGAATCCGTTAAAATGACTATTTTAAAAATATTCAAAGTACTCGCGTAAGATATTGCTTCGACCAAAGCTATCAATTCTGCTCTCATAATGCAAGCGTCGCTGCATACTTTAAACTGCATAGATAAATTCGTCTGTGGATCAAAGAATGCAGCCCCAACACCTGTCAAATCTTTCGAACCATCAGTAAAGATCTTAAAATAGTTTTTATAAGTTTCTGACAACATCTTTAAAACCATTTGTCTTAAATCTAAACAACTAATGTCTCGTTTGGGCACATTTAAATTTTCGACAACATCACATATACATATGTGGGCATTAATAGACGATACCCAAGTATCTATTGTGTACATACTCAAAATTTTATTTTTATGTATTAACTTCTCTCTAAATGTTTTATGAACCTCCACTAGGATTGGTTTGTTCTTATTGCGCCAATAAGGGCCCTCACATAGCGCACTAAGTTCATTCAACAGTTCATCAGTAATAGGATTAGAGAGCGAAGTTGCCTTCAACCAATATCTGCACGCTAGCCAGTATCTTCGTACGGATAGTGGCGGAAGGCAGAGTTCACTCTCCATTACATGTATTGGAGTACTTCGTATGAATCCACCACAAATTCTCAGGGCCTGGTTTTGAACAATATTCAACTTATTTAGGTTTGTTTTAGCACTACTACATTTTTAAACTTGTTAAGGGGTTAATCTTGAATGTCAACTGGGATCTTATTGTTGATCTAATTGTATTGTACTTTGGGACTAGATGGCAGTGTGTGGGATGTCTCAGGTATTTTTTATTTTATTTTATTTGTATGGAAAAGCAACAGCACAAATTAACTTATTGATACACATAATAGCTATAAAAGGCCAATAACAGGTTCTCACTTATGGATATAAAGTAGAAAAACAAAACAAACGTTATTAACTGACAGCACAGGGAAAAGAAAGTGAACAACAGCAAAAATTGTATAAAAGGATTACAAGTACACATAGTTACACAGAAATAAAGAAATCTCTACATAATGCTCGTCTTGCCGATAAATAAATTATTATTAGTATTAGTAACTAATGACAATCTGAGAACATGATAGTAGTGGATTCTTTAATAATAATAATTACTTGTATGTGATTGCGTCATAAATTTGTGACAGATAAATATCAGTGATTGTCTTAATATTTATGTTATTTTTATGTCAATTTCAGCTAACGAAAAAGCTGGTTTGGGAGGTTCCAGTGGGCAATATGGATCATTACTATGTGACAGCAATTGGTACAGCGTTAGTAATTATAATTGGTTCACTGTACATACTTAAAATCATACATGATTATAAAATGAAAGAATTAAAAAAAACTCACTGAAATGCAAATAACTTTAAAATTGCACTTAATTGAGGTGGAACATTGTATTTCTATTTTATAATGTTTGATTCTGTAGAATATTTGGAACAGTATTACTTTTCTGTAATAGTAATAGAGACTAAGCGCTCATCTTTTGCTATACAAAAGCAGAAAATCAATATTTATGTAATAAAAATAATATTACATTTAAAAAATCTTCTTTTGTTTATCTGTTTATCCACTTATTACTTGAGAATGCTATTATGAAGACATGATTAGAGATAGTCTATAAAGATTGGAAGGTCTGTTTAAGAAATGTATTGAGGTGAATATGAAGAATGCCTGAAACGCATCCAACTGAATTTTGTAGGTCCTCAAAAGTACCTACACAATTTATGAACTGATAATTACGCTCATAGAGCTATAAATACCAACCGATATGTAATACAAGAATTTTTATAACTTTGTGCCAAACAGTATACTGCTGACATGTTTCGAATTCTTTATTACATATAGTACTTAATAAACAGTACGAAATCTAGAATTCTAGTAGTAAGTATTCTAGGGGTAAGGGCAGACAAGCGTTTCTTGGGGCCGTAATTGTATTATAATACGTCACCTAGTTAATTGCGTTTTTGCGCAGATTGTGACATATTTGAGTTCGAAATACTACTTATAACCGACACCAACTCATACGCCTTGCGTTCAACACGGCGACGTATGAGTCGGTGGTCTATGTACCTGCCAATCTAGACGCTATGACGATAGATAAAGAATACAAAACACTACAATACTACCTACTTCTTTTAATATTAAATTCATAGTTATGCTAAATACTTGGATGTGCATAGAGCTACCGCCTTGTGACAAAAATGTGGGCAAAAAAATATACGCCGCAGACCAAATATGCCTACGTCACGTGATGTTTGAAATTTTGTGGGGCATGTAAAATTCGCATTGGAAAAGAAAAAGGTTTTGAAGTTATATTTCATGTGTAATTTAACAAAGTGTTCGTTTATAACTACGATAATGATGTTTGGGCCGTCTAATTCCTGATTCTGTCATGTTGCTCTTGTATTCATTCATTTTGAAGTATGAAACGCCCCGCCTTCATGTTTCTATTATCGAAGACTGAATATAATTTCAATTATGACACAATTAATAGAATAAAACTGAACGGCACTAAATTGATTTTAATAATATTTAATGAGTAAATTCCGATATTTATATATTTTATTAGTCTAAATTTCACAATTTTAGGATTTGCATGATGTAAGTTATGTCGTTTTTCTTAAGACCTTGTCTCCATATAAACATTTCCATTGTTTAAAATGTGTTTAGTGGGACACGGCGTCTAAAATTGAGTATTATTTTAAGCGACTCATATTACATTTGTCTGGCCTTACCTCTAGAAATAAGTAAAAAAAAATTATCTCAAACAATTGTGACCACATTTAACATTTTTTACTACAAATCATTATCAAATTATGAATAAAAATCACTAGCTAAATAATAAGTCGAGGGGAGGGGTGTTATCGTATTTTGAGAGTATGTAGTTATAATCAATACTTTGGTTGTATGCTAGGTACCTGGCTGGATAAAGTAGCAGTCAAAGTTGACATTCATGATAACAAAGTGAAGAAATACTAAGTAGGTATATCGCGCCATTTTACTTTGATTCCCACCCTGTGAATTATTAAAAAAAAGGACACAAGACATAAATAAAATATGTACAATTTTCAGCTAATTCTGTAACAAGGGTTGGAAAAAGTTGGTTCTAGCGTTTTCGATTGGGGAAATTTTAATGTTAAAGATGCAGCTCGCTCTGGGCGTCTTGCTACCGATAAAGCAATAGTAATAATGTTAATTTCTCTCCTAAACTTCTCATGAAATATGTACATATTTTAAATACCTATTTATATAAACTTTAATATTCTTAATGAATTTGTATGCAAAATATGAACAAACTTTCTCCTTCACCTAACGTATTAAAAATCAGAATCGTAAATAACTATAATGTGTTATATATAAAACTCAGGGGTTTGTTCAGGAATCATCTTAGAAGCAGAAAAATAATCTTAAGATACTGTTTGAAAGGACTCAGGTTATAACTAAGCATGCACAAAATTCACAAGTACCAAATCTACTTAAAGTCAGAAAAGAATTTAAGTTTCTATGGAATAAATAATCTAACTCATATTTTACTGATTATTAAAATCATCCCCTACCTAGGCGCTAGAAGAAAGAAAAGGGGTCGTATAGTTCGCATAGAAAAAATATATATAATACATGTATAATTTTGACATTTCACAGAAATAATGTACTAAGTAAATCAATAGTTAAACATGTTACTTTTATTTTTAATTAAAGTGGAAAAGGGTGGTAAAATTTGTATCGAAACCTATTTATCTGGACGATTGAAACTATATTTGAAAAGTAAAGTGATATTTTAACCACGAATTGCAACAGAGATGGCGGAGTGGAAAAATAAGTTTAGGGTATAGTTTTCGAAGGCCATATTCTATGAAAATCTAGAAATTCAACATGAGTTTCCCTATGGTATGTCAAGTTTCATAGCTTGTCAAAATCACGAATTGATGTCTTAACTGTAATGAATATTCCAAAATATTCCAAATTCTTACACCATAATTATGATAGGACATTATCTACAAAAAAGGTTTTCAAAAGTAGCTAGTATGGAAATGGAATTAGAATTATGAGGAATGTTTGAAATAAAACGAGAATAAGATGATGCAGTTAACTTCTATTAAATGTTTCTTTATCAACACAGCCACCATTGAGGTTTATGCATTTAATATATCGTTTTTCCAAACTTACAATACTTTTTCTAATAAACTCTTCATATTGATCCCTTAAATCTTAAAAAACCCTGGAGGTAAGGTCTGGTGAATAAGGAAAGATGTTCCATTATTTCAGAGTCAACTCTATCAAATTGTTCTATATATATCACAGCTCTGGACTTGTTTACTAAGGTGTTTTTGTCTTGCTGAAATAAAATAATTTCAGTAGAAATGTTAGCTAAAACCTGCCACCATTGATTTGTTTTAAATAATGGTGGCAGGAAATAATATCTTGAAAACCCCTTTATAGCAATACCTAAAAGTAATCTTTCATATTCTAGTTGTTCAATAACGGATTCAATATTGGTGTCTATAATTATATGTGTATTAGAGTTCTAATACAACATATTCAAATAGGATTATGGTCATCCATATTCTGGTGTGCTTTTGGTAATTTATTTCAGAATCAATTATACCATGTCTATACCCAAGTTGGTCTTACTGATAAATGTTGAAGGGTGTATTTAGAATACCCTTGTCATATAAATCAATATTTCTCAGGAAAGTGTAGCCCTCAAATAAACTTATTGACATAATATTTTTTTAAATATTAGATTAAATGCTTCTTACGAATCCCTAAACTCACCTAAAGCTAATGACCTAATTGTAATTCGAATGGTCAACCTTGGACTGATTTGTACAAAATAGTATTACATGCAACGTTGCCCTAATAAACGAAAAAAAAATCCGCTACTTTCTTAATCTCAATCAACAAATTAAGGAAATTCTATGTACTTACATTTACCTACCTTTGATTGAACGATTGGTCTAGTGGTCGGAGGCGCTGATTGCAGACCAAAGGACCTCGAGTTCGTTTCCCGTCCGGAACAAATTTTTATGTGCATAAACCTGTCTATTTGTTCCATGTCTGGTGTAAAACATCTCTATGTATTTATTACAACAAAATTAAAGTATATGTATGATCACTTGTTTAGCACCCATAATACAGGCTGTACCTAGTTTGACACTAGATGACAGTGTATGAGATATCCCACATATTACTATACAGGTATCAGTGGGACCAACTTGTATGTGTATTAGAATTTACAACTCAATCAAATAAGATTGCGATCATTCATGTACTGGTAGTTCATTTAAAAATTCAGAATGGGTGTTTATAATTAAGTATACAGGATGAAATTTTAACAACCATCCAAAAAATTTCTAGATGTTAAGTATCACCAATAAACGTCATTACGTAAATAAAAAATATAGGTAACATTTTAATAATAAATTATTTTATCTACAGTGTTATTTTATAACATTTGGTTGCCTTCTTTGTGACGACGCACCCGAGACCTCTAGCCCGACACGGGGCAGAGCATGCAGCGGCCGTGAATGGTGACTAAAGTTATTGGTTTTTCGGGAAAGGTTTGTGTAATTATATCTCAATAATTTCCTATTGAACGATACTAAAAGGAAACAAGACGGCCATCAGTTTTTTACCAAAGATCATTACATTAAAATTTGAATGGTGGTTAAAATTTCACTTTGTATACGTTGTAGAATCACAATACAACTCAATCACATAAGATTGCGATCATTCATGTTCTGATGGTTCATTTAAAAATACATAATGAGTGTTTATAATTAAGTATTTATATTGTAGAATCACAATACAACTCCATCAAATAAGATTGCGATCATTCATGTTCTGGTAGTTCATTTAAAAATTCATAATGGGTGTTTATAATTAAGTATATATATTGTAGAATCACAATACAACTCAATCACATAAGATTGCGATAATTCATGTTCTAATGGTTCATTTAAAAATACATAATGAGTGTTTATAATTAAGTATTTGTATTGTAGAATCACAATACAACTCCATCAAATAAGATTGCGATCATTCATGTTCTGGTAGTTCATTTAAAAATTCATAATGGGTGTTTATAATTAAGTATATATATTGTAGAATCACAATACAACTCAATCACATAAGATTGCGATAATTCATGTTCTAATGGTTCATTTAAAAATACATAATGAGTGTTTATAATTAAGTATTTATATTGTAGAATCACAATACAACTCCATCAAATAAGATTGCGATCATTCATGTTCTGGTAGTTCATTTAAAAATTCATAATGGGTGTTTATAATTAAGTATATATATTGTAGAATCACAATACAACTCAATCACATAAGATTGCGATAATTCATGTTCTAATGGTTCATTTAAAAATACATAATGAGTGTTTATAATTAAGTATTTGTATTGTAGAATCACAATACAACTCCATCAAATAAGATTGCGATCATTCATGTTCTGGTAGTTCATTTAAAATGCATAATGGGTGTTTATAATTAAGTATATATATTGTAGAATCACAGTACAACTCAATCAAATAAGATTGTGATCATTCATGTTCTGATGGTTCATTTAAAATGCATAATGGGTGTTTATAATTAAGTATATATATTGTAGAATCACAGTACAACTCAATCAAATAAGATTGTGATCATTCATGTTCTGATGGTTCATTTAAAAATTCATAATGGGTGTTTATAATTAAGTATATATATTGTAGAATCACAGTACAACTCAATCAAATAAGATTGTGATCATTCATGTTCTGATGGTTCATTTTGTGATCATTCATGTTCTGATGGTTCATTTAAAAATTCATAATGGGTGTTTATAATTAAGTATATATATTGTAGAATCACAATACAACTCCATCAAATAAGATTGCGATCATTCATGTTCTGGTAGTTCATTTAAAATTCATAATGGGTGTTTATAATTAAGTATATATATTGTAGAATCACAGTACAACTCAATCAAATAAGATTGTGATCATTCATGTTCTGATGGTTCATTTAAAAATTCATAATGGGTGTTTATAATTAAGTATATATATTGTAGAATCACAGTACAACTCAATCAAATAAGATTGTGATCATTCATGTTCTGATGGTTCATTTAAAAATTCATAATGGGTGTTTATAATTAAGTATATATATTGTAGAATCACAATACAACTCAATCAAATAAGATTGTGATCATTCATGTTCTGATGGTTCATTTAAAAATTCATAGTGGGTGTTTAGAATTTTAAGATGATTTAAAATTACAATACATACAATTTTACCAAAGTGGAATGCGATCATTCATATTCTGCTTGGCCGTTTATAAATTCAATATTGATGTCTTAGATGTCTACAATTATGCATGTATTACAATAACAATAAAACAAAATGGCATTGTGATCATTAATATTCTGGTTGTTTATTTGTAAGTTCATTAAGGCGTTCCCCACGGAATGATGGCACGGCACGTTTTTGCCGTCAAGGTATAAATGAGTAAATAAGTATACAAATTCATTTTACCACATGGGATAAGCAGAAAAAACAAATATCAACCCCACTTCAATAAAGGGGAGACATATAAAAAATTTACGTTTATTTTGTGGCGATAAATAAAATGTCAACTCTGGCTGTTCAATATTCATGCAAAATTTTATTCACCTGTCTATAAATGTATATACAACGAGGATGTGACAAACAGGCCAGACGGACGGACAGACAAACGGGCCCACGATCCTTATAGTAAGTAAGTACTATAGCAGACTCCAATGAAACTATTTAAAGAGTAATTTTACTCTATGTAGCGTGGTTTTTATTCGCAAATTTCTTTGCAACATACAACTAGGTATTTAAATAAGAGCCCTATAAAATTTTGTAAAACGCATTATAGTGCATAATAAACAATTTATCCACTGTAAAAGGTTAAAATACGATACGATAACATATATAAAATACGATACGCTACGTTGTCCGAGCCGGGCCGGCGGCTCACGTGGCCTTGAAACTGGTGAATGAATCAATCTCTTCTTTACATCTAGCGCAAGTGAGTGAGCAGTACAGACGTACATGCAGAATAAACACAGATTCGGTAGATAGGTAAGTATATAAACTAGGGTAACTATATTCTTGCAGTGAAAATTATTTCAAAAATATATAATTTTTTTGATATGTGATATAATAATATATGATCGTTTCCAATTTGTGCTTATCTGATACCTACCCGATCGTGTGTTGTTAGGAAAGCAAAGAATTGAAAACGACGCTGTATACATATTTCATGTTACTCTTTTGTACCTCATTAACATGAAACTTCTTGATTGTTTAATTGAATTGATTTACTCTCGTCTATTATTGGTGGTTTCAAGAAAGTGAGTATGGTTGAATTTCGACCACTGGGCGACCACTAGTTAAATAAAAATGGATTACTCAAAGGGATTAACAAAAATTTAGTTCTGACTTAATCCCCCCAATTTATTAACCAAATTGTGGTTGCAAATCAATGTTCTCTAAGACGATGTTGCAGACTAAGCATTTATTTTTGTATGGGTGGCTACCACTGAACTGAAAAGAAACTTATTAATTGAAAAGAAAAAAACTAGCAAAGTATATTTTATAGAATTTGGTTTCAACAACGTAGAATGCACAACGCAATGTTAGCATAGAAGGTATTGCAGACAGGGACAAACAAAAACTACAAAACTTATTTGTTGTAAAAATCTTTAAAATTAGAATAACAGCGTCGTGGTTCGTTGAACTGCCCTACTGTTACATCAATTTTACAAGCAGAAAAACGTCTGCCTGAGACCGCTATAGGAACACTATGTCACCGACGACGATGT